>RXPK01000016.1:458496-1058496 GCA_004143645.1 Protaetia brevitarsis | reverse complement strand
TTTCGTACAAGTGTATATTGACAAGTTCTTATAATGTAAAGGCACGGTAGCTGAAAGCACGATAATAAAATAATGAAAAAGAATCGTGCAAAATCAAATTACAATAATGATTGCAAAGGTTAAAAGAATGTCATTCAATAATAATACTTATAATATGTAAACAATAAGTCATGTAAGCCGACAAATATGTGTAGTGCGTAGACATTAAAATTTATAGAAACTAATTGTGTCCAATATTAGAAATAGGTATTAAAATAATTCAGACAGAAGCGCTGCATAACATAACTTATAACCTCTTCCAATTGATTTATCCGATTTCAAGTTATAATTCGAGTCACACCGGCAAATGATACGAATCGCTGTAGTTGCTATGCTCAAAGAGTTTCGCGAACGATCTCTTGCACAAGTACCCAGTAGAGGTTCGAACGGGTCGGGCTGTCCAACGGCAACTAAATATACAGGCCTACGCCATGTGGTGGAAATAGGCACCGTGTTGGGTTTTGGCACGGTATGCGCTAGTGATGGTTAAAACTACTCTTTTCCCGGAACTGATCTTTTTGCTCCTGCTCCCAGACAAACAAAGTTCTTAAAAAAGTTGCTCCAAGGAGCAAATGTATGATAGCATTTACAAGAGCAAGTGGAGCAGGTTGTCTTGCAAATGGTTTATTAAATATCTACACTTTTGTTTTTTATGTCTCGGACCGGGTTCGTTAGTTCGTTCCCATTTATTTTATAGGTATTTGATTTTGTCAACAGTTTAATTTTTTTCATGTATGGAATAAACATGTAAGTTGTATCATTGAAATAAATCTGTTTTATATTAATTCTATATTCTATTAGCTTTAACTAACGAATTTATACAAATTTAAAATGCAACGGTCGCACAAGATTAATTATATCTGCCGATATCTTCGATATCCCTCAAACTTTATGTATTGTTGTTGCTGTGGCCAATAAATAAGCCCTAATGCTTATAAAGATCACCATAATTATTTTTCCTCCAGCGACTTCTAATGCTCTTCCAAAATAGCGTACAAAAACTTACAAATGCGAGGACTGTGATAGGCACAAATCACATTGGTAGGTCAAACGGCGAAACTCATAGACAAATAGAAAGCATTGGAATAATTGTCATGGCTTGGCACAAGAGATTTGAATTGAAGTTGTAACAACACTGTTTTCGTAGGTTACTCAAACTCATAAAGCAACTCCGTTGAACTCTGGCGTACGATATTTGCAAAGATTCAGTTTTCTGGAACACCTGAAAAAGATTTCAGTGAGGAAACTGCGTTAAAAGGGTGGAAAAATCAGTCATACACCATAAGAAAAATTACCACGTCCGTGCGAACGCATATTCAAATCTAAAAGGAATTTGCTGACAATAGAAGGAAATGGCTGAAGAAGTCTAGCAAGGCATGGTTGAAGTAAATAAAAGTACTGAAAGATAAGACAATATCTAAGAACTGGGCTACTTCTGTGATTGGATTGATGTCAGCTTATCCGTTCCGCGATTTCCATCTCGAACATTGTGGTAGATAGATATGTACAAATCAAACAATCTGGTCTCAATTCTAAAAGGTTACCTTCCGCAGGATAGACAAATATTATTGTGTCCAATTCTTGCCTCACCCATTATCTCTAAATGGAGAAGAGGAAGGTCTAGTAGGTATTGCTGCTCATTGCTGCTGTAGGAATAATCCTCATTGCGCCTGTTACCCCTAAGCACGCAAGCCTCTGTTCAGTTATGGGAGTTTGTTGCTATGTCTTATTCCACCATACCACCATGCATATTTGGTCTTAAACCCCATGTTTTCCTATGTGCCTCTCTGGCTAGCACAAATGTTGTCTATGTATTAGTTTTAATTCAAGTGAGCTGGACGTCAAGAGCGACACCAAGATATTTCATTTTCTCTAACAGTTTTATTTCTTCACTCCGCAGTTTCAGCAGTTCAACACCATCTAACTCCGTTCTACTCGTGAATGCTATTATGGTCGTTCTTTTCAAAGTAAGAGCTTCTTCCTCAATCCATTTTTGTACCACCTCTAAAGCGTTCCGCGTTTTATCCCGTTATTGAATTTACTGCAAGTGCTCTCTCTACGTCCAAGAAAGTACACAAAAGCACTTCTTTGATTTACAGATCTACAGATTTACAGCTCAACTCTCTGTACGAGCTGATGTGAGATTGTCTCTGCGGATTTTCCTGCTTGATATGCAAAACGGTTTTGGTGTAAACAACCGAAGACTGAACAACTAAAGAACTTGATAGTTGATCAGTTTGTGTTTTCTTTAAAAGCAATACCTAAAACCGCCTAAAACTTTCTTAGAGGTTATAAAAATAAAATTATCTGAATTCATACCAGGACTTTAAGTTTAGTATTATTGCAAGAAAGAATACATTTTTTTCAGAATTTAGTGTTAGTGTCTGATCACCTTAATATATTTTTTAAAGATATTGTTAGCTCTAAACGTAGGACTATCAATAATAATATTTATATCAGCAGCAGATAAACTAGAAGATAACGCAATGACAATGTGGTTAATCAAGGCATTAACAAATGAGTCTGTGTAGTTGACAATATTTTTGGGCTGTGCAGCATTAAATTTTATAAAACTTTTATAGAAAATATATTTATGTAAAACTTTGATTAAAATTATTGACTCCTGTTGCGCAATAGCACAGAGGGAAGAAAATCTTCATTCCCTTCCTACCCCCGGGTCTTACAAGACCTGGAGTACCTTATCTATGCCATTATATTGCAATGTTTTTATTTTATTATATTATTGGATTGGAAATATTTCACTATTGTAATATTGACTTGTAAATTAATGAATATTTTATTATTGTTCATTACATTTTTCTATATATTATTCAAATAAACTCATTAATGAAGGTTTCAGTGTGTTGTATGATTTCAGTGTTCATGTAAACTAAAGATGTATAATTTATGTTATTTCATAAACAAAATTAATGTCAATTTATTACAAACATAAAAATAAAATAAATTAGAAATGTTCAACATTGAAAATTTCAAAATCATTTAAAGTCTTTGGAATGTTTTTCAAAATTAAAAGAGTGACATGAAATTGTCAAGACGATGTATCATAAATGCGAAGCTGTACACAATATAAACTTTATCGTACTCATGGCAATAAAAAAAAAGATTATAAATATTAATTAGAAACGAAAGATATTTTTTGATTTATTAAAAATTGAAAATTAAGAAAATATCATCGCATAAAAACAAGTACATTGTAACATATAGTCTTGAAATGTTGATTTAAGAATAAAGAGGAGTTAAGAAAAGATGTGGAAGAGGATGATCAAAATTAAAAAATTAGGTAAGGAATTTCAGAGGTGATTCAAACAAAGAAGCTAAATTAAATAGTGGAGTAAGGAAATAAGAGGGGATTCTAACAGAGGACTAAATTAGGTGTGGGAATTTTTAGATGAAGAAGAGATTCTCTAATTTAAGGTCGGAGTTTTATTTCTTTTTAATTTACTACAAAATTCAAATACACACGATTATCATACACAAAATTTTAGCTGGTTAGGTTTTTGTTTAAAAAAAAACTGTAACAAACAGTATAAATTATATAAATTATAGATATTCATCATCAATTTTCTTTTATTACTCAAAAAAAAAAAATTATATCAATTGAGGTGAAACTGAAGGCATATCTTCTGATAGTAGAACCCATAAAACAATTTTCCATGAGAAAGAGAGTAACATTACAACATATTTAGTGTCTTTTTTACTTTTAGAAGTACATAAGGATATAGTTAACTTATAAGTTATAGCTCCATGTTTCTTGTATCAGTAATCTTATACCGTAACTACAAGAAATAGCACGTAAAAAGCATTTCAGGAGCTTACTTCCGAAACCTCGTTTTCCCGACACTAATAAACAACTATTGTGAAAATTTAATATCTCCCTCTAGAACAAGAAAATATTAAATGAGTTTGGTGTAATAAAAGAAGTAATATGCTAGTGAGAAATTTATGCAAGGCGTGTACGGAGAACCGAAAGCCCTCTCGGTAAAGTCCGCTTAATATTCGCGCAATTTCGTTGGCTGGCCAAATCGGGATATTTTTACAAGTAAAATGGGATCGAGGCATAAAGAACGCGGAGATTAAAAACGAAATACCTCCCCGTAGCACCTGTATTCCGCAGTTACTGTTGTACCGAGTTAGAAACAAGGGGCATTCTTTTATGTTTTATTTACCGCAGTTCTCTCTATTAATAACGAATGACTCAGTGTATGCCAAAGCCCCGCGTTAACCCACTTAATATCAAAATACCTGCGGTTCTATAAAACGAGATCGGAAAATGTACGTTAGCCTAGGCTCATAAAAAAACGATGTTTTGACTTGTTTATGTCAACCCGTCTTTAGAAAAATAAATAACGGCTTTACAAAGGAATTGAAATGAGTATTTCAGCTACGTGCTGATGTTCGGATGGATTTTCGTTTATCGAGAGAATTTAAATAACTAGTTTTCTAAATGATTTTTCATTTATAACTAATGGCTTCGGTTAGATCGTTTACAATTTAAATCGCAGCCTTCCCGAAAATACATCCATTACATTGTGTTAAATTAGCCTGTGTTAACCGATCTTTTAAAATAGTTTTTAAATCATTGGCATACTTGCCTTTTTTTCTATCCTTTCATTAACGAGTGCAATTCTAAAAACATAGAAGCGTTTGTGAGTTTTAAGAATTTTCTCGTTGAAGCTTTACTATTTAATCGTGAAGAGGAAGCAGATGCAAAAATAGAAATAGGCAATACCGTTTTTATTACTGAAATCTATAAATAACTTAAAAATCTAGCTATTAATTTTAAAACATTTGCCTCCTGAAACGAGCAATTTCGAGAAGAATAAATAAACATGAGGGAAATTTATTGTGTAAATATTGTATGAGTGTTTTATTAAGGTAACAAATGCAGTCCATCTGAATCACTCAATATAAATGAAAACGCAGGATGTATCAACACATAGATACTGCTTAAAATTTACTAAGTTTATTATTTTGTTTATAATAAAGCCAGGATATATTGAGTTTTAAATTTGAAGTGGAAATTAAAATTGACGTCCTGATGGAACGATGAAGTACTTTACAGTAATAGTTTAAACTCATAAAGGTTAGGTATTCAGTATCCTCGAATGGAGCGTGGAAAGTAAGAAAATTATAATTACATTGCCACGAAAAGATTCACTACGTTAAAATAGGTAGATTTAAGAAACAGGACAAAGATGTATTTAGAAATGATAGTCGGTATATCGGAACGTATTGTGAGACATCGCGCTCGCGAGCGGACTGAAAACGGCATATTGGTATTCAGGCGATAACCTCCGAAGAGTAAGGTCCGATACTTTCGTAAAGCGGTGTCCTTCCTACCTATCAAACCCTGATTTTAACCGGCAAGTACTCTTTTAATCTTTCCATATACAGGGGTGTCCCACTGAATTGGGTCATTAGATTTTTTTTTTGGAAATTCTAGTTGGAATTTGATTTTGAAAGTTGCAATGTAGTCATGGCCCACTATGATTTATTTAAGATATACATTTTCAACTTTATAGCTCTTTCGATATACATGGCGTTGATATCAACTTTCCCATTTTAAATTAATTAATACAATTTTCATCGGTTTAGTGAATTTACCGAGTCATTTGCAACTAGTTTGTTATGAGGGTTCCCTACCTTTAAACTCAACCGTTTTTAAGATATATGCAATTCTATTGAATTTTGATTCTTTTGCACTCTTTCAAATAAAATTAAATAGTTCATGAGGCATCAGATATTTAGTAGTTCTACTAATGTCGATGTAAGTACAAAGACGTAGGTATAAGGAGTTTTAGCAATAATCACCGAATCACATACAGGGTGTTCAAAAACGCATCTCCTATATGGGTGTCTTTAAACCAACAAAACTTTTTCTTTCAAATGGAACATGGTGTTTTTTTACTACAGCATTGAATGCAGCGTAAAATTCTACATCGATTGATGTTAGGATTTGATTTTTGATAATTTTTTTGCATAAAATTGCTAAAAATATACCTAAATTCCAAGTTTCAAGCAAATAAAATAGTTTTTCCACTACAAAATACTCTGTATATTATCTGCTTAATCTATCTAACTATTTATATTTCGGGTATCTAATGTTACTAGTTTCTTACTAATAGTAAATGTCTTTTAGTTATAGAGAACGTAAAAAATTAAATATTGGTACGCCATGGGACGCGATAGCCAACAAATGATATCTATTTCTGGTAATTTACCAAATTTCGCAGTGATAAACCTAGGCAGTTGTAACAATTTACATTTCTTATGCTAAGTCCTAATGCGGGCAACTCCTTCACACAATTTTTCCAACAATAAGCAAAACATTGTAAATCGTAAGAAATAAGAAAAGCATTGAAAGTTACATATACAAATAATATTTTAGGTTTATTCTACATTCATGAAGAATGTAACAATGATAATAGCAGAAGTTGCAATGAATAAGAACACCGAAAAAATAAAATACAAAAAGAAATCAAAGGAGATATTCTAAATAATTGGAAAACCTCCAACGATAAATATCTCAAGTATGGAAACCAAACAATGCAAAACTAGATAACAGGTTCCAAAATACAACATTCACACTGTTTTTTAGGAAAAAATATTTTAATATATTTATTTTACCCAAAAAATGCAAGTATTTCAAAAACTATCAAGAATAGGTATACCAAATCCTAATATCAATCGACGTAGAATTTTACGCTGCATTAAAGGTAATAAAAAATACCACGTTCCATTTGAAAGAAAAAGTTTTGTTAATTTTAAGATATTCACATTGGAGATGCGTTTTTGAACACCTGTTTGTGATTATTGCTATAACACCGTATACTTACGTGTTCGTATTTACATCGACATTAGTAGAATCACTAAATATCTGATACCTCATGAACTATTTAATTTTATTTGAAAAAGTATAAACGTAAAAAATTCAACAAAATTGCAAATATCTCAAAAATGTTTGAGTTTAGGAATAGTGAACCCTGATATAAACTAGTTGCAAATGGTTGGATAAATTCGTTAAACCGATGAAAACTGCACCATTCAATTTAAAATAGGAAATATGATGTCAACACCCCCTATGCGGAAAGTGCTATAAAGTTGAAAATATTTTCCTTGAAGAGATCACGATGGGCTACGACTCCGCTGCTAGTTTCAAAATAAAATTCCTACTAGAAGTTCAAAAAAATCTAATGATCCAGTTCGGTGGGACACCTGTATATTGTTGTTACATATGCCAAATTACGTTCACAATAAATGTAATTATTTTGTCTACATACCCGTTTGTTAATCCAGTATATATTGAGTATTAATTAATTTGCATCCTAGCTGTGGTGATTAAGTATAGGGTATTATTTCATCGTACGGTAACTGTATGATTTTAATGTAGTTCCGTTGGTATTGAAGTGGGTGAAGACTTAGTAGGTCGTGCTGTATACTATATACTATATACTATAATAAAGGACTAGGCGTCCATGGGGACGAGATAGTTGTTGATAAAGATCTTGGTTTTTTTTTTGTGAATTCAAGTTACTTAAATCACATTTCCGTATTCTCTTGGAAATTGAAGGGGAATTTCAATATAAATTATTCTATTTATTGAGCTGAAAGTATATAGAAGAAACGTCAAGATTTTTCATTCTTGAAAGAAATTTGCTGTTTTGAGCATCACGATATACCTTGGATGCTTGGAAGGAGCATCTTTCTACCCTGACACTGGCGTTGAAGGTGAAAGTGAAGGTATTTTGAATGATTAATTTTTAAATTTCTATGTAAATAAGTATCTTGCATGTCGTAAACTTTGAGGTTACCTATTATAATTGTAAGTGACTGTTTAAATTGAAATTTTAATATGTAGAAGTTGCTAGGTACCTATTGAGATCAAAATTTACTATATGGGGTGTAAAAAGATTTCAATATTGCTTAATATTTATTTAAAATAGGAATTTAACGAACCAAAATATATTGGATAGTATTTGATTATTCATTTAAGTGTTGCAAATAAGTGTATTTGCCCTGAGTAAGATACCGTATGCTCTTCAATGTTGTGATCTGTTGATAAACAATAAATTATACATGATGCATGCATATCTATATTTACATTGTCTTTATGAATATAAAAAGCAGGCAATACATTAAAAAATTAAAATTAAACTATAAAATCAATATTTAACGAAATGGAAGTCTTATACAAATTATTAATTCAGAGGAAACATCACGTGCAGCCTCCACGGCAACTTGATTGTTACTGGTAGACAAATAAAATACAACTTCTCATTGGTTTCTAAGAGAGGAGATTATTAATGTGCATTAATAAATCCGAGGCTTGTGTATAAGCCATCTAGCAAAGGATGACTGTACTTTCACTGTCAAAAATAGAAGGATAGGTATCTGTAAATAAATATTAAGGAATAAAAGTTTATTTTTATTATTTATAAAAAAAAAAGATGGCAATAATATACATAACAATAAAAAGCGAGTTGCTAAAAGTACACCACAACCCATAATCGAAGCGTGCTGGACAATATTAATTACTAGGCGGACTGAAAACCTACTGAAAATAGTATTATGTGCCATCCATAGATGCCAGAATGTGTAATACAACACTTCCATCGAACCGCCGATTAGGGAAATATGGAACTAGGTGGCACAAGTGCTTTAAAAAATTTACTATACCATGGCCAAATGCATGACGGGAAAGAGTAACAGATGCTCACGCACCAGTAAAACGAATTTAATTGCGTAACGTATAGGATTAATATCCAAAGATGATCAAAGCATCACTTTGTTTTGTTTATTGTTTCCTTAATAACTTCAAATGCATTAATTAAAGTTTGTTACAGGCATTATTTGACTAGAAAAGATAGAATAGTCCTGGCATAAACTTCAATAGCGGTCTGAAATATTACATTTCGTCCCGTCCACTTCTATCTTTTGTGTTAACCGCGCTTATTTGACGTCTTCTAATAGGTCGATAAGAATGCCGGCTTCAAAGTGCGCGGAATTTTAATACCTTCCACCCTCAGGAGAACAGCTGTTCCTAGAACACCTTAAACAACTCTTGGAATTGTGTTGGAATTCTATAGTATAACGCAAAATATATGCTTAGAACAATGGAAGTTTAGTACCTAATTCAAAATTTGTTACAACACCTAAAAAATAAAACTTCAATTTATTTAATTAAATTACTTAATTCTATGTATATCTTAACTGGTTTATCAAATTTCATACGCTTATGACTACAAATATTAAAAAAAATACTACAAGTAACTGCTAAGTTATTTCCTAAACAGGAATAAACTCCTTACATTCATTTTACGAATTTACACTGAAAGTTCTCTTATGTATCGATCTTTACTACCTGATAAATAAATTATAGCTTTTATACCAGTAAATTAATGTCAAAAATAAGATTATAACGTTACTTATCCTAATTATATCAAAAACGCCATTTAAAGTGATCACAATTTATCAGCATTTACTAACAACGAATTCTTCCACACCTATAAATACCTATCATCAAGCGATATTACTGTATGCATTTATAGTAGTAACTGCATGTGGCATTATTAGTCATTTGGCGCTCTAAAAATACTTCAGCACCGTATTTTACCGCAGGCAGTTGTAATTTAAACCGCTCTCGTTCGCGTAATTTCTGCATAAATGTGAACTGGAACGTTAATTGCCGTAAATCACGAATTAGTCAGGGTGCGGTGGTGTTTGTCTAATACTAACCCTGATATTAATATATCTTCTGATCGATTATGGGTTCCTGCAAGTTCTACACTGATAAAATGTATGGAGAATTAAGTTGAGAACTTTGCATTGATTTATAACTGACACGTAATATACACTGATCAAGAAGGCTTGAAAATTCATTGGGGATATTGCATTGTTTTATATCTGAGAAACCATATTCTGAGGTAATATTACAGCGATAGATAGTAATTATTATACGACATAAAAGTTCGTAATTCGTTTAAAAATATTGACGTATGGATCAATGGTAAATAAATTGCCATTGATCCGAACATGGTTTTTTCTTTCATGTCCTTTTAGTATAATATTACACGAGTAGGTGAACATTCAGTAGCAACAATAGTAATTTTCATATTAGATGACATAAAAATTAATGCAAATATTGCAAGTTTTTTTTACAGTATTTGCCGTCCTGCCGGCCTTTCAAGATCTAATATCGACGCATGTTCGGTTAAACGCTCGAATCATCATCTCCTATTAGCTTAATTGGTAAAGCGCTCGTCCGGCAAACGAGGGGATGTAGGTTCGAATCATGCTTGAGGAGAAAAATTTCTCTTGGAAAAAATTCCTCCTAACTATTACAGTTAAAAGCAGAAATACATTAATAAGAATTAATAATTCGCCTAAAAAGTCAGGTATGGATCAATGGTAAAGAATTTGTCAGTGATCCGGGCATAAATTTTTCTTTTAGTGTAGGCTTTAAAGCTTTGGCGTTTCGACTCTATAATATCTTTTGTGACTTTGACTATGATATTGAGTGAATTTGAGAGACATATTGATAACTAAAGTCATAAAAAATGCGCGGAAGCCCCAACAGCTGTTAATAAATTAATCTAGTAAACACAACAAATAAAAAAGTAGAGATGGTTTGCTTGCCCAACAGCAGCGTAGATTTCCTATCATAGAAACCACTGAACTTATTTCCTTTTAAAATCAGTACTACTAGTTAAACCGTCGCAATACAAATTGTAGCCCCTAAGACGCCTTGAACCATAGCTCCCATATTGTACAAAATATTGTCATGTATCATCCTTCGCCTTTGGAATTGGGAGTTACTATCAGCGATTCGCTTTTTATACTTCAATATATAGGTATATAAAGGAATGCCAAAAGGTTACTTAACGTTTTCTGGAGTTTTCTGGACATTGGGTGGTTGTTCGATTATAAAACAACACTCTATTTTTATACTACACTAACCTTTATTAACAACTTCACTCTCTTCAGGAATCACTGCCTAGATCCAATACCTCGTCTTCAATCCCCTCGCGAGTGCGACATCTCGCAATACGCTGACGAGGTTCCGGCATACCAACCTTGATCTCTGAACAAATCTTTAATTTTTTCTTAAACTTAACTAAGTTCTATGTAGTGGAACTTTCGGCGGCCATATCGAAATTGTTTTTTAAGAAGGGTGCCATTTGATTTGTTTTTAATGGGAACTTGTGAATACCAATCACAAATTAACTTATTTCCATAAATCGCTTTAAAAAAATAGGTGAAGATACTAGAGGTACTAATCTATTCCTAATTGGAAATTTAAGCGCCGGCGCAATTCAGTTTCTGCCAAAAAAAATTCAAACTATGGTTTTAGGGTGAGGAAAAAATGTATTGACAACAAAACCGATAAAGTTAGGGGTGTGCCACGTTACTTGAAGAAAATAAGTAACCGTCGAAAATTTTCCAAAAGCGCATGAAAATATAAGGTGTCCATTAAAAAAAAAACATAAGTTTGATACGCTACTGGAATACGGCTTGCCACTGAAGTCTTTTATTTTATTTTAGGGAGGTGGCGATGTTAATTATATGCAATTTTGCTGTTAGACTTTTCTCAATATTTTTCTCGTGCTATACTCTGCATCTCACTAACAGAATTACGCCTTGTAGCCGACACTAACATATGCTTGTAATCCACGAACAATGACACATGGAAAAAAGGACAACACAAGTGTTTGGACGAGATTCCTGTTAAATATAGAAATGTATACAACAAAGTCTAACAAAAAATCAAATATCCCAGGACAATTTAGGTGTAGTTGCTTAGATGACTGGAACACGTAATGAAAAAGATGATGGCAGATCAAATAAGAGGACATCCAGGATTATGTAAGTAAGTAGAGTAGCAAATAGATTATGGTTGATTGAAAAAAGCATTTCTAAAAATTGATTAATACAGAAGTTAAAGTTAACTTAAAACAGGAACTTCGGCCGAAATATTTACCAGGAATGTAGGTATATGACGAGAACAATACTAGCCAAAAACACGATGTAATACCAGTGATAGAAAGAGAGGAAAGTAAAAGCAGTAGAACAAATAACTCCGAAAATAATAA
Organism: Protaetia brevitarsis; assembly: GCA_004143645.1. Taxonomy (NCBI): domain Eukaryota; kingdom Metazoa; phylum Arthropoda; class Insecta; order Coleoptera; family Scarabaeidae; genus Protaetia; species Protaetia brevitarsis. The sequence continues at coordinate 1,046,347 of RXPK01000016.1, read as the reverse complement.
TAAACCTAAACACAAAATGTTCAGTAAACTATTGAACAATGCTGAAATATCCAATGGTTGAAAATATTATAAAAAAAGAACATTAATAGAAAAGTAACTAGAAGGAGTTTAGGTCAAGTTAAAGTAAACAGGATCGTGTATTTATATTAAAGCAGATGACAGAGAAAATAACGAACGCAAGAATTTACATTGCATTTTTGGATTTGGATAAAAAAGTACAGAATGCCAAGCAAGATAATATAGGAGAATCACAAGTGAAAAGGTGTTGGTAGTACATCGCCGTGACAAATTCAAAGTATGTGTCAAAACATCACAAATTACTTGAGAACGAGTGAGCTTCAGTCAGATTATTTTACAGTAAATGAAGGATTAAAGCAAGGAGGCGTATTATACCTATTACTGTTTATGACAATAATAAACAATATCTTAACAGATCAAAAAACAGTTCATAGAAATAATATAGATTATAGAAAGCCAACACCATCAGTGAAACTAGCGGAGTGAACATTTGGGATCTGATAATAAATGCTAAATGTAGCAGAAGAATTGAGTATGAGAAATATGAATATGTATGCAAGGAAAACAATAACTGTCTTTGCAGAAGAAGAGGAAAGGTATTGATCCACAATTAGTGAATATATTTCAAAGGCTTTTTTATGTATGCGCATTTTTTTTAAAGTTGTGACTTGATTTTGGCGAATGATGAATGCTAATCCGATTGTCAATACCTTTGTTTGGTTTGTGCTGATAGTCTTATTGATACAAATTTATAATGACTTGGATTTAAAATACGTATTTTAGATTCAATTTATTATCCTTTCCACTTCTGAATTACGCACTTTTCAATTCTTGGCCACCCTGTATTTTGCATGTTGACTTAATTCTTAACTCATAGAGACTTTTTTATAGTGCCTTATTTTCAAAGTAGAAACAAACGTAATGTAATTGTCTTCTTAATTTGTATCTTCAATTAAATTTAGGTTGATCGCTTTTTCGCAGCATTTCCTGAAGGAATTATTAGATATAATTGTACCTATATTTAAAATGAATAAAAGAAAGTAAGTTTCGTAGTATCGAAACTCTTCTCCCCACTATAGTTAAATTATTTTTAATTTAAATTTTCATCGAAAATTTTATAGAAAGTCGGTAAAAAAATCACCTAAACTTTGAGATAACCCCAACATGTTATACATCAAAATAAGCGCTTTTTTGAGAGGACTCGAATGATGCCGCGCCCGTCCTCCTAGCTCTTACCGTTCTGGAGATATGGGCGTTAAAATGTTTGTATCACCTTTAACAAATTAAATGCGAATTGGAGCTCCACAAATCTTCGATTATTTATGCAACCTAAACTACAAGTACTGCATACCGAGCTGACTTATGCAATGCATAATTCAGAATTGTTTGCAAATAATTTTTAATTACTATTTCAGTGCGCTATAGCCTCTATTGTATTAATAATCGAAGATTTGTGGAGCATTTAATTTGCTAAAGATGGTACCTAAGTGTAAGTTACAGAACAATTTTTCGTTACTGCCGTCCTAAATCTCATTTATGGATATTTTTTATATGCTAATTATACCCTGAGTTGAAAGTCGATTTTCCAAAAACAAATTTACCCATCCTGCAGAACTTTGTGTATATATCCGAAATACATTGATTTGAAAAATGTCTGGATATTTGGATATAACAAACGAGCAATTTCCATAGATGGCACGCATAATTTTTAGCTAGATAGGCGTTTTCATATATTTGGTTGCCTCACCACAGCACATTGCGTTGTATCAGCACGAAACAATTTATGCACTGAACAATGGAATGTAAATATTTTACAAGCACCGAACAATTCCCCAATATGCATGAATTAATTACTACGAACAATTAAAACATAATCGGAGCGTACGAATTAGTTTGAAAAAAATCGCAACGACTGGATCGAAACAAGGTAATTTATTATTTGTTTTAGTCGTCCGTGTATTCGTTTATATGCGCATGCGAATATTACAGACAGCGAATCCAATTTGCGAACCACCATTTCATTAATTTCACGTAGAATTAATTAATATTAACAAGGTTTAAACCAATTTGTTCATTTTTGTTGCGTATTTTGCATTGTAAGCTGCGACAACTGACGATTTAATAGCGTTAATTTCAAATTTAGAATCTGAATTTCCACTAAACATTTTAATTTTCCACATGATGATGACATTGTAACAATTGTGATTTATAACAGACGATACTTTTTTTACGTGCCAAGCTATAATAAATTTGTCACATACCTTCATGAACTTAGTTCAACAAAATCGTTTAGCGGAATAAGCTAATTAACTACTGAAAATACGTAATAGATGAGCGTATTTTGTTGTATGATATCAAAAGTTACTAAAGCAGATGTTCGAATTGAATCACTTGAATTACAATTGGACAAGTTTATAAGTTTAATTGTAAGTATTACATTATCTACAAAGAAATATTTCTTTCTAATAATTAATGTATATTGTCAATGGCTTCTTATAATCCAAGCCTGATACTACGGTTTAGCGTAAAACCGGGCGTCTAGTATATTTTTTTGGTGTAATTTGTGAAAATAGACCATTTGTTTCAACCTCTTTCATTCACACGCATCCACATTGCGTCTCCACTGAAGTTATATGAAGTTATTTCTACAGTTATTGCAATTACTACCTGCAAATAAAATTGCCATATCAAGTATTTTATTCTAAAAGATCGTATATTCCTTTCTTTGTTATAATTGAAAGATATGATGAGGAGCACTATGTAATTTTTAAGAAGTCTTAGCTGCCGATATCTGACATTCACAACTGACTCCAAACAATATAAAATACGTACAAAAGCTTTGTACAAGAAAAACATTTGCGAAAGAATGAAATATTTGTGAAATATTGACCCAATAAATTTAAAGCGATACGGTCAACAATAAAAGGGAACACTAATACCAATAATAATGTTTCAACTACCTTACCTAATATATATCAAGCCGAACTTGTAGCAAATTCAAGAATCACTTTATTTCTTTGCTTTCTTCCATGTTATCTTACAATAAGTCTTTTGAAGAAAATAAATTGATTGGGATACAAATTATAAGTATTTAAGATTGTCAACTACTATCAACCATTCCCTTTTCATCACACCTGTGATTGAAAAAGACGTCAGGTCGTTATTAGAAAGATTAGAAAGAACGCTTCATATTATACGAGCCATGATCAATACTTCAATTATTGTTAAATATTCTTCATCACTTATCGCAAAAATTTTGACGAACTTGTAAAATTTTCTTTTGAAAAAGGTGTTTTTCTTTTTAGACTCAAAATAGCTTTAACGAAACCTATGTTTGAGAATGGGGACCAAAATTATTTAAAAAATTACCGGCCGATCAGTGTAGTGTGTATATTTGCAAAAAATTATGAATCTCTTACAAAGAATTCTTTGGAAAACTTTTAATTACTTATCAGTACATCAGCGTGTTTGCTGCCGCAATAAATCTACGAACACTATTATTTTTATTGCCTGAATACTATCTATAGTAATTTACATACTAATCCACATTTTGGGAATGTTCGTAGATTTATCGAAAGCCTTTGGTCTTGTTAATCATGAAATACTTCTGCACAAACTTGGGCATTATGGAATTAAAATGGTACTGATTTCTATTTTTATTTAGGTTTTATTTAACTAATAGAAAACAAGGGGTTTCTGTCAACAATAGTCAGTCTTCTTTTAAAACCCTAACATTGGAGTGTCCCAAGGTACAGTCCTCGGGCCAAATTTGTTTCTGATATATATTAATGATTTACCTCCTAATTTAACCTTAGCGCAGCAATTTTTTTTGTATGCTGATGATGCTAGTATAATTGCAAGCTCTAACAGTGTGCCGAATTTACTTATGAAACCGAAATATTTTATGATGGAATCTATAAATGGGTTCCACACAATCACTTAATTATTAATCAAAAAAAAAATCATCGATTAAAACTTTGGGTTTGACCTTACATAACTTTCTAAAACTTGTTATGTGTTAAAACAATTAAAAAAGCATGCAATACTGAAACTGCAAAAATATTTTATCAGTCTAACTTTGTTGCAAACTATGAGAACTATTTACAAAGTGCATTGCATTTATCCCTGTAGGAATGTTTTTGAAAAGTAAGTTTTATTTACCTTTTATGATTTGTACGTATTTGGAACGCTTGTTCTCTTTGGCCCATATGTCTAAAGTTTTGTACTTTTTGATAAACTAGCGAAGGGAACTAAAGGGTAAAATCCCGCACTTCCATTTTTAATGACCGTTCTACTAGATACTACACCTATGCTAAGAAAACCATCTACCAGACGTTTATACTAGTTGAATCCAACAGGCAGAACACACGTTAAGCACATTATTCTTCATTTTAACAGTTACCTCTCACCATGGGTATGAAAACGTAATACGTGATATTGAAAACAAACGAACATAGGCATGAGACGGCGGTTTGATACGAAAAAAAAAATCAACTTCAATTCGTTGAATGAATTTTGGCAATTATTGTTTCATCGCATTGTGCCTAACCTCTAACCTTCAACACTTGTAATTCTAAATATGATGTAGATAGGAATTTTATGAATATTTCCCATTGTTTTCGACAGGTTTCTTATAAATTTCCATGTTGGATTTTGCCACTTTTCCCGCTAATATTCCGCAGTTGCAGTTACCCGCCAATAATGTCAAAAGTGCTCTTCAAAACGTAAGTAATAAATTTTGATTTTTAAATTAATTTACTAGGTTTGATTCAAAATTTTTGTTGGGTAATTATAGATATGTCTAAAATTCACAGAAACTTGCAAATTTCGTGGGTGTCGAAGTATTGAAAGGGTTAAAGAATCAATTCGTTTTCATAGGTTCCTAATCCATAAACCAACGCTGATAACTTGAAAGGATATTATATAATGCCGCAGAGGTAGAAAATTTTCGAATATGCTCAAGACACAATCATTATTTAAAGATATATTTTAAGTGCGATGCTATACTTCGTACAACCTCTTTAATAATGTTAATCCTGAATTATCTCCATTATCACTTATACTTTGGGAACTCATCAGGTATTTTGCTTCTTTTAAAACAAGATATTTCATTTGAAATTCGTGTCATTTACCAATTTATCGTGATTATCGCGTACAATTTCATCTACAAACAATAACTTCTTCACCCATTTCCTGTCATTCACACAAAATAAAGAGCTGTTCGTTAATCTGTTCCAAGTTTGCTCAAACATTCTTCTTAGGTCACTTTCATTAAGAAATGTTTTCAGCTGTACAGTAAAAGGGACTTTGCTTATACAAATCTCCATATCCAAGGGTTATTTCAACAAAATTTCTTTCTTTGCTAATGCTTAATTAAAATTCTTGCTTATAAATAGTATTTAAAATTGAGTAAACCAAATTTAATATGGGCGCAGAGTACATTCTTTGAGACTTTTTTGATTGCGTGTTGGTATTAGAGTTTATTTTTGTTTTAGAAGTTTTCAGAAAGATCTTCATTTGCTATGTAAATTTTCACTATATTTTTATAAAGCAAGCAACATGTGTTATTCTCTGTTAAATGTTTGTTAGTCATTTTGTTTCTAATCTAACTTCTAGTCTAGAAGTCATTTTTTGTTTAAATTCGATATCTCTGTGATTTCTGCAGCAATATTGGTCAATATTCACACCTAATATTGAATCTATCAATGTAACTAAGTTCTTAAGTTCTAAGTTCTTAAAATGTGATTATTCATAACAGATCAGAAATAAATACGTTACGGTTATTAGCGAAAAAAATTACAATCTCAAAAATTATTAAAAAATGAATTAAAACTATAATCACGACATTATTAAATTAAATGTAAGCTGTAAATACGACCTCTTATTAGCAGACGTATCGCATTGATGAGATACTAATATTTAAAATCTGGCGCCATATTTCGCAAGCACGGCTCAGCTGCTCACGTGCTTCCAACGAAATGTAGGTACAGGACTTGCGTTTTTCCTTATTTCTGTTCTGTGCTTTTCATTAGCATTTAAAAATGCGAGAATAGAGAAAAGGAGTCGTGAAGTAATAGCCATCTTTTCTACACTAACGATACAAAACACGAAGGTCGCAAAGATATTGTGATTTTTTTACCATGAAGCTGGTTTAGGCATAGGAATAAATTTTAATTCTAATTTTTAGAAATAAAGATTTTTTTTCAAAAGCAATAATTTATGGCATACGCACTTAAAAGATTCACAACTTCTGAATCTAATTCATGAGCGATACAAATAATTTTTTTTCAGAATTAATTTATTGGTTTATACCCTAAATAAATCCAAGTTATCCTTTCAAAATGATACATCTCCGCTATTATATATCACTTTAAGATCCAAAACGGCAACCATAAAACATTTTCCATTGTTAAGTGGTTTACGATTAATGCCCTCTTCCGTTTAGAGAAATTATATCTTTCAAATAGAGGAATGAGTAGAAATTAAGATCGCCAAAATACGAGGGGAGCATTTGGGTGCGGGTACAGCGTTAGTCGTTTTAGTTTCCTATATTAATTTTTCTGTTCATAGCTGCGAAAATGGACCCACTACGAAGGACGCGAGAGTATTCAGTTAATCTTTCACGGTAAGTGAGTTTCAGCGCAATTTAACCCAATCGATTTTCTTCGCTGCAAATGGCAGATTCGGTTTATACTCGGAGAGTGGAGTTCGAGATTACCGAACTGTTGTATACCATAACTTAAATTGCCAAATAACACAAATAAACTCCGTATAAACAAGGTGAAACAAATGAGCAAATAACACACAAACCTCAAGGTTATCCCGACCGTAAACTATGTGGATACGGTGTTGTCGAATATATACAGGGAGAAGATTTATTTCTTCATTAAGTATCTTAACATTTTTTCCTCAAGAGATTTATATCACCGTAATATAAACAACGTTGAAAGTAGCTGTTTTGATCTTGGATCTAGTTAATATTAATTTATTTTTTTAAATGAGTAAATTTATGATATTCGCATAGAACAGTAAATAACTTTTAATATGTACTTAAATCCAGTTTAAGATAATAGTTGTGTATTTTGTTAATCATTTTGCAAACGATCGAACAATATTGAATTTGATCTAAATAAATAAGTAAAGCTGTAATTATAGGAGATCGAACAACTTAAAGGTTGACAGGATATACGGAATACTTATTTAGTTACAAATAGCAATAAAGAGGACAAAGAAATAGAAAAACAATAAACAAAGTAGGCAATGCAATGAAGTCAATGAAGAAAACGTAAAATAATAGAGAAACTTAAGATATATAGAACAGTAATAAGGCCGACGCAATGTAGGCCAAAATTGCCAAGAAAACTAAACAGTGTGCCATTTTCTATTAGTCAAACAATGACTTTTATCTAATTCTATTTTTGGGAGCCCGATAGTTAAACAGTTATAGCACTTCTTTTTTGGGGATATTTGTAAATCTGGCATTAATATATTTATGTATCATAGAACAAGTTCTTAGAAAGTTATGATGCTTGGAAGTTTTTTATTTGGTAGAAATACTAAAAATAAATTATAGCTCAGAAACCTCACATTTCCTCAAAATATATTTTAGGATATTGCATACCTAACATGATTGCCCTTATGATGTATGTACTATATATGTTCGATATTTCGATCTCTCTCGAAAAGTGGTCAAACAAACAATTGAGTTTTATTTTCTTTTATTAATTTTTTTTTTAATTTTATTAAAACGGAAATTAAAATTTGGATTATTAAAGGAAAACACAAACATGTGAAGACAAGACGAACTGCTATATAAAAGGCTTTTAAAAGTCAATACGAGCTTTTAATAGACATTGTAAAGCAGGGTCATGGTACAACAAGAGAAAAAGTATCCGTGGAGCTTAATAGTAAAGAAAAAGACGACATCTCTTTTTAAAATAACAAACCTTAAACCCGGGTAAGTTTATTATTTTTTATTTTTTACGGATATTTTCGTAGCACTCTGATTGAAGCTTTAATTTTGCGGACAAATAAACAACCCTTACATAGTTTACAATACTAAAGTTTCAGATATCTGTAATGGGATGTGAAAGTGAGTTTCAGTTTATTTTGAGGTTTGACTCACTGTCGGGACTACTTACAGGCACGCCGTTATCGTCTATAAAGTTACTTATTTGTACATGTATCTAATATGGGCATATTAAATTAATACCTCTTTTGTTTACAGTAGTAATATCGAAGAACAACATTTATTATTTATTATTTATTTCCTCACGTGTTTGTGTCATTTCATCATTACTTGATTATCTATTTTATTCGGTGTATTGTTTATAAATAAATTATTTATATACATTTATGCAGAATGTTTTATTTTTTATTCAATTAAAATCATTGAGTTATTACATTCGCTATTTGTTCGTTAGAAACGTTAAATATAAATGTAATCGTTAGTTGGGCCCCGTTTTACTTGTTTTAGTTACAATCTTAGTTGCAAATACTGCAAGATATTCACTAGATACATAAAAATTGTATCATTCTATTCTATTATAAATAAGAAAGCTGATATACCGAAAATGCTAGGGCTCACAGTAGGCTATATGTTCACTATGTTTCTTCTTACATATAAGAAACGAAAATTTTGCTAAAATGAGAAAGCGTATTTCTCACCAAAAAAAGGTATTCACACCCAATATCTTTAACATTTTACAAAAAATTGTAGACATTGAAGAATTAATATTAGATGCATTAATAAATTAAAATCTTTAAAGATATTAAAATCCTTATAATCCTTTACTCATATTGGAATCAGGTCATTTGTGATTGAAAATAAAACAGAAAGAAATTGGTTCTTCTGTTTGAGGTAAATTAGTAAAACAAGAACAATATATATAACAAATAAGTAAATGAACCATTTCTAACTACAACATTGTTAACACCGGCAGCAATTATAAATATAGAAACAATTTACAAAAAATAAACATAATCAAGCAATTGATATCGTCGACATCTTTTTATCTTATAGTCTCCCTAAAATCAGGACAGCCTTTCGTGCTCTAATTGTTTGTGCAAGTAATACGTGATTTTTTTATAGCGCCATAATACCTTGTGTGTTTTGTAAAACATAAATATTTTTTCGCCAGAATATATAATATTCGATCGACTAAATTCAATCCTCAATTAACATCGAAACCCATCACAAGAATTTAACTACTATTTGAGCTAGCAGCGATCATAACCACATTTGAAAGTATGACGTTGTTTTAGGATAAAGTCAAAGATCTTTAGCTTAAAATGCGTCTATAGGTAACATACTTCCAGAAGTATAGTATGTATGTAAGTAAAAGATCTATCGGTAGTGATTAAGAACGGTTGGGAAATAGACCACTCCCATAAGGATGAAAATTTGATTATCGCCTTCGTAGGTTACGACATAAATCTTGATACTGATTGTACATAAAGCTTGATATGTCAACGTGATGAAAGTGGGTTAATGCACTAGAAGGAATGCTGATGATACCTAGCAGGCAGCAACTCTGGTTCGTTCCTAGTGTTATTTCCCTTTCATTGTTCTTCCTATTATAGCGATTCCTACAGAAGACCATTTGATTTGGTGATCTTATCTGCGAACTGTGTTTAGGCATTCTTCTTTGATGTCAAATTTTTAAGTATGCCACTAATTTTAATTTTGTTTATTTTTTCTTTCTTTCTAGCACGTATACACTTTAACAAAATGTAATGGTACTATATCGTAGCACCTGAATAAAATAAACGAATACTATAAATTCCCAAGAGATCAAATCAAATCAAATCAAATCAAATCTTTATTAACCCATTTTGCTATACAAAACATATAGATTGGGAAAGTCAACATTTAAAGTAAGAAACAAAACTTAAAAATACACATATAACATACATTAGAATACATATAATTGTCGCAGCTCAGGCAGGGTTCAAATTTCGCCTTACTGTAGAAACCTTCATTCGCCAATAATAATACTAGTTATAATTTATTGATGCTCAAAAAATAGTTTGTATATACACACGTCAAGAATTTAACAAATTAAAGGCGGTCACCATACACAATATATTCATTAAATGAGTAAAACGCTTTGCGAATAAATATTCTTTTACTTTGTTTCTAAATTTATTAGAATATTTTATTTCTTTTATGTACGCCGGTAAAGTATTATAAAATTTTAACACAATGTTATATATATCGCGTCAACAAGAAAATTACACATAGTTAACACACAAATAGGTTTCAAATTCTGCCATGCTGTAGAATTTTCGATTCGTTAAAAGGTGTTTTACTTTATTTTTAAAGATGCTTACTGAACTAGACTGGGAATCCCTCTGAGAAGCCTGTTAAATTGATTAAAGCCAACAACAAGTGAAGATTTGAAATGAAAAGAATGATTAGGTTTACTGTAGGTTATATTTTGTTTATTTCTAGTTTCATGTTTATGATTATCCGCATGAGTTAAAATTTATGTTTGTTACCAAAGATATATGTTAATAATTTGTACAGAAAAATAGAAGGCGTGATGGAAGAACATGATGAACAATGAATGCATGCATCCCTGTGAGAACCCCTGTGCGGTAACTTAAAAATTAACCTTATAATACGTTTTTGTAATGCAAAAACCCGATGAAGGTCTCTAGCCTGACCCTATGCAATTATGTTATAGGAAATTATTAGGTAAACGTATGCATAATAAGCGCTCAAAAGGGCCTCAGTATTTAAAACCTCCCTCAGGGTATGCATCATGAATGATGAAGCTAAAAGACTTCAGTATTAGACTTTACATGGTTACTTCAGGACTCTATACTGGGGCCATAACTTTTCCTGCTACATGTGGATGGATTCTTTGAAATATCAGAATACCAAGGAACGCTTTATGCATGATACATCTGTTGTGGCCAGAGTAAATACTGATTTGGACACTTAAATTATTTCTGTGCTTGAAACTTTTGAAACCTGGTTCAATGCTCATGATATGGCGTTGAACATTAGTAAAACCAAACTAGTAAATTTCAGTTATTTCAAAAGCGATCCATACAATATCACATATAATAATGCAATACTTACCACATCTGAAAATACAAGATTTCTGGGCATTGCTGTGGATTGCCAGTTGAACTGGAGAGTGCACATAGGGTCGCTGGCTTTAGATCTGGTTCGTCTCTCAGTTATGCCCTACGAGTGATTGCGCGTGCTACAAATATTCAAGCTGACCTCACTACTTACCATGTCTACATATATAGCAAAATTAAATACGGCATTATATTTTGGGGAGAATCTGTGGATTCGGAGAGAGTTTGTGTGAGGCAGAAGTCATGTCTGAGAAGTATGTTTGGCCTTCATCCGAGAGCATCCATTGCAATAAATACTACTTAATTGATTTGTATCAGTTTTAAAATTAATAGCATTAGTACAATTTTTTATATTTACTATTTCCAAAAATAATCGTTTTTTTTTTTTGTAGTCTGGTTCTAATTGAAGGATGTATTCATTGCAATATTTTACATCAATATTTTTTTTTACTTTTTTTCTATTTATTTTATATGTATAACTGTAAAAAATGTTTTTTTGTTAATACGTCTGGCCTGCCTTGCATTTGAATATTTTAAGTGCTTATTCTTTTTTTCCTCTTTTGACATTTGTCATATGTCATTGAACCCTACAACTTTGTAAGTAATTACTTATTGTAATTTTATATTTTGTTTCATTTTACCTATGTATAATTGTAGATTTTCCTGAAGATATTATAATGTTAAAATATAACGAAATGTCGAGGTATTTATTTAGTTTAATTGACAGACCAAATACCCGAATATCACTCTAATTTCTTATTTATATATATTTGTACATTTATAGATGTATACATCCAAAACTGACTTGTTCAACGCTTATTTGGCATTACTCAATAAACTCTATTATTATTATTATAAATATACACGACTGTCAAATTTCTGGAAAATAAACTAGGTAAAAATAAAAGCTAAAAAACAAAAATACAACTGTAAACAATACGAACACGATTACATATTCATAATCGATAACGCGTCGATGAATAAAGAGCGAAATGGACGGTACATTCAAGCGAACCTGCTGGCTATTTAAAAAAAAAAAAGAAGCAAAAAATGGACGCGCTTAGCGGTCCTAACGAGTCAATCCAGTTGTAAATCGCGGCGCATTTGAACGTTGTATTAACCGAGTAATCTAACGTTATCCAGGGCAACGTGTAAAACGAATGAGGGTAGACGAAAAAAATGTGCAAAACGGCTACGCGGGGCACGAAGAAATATTGGGGTGTGGTGATTTCACATTCGACACGGAAGAGGGCGTGCAGTAGGTATCGGCAGTCACGCATCACGGCAGAGACCGTGAAAAGAAGCCGTAAAAGCTAAGGGATCGCCCCATTGTTGCGACTACTGTTATTAGATCGATCTTCATTGTAAATTGATACGTTCTAGATAGATACCCAAACAAAAGAAACCCTATCAAAACAAAAACAAAGGATATACCGGGACAATTTATGGGCGATACAATTGCGACCTACAACGTCGGTTTCGTGGATTTGAATTTATTGATGGTAATCCCTTTTATTATTGCAGAGTGGCTTGAATAAGTTTATTTATAACAAATACGTTGTTTTTTACCTTAGATCACCCTATCTTGGAAAATGAAAAAATTGAAACGACTAAAATTACCTTTACCGCAGCTCTTGCATAAATATTAAATAAATAATTAAACTAAAGTAAAAGTGTTGTTAGTATCATCCTACACTTTTTTATAAAAAAAAATATGGAACCAAAACAATAGTCAAAAAACAGAAATAAAACTACATTGGAATTTGTGTTATGACAAATTGTCAGAATTCTGAAACAATTAAGGGATAAAGAAAGACTGGTGTATTAGCCATCTTCATAGTATAGCGTTTCTCAAAAGTAAGTGGTATTTTCAAATCTTGATATTTTTATCAATCCCTGAGTAATTTAAAAATTAAAAATACTTGTTTGTATAAACAGAAGAGGGATTTATTAAAAATATTACATTTATTGCATATGTTGAATGTGACCGTCATTTCCTTCTTGAACAAGCAACAACCTCTCTTCAATACTATCAACCGAAGTTCTGAGCATCTCTGCTGGTATAACTGCTATGTGTTGTGTGATGAAGTCCTTCAATTCATCGGTGGAATTAGGTTTTGTTAAAAACACTCTTTAACCAGTAAAACCCGTGATTAACCAAAAATCTGAGGGGCTAGTATTAGGATAATTGTCTGCTGATAACACGGTCGCCAAAAGTGTTCCGTTAAAAAACTGTTTACTGGATTGAAGATATGCGGAGGTGCACCATCCTGCATAAATATGATGCTTTCAATGTCGTGTTCTTGCAACAACGGTATTGTATAATCACGAAGCATATTCAAATAACACTGGCCAGTTACCGTAACTGGGCCTATTCTTCTATTCTCAAAAAAAATCTGTACAAAAAAATACGGGCCTATGATAGAACGTGTTGTAAAACCACAGCAGACGGTCACTCTTAAATCGTCCTTGTTGAATATTCACTTGTGGGTTATTTATTGACGAAATTCGACATTGTGCGTGTTCACACCACCATTAAGTTCAAAGTGTGGTTCATCAGTCTAAAAAACGTTGTCAAGCCACTGTGGATGTGGACACTTGAATTTCCACTACTGTTTGTAAGGCGAAATCATTTCTTTTAATTCTATCAGCTTGTTTTAGTTCAAATAGAACCTGCATCTTATATGGATACATTTTAAGTTGCCTGCTAAGAATTCGCCATAGAGTTTGCCTTGCTTAATTCCAAACGTCCAGCTATTTTATTGACACTAGATGTTCCATATTCGTTTTCATGTGCTAAGTTTTGCGCTTCCTGTAAAACTTCCGCAACTACAATATCAGTGATGGCAGAAGGTTTCCTGATTTCTTTCTATCCATCACAGAACCAGTTGCCTCAAATGTTGTCATGAGTTTTTGAAAAGCACTCAAACAACATGGGCCAGCTCTTAAACCATTTAATGTACGAAATCGTCTTAAGCCTGCCATAAAACTCCATCCACATTCATAATAGCATTGAACAAGTCCAATGCGAGCTTGCAGGGACAAAACCATTCCTTTCAACAAATAAATCCTCGTCCAACACACAAAAAAAAAAACGGTGTAATATGACACATACAACGTTATAACACGCACTTGTTTGTCAGCGAGTTTATTGCTATGTGGACCAAAAGATGACAAATAAATCCCATTATCCATGTGGCCGGATATCAGTATTATTTTTACAATATTACAAATATTAACGAAAATTATTGTTTAAATTACCACTTACTTTTGAAGAACCCTATATATTAAAATGACAAGTATCATAATATATGTTTTAAAGTACGAATTCAAATTTAAAAAATGAGTTTTTTTGATGAATGAGAACTTTAAGTCTTATTAATAACTTCTTCTGGGTTACGTCGTAGGTCAAAACTTTCGTTCGACGTTTTACTGTTCACACTGACAGCTTCTTCAGGATAACTGAACTGATTCTCCTTGGTCCACTCAGTAGTCCTGAAGAAGCTGTCGGTATGAATAGCGAAACGTCGAGCGAAAGTTTTGTCCCACGGCGAAACCCGGAAGAAGTTATTAGTAATAGTTGCACCGACCGTGAAAGCCTACACAGTGTTAAGTCTTAGAAAACGTGATTTTTTTATAACTAGAGTTCCTTTTAATTCTTATTATCTCTATCACACTAAATTGGATCACATATTAAATTATTCAACTGCAAATCATTAGAACTAACATTTTCCGCGTTGGGGGCATATTCACGACAATTACTATAATACATTATATAAACTGTTTTCTGTCGTGTGCGATATAAAACTTTGCTAAAAGACCTTCATCCCTACTTTAGAAAAATCAAAAATTAATAAAGGTGTAAAGTAAAAGTATTAAACATATTGTATACTATATAGAGTGAGTCACGGAACCCGTTTATTAAAGGTTCTTGAATTTGTAACGATATCTGAATTTTGAAACTTCGAATTTAAGCATAACAGAAAGTTTTAGTAACTTACCGTATCACTTAAGCTAACGCTAACTGTTAAATTGTGTGTTTATGCGCGTGCGCGTAACGCTATTTGAATACTGGGTGACGTTATTTGGACTTGTTTAGCGTGCGCTTGACCGTTTAGTGAATTTAGAGGACTTTCACGTCATTTATTTGGTGAATCCGAAAAAAAATGGAAAAATGCCATCTATATGCACTGTAGTGTATCAACTTATGTCTGCGCTCGTTTACAAATTAGAACGTATTTGTGTATTTATTATCTATATAAATTAGACACCAATTATTTCTATTGGACACGCACACCTACAATCAGTTTGATTTATTCTTTGTATTGGTTTCGTAGGAGATCTATTATTTTTTTGAAAATTGCATTTCCTTTATTACCTTTTGTCAGAATCTATTGCGTCCCGCGGTTATTTTACGTAAATATGATTCAATCATTAATTCTTTGTAATCGATGTTTTAGAAGCGTTGACAGTTTGTTAGCAATATAATTTACGATACTGCCAGAAAAAGGAACAATGATATCAATCAATCTTTTTTGTAATCTATTATCTTTTCTAGGAATCTAGTAGCTTTCTAACAAAATTTTAATACAAATAAATTGAATCCAGGAACAACACTGTGAGATAGTAAAATTGCTGATACTACTTGTAACTCAATCAAACCTACACAGATTTATTATTTCGTATAATATACTTTGCACAACATCAACGTTACCCTCCAACATTGCTAACAAATCTTCCATAATTAGAATTAGAACCCAATAAAAGAACAATACAAATTCAATGAAAAATGGTTTTAAAATGACAACTTGATGACAAGCGACTGAAAAGTGTGGTTAGGAAAGCTAATTTGCGCGAGATACGGGAACCACAGAAGCTCGATAAACTTGTAAAACGTTCCTCCCGCTATTGCGTATGCCATACAGAGTCACGTGATTTTAACGTTACCGTAGCTTTTAACGTGAACTTGCTAAAACTCTCTAATTATCAGTTTGCAAACACTTTAGAAACATGATATAAACTCCTATTGTTGCAGTCTCTTTTATTCGTTCATAATCTGTGGTATCAATATAATATGGTATTGAATAAGCGAATCGTGATGCAGAAGATGCTAACTACAGGAGGTACCGAGTTTATATGTAATCTGCACATGTGAGGAATTGAAAGTACTCAGGCAGAAATATTTCGGGAAGGATCTATTGGAGACCTCGAGGATTCTCAAGTTTCCACTGGGCAAGATACTGGGCTTTATAGAGACAGAACACCAAGCTGCTCGAGTGGAAGTAAGAGATTTAATAGGGACGGTGCAATTAGTACCTAGCTCAAGTGCCTGGACTACAGATGCCCACACTAACTTAAAGAAGAAGAAGAAGAAGAAGAAGAAGAAGAAGAACAAGGTATCAAATGCATCAGTCCCTCATCACTCCAATTATGTTTTTTTGGTACGTACCCTGACCGAATACACCAATGATTTATTTGTGTTGCCATAAATAAAAATCCAAAGGAGTTAAATCAGGAGATTTTAGTTTAAGCTCAAGATTCGTTGCGTCCAATCCACCTATCATTAAACATTCTATTTAGTAAACGATCTACCTTATAAGAAAAATGAGCTGGTACCCCATGCATTTAGTACCAGCAATATCTGCGATCAAACAGAAACAACTCGTCAAGAATGTCTGCTACGCATTGTCGTAGAATTACGGTATATCGCTGTTTAAGGTGCCATCACTTTGAAAACGTATTCTTCCATTCATTATTAGGCAAAATACATTAAAACTGAATATATTCTGAAAGCTAGCCTTACGAACAGAGTAAGAGTTTTGCGGTGCCCAGTAGTGCCAGTGCGTCTATTAACAATACCCTCTCTGGTAAATTTGAATTCATGCGTCCAAATAATTTTTGTAGAAACTCTGGATCTTTCTGAAGCCATATTAAAATTCATAAAAAGCAAGACGGCGAAGTTCATCACCAGGATGAAATGTTTACACGATCTTAAAGCCGTATGCGTCCATTTTATGTTTTGACAGTATATATGAGCATGATAAACCTATTTCCTCAGCTGCAGCACGCATGGAGATGTGAGGGTGGCTGCCAAAGTAAGCTAACACCTTCACGTCATAGTTCTCATCCTCTATTATAGATTTTGACGCAATGAATGCTTGTTATGCCTCCATTGTCCAGTAAGTAAAAAGTTTTCTTGAATTTCTCGGAATTATGTTCAGTTAATAGGTGCCTAGTGAAGATATGGCTCATTAAATACTCCACAAGTTCTGCTTATAATTTATTACATTCCGCTTGTATGAAAAAATTTATTGATATTTAATTTAATATATATTTAATTATCAAAATAGTCTTCCATTTTTTTAATGCAATAGTAACAACACAGACCAAGATAAGTTGACAGATCAGCTGATATTGGAAACTTGAATAAAAGCTCTAATCAGCTGTTCTAATCAATCATTTTTTTTTTTATTATTTTTACGTCATGTTTCGGCCTAGACTATCATCAGGCGTAACTGTCAGGTTTGAATAAAACAAATAAACATTATTCAGACATGACAGTTACGCCTGATGATGGATTCGGTCGAAACGTATCGTACACATAATAAAAATTATTGTTGAAACAGCTCATTAGAGCTTTTATTCAATTTTCGAATCAAAACACGAATTAACGACACAATGAATAGATTGATATAGTTTAGTAATGTTTCATAGACCCCACAAGCTACTACGTGCCAATTTTCCGCGAAAGTACTAATTCAAAACTACGTTTTCTGAAAATCAGTAATCCTAAAAGAAGCGATAGAAGAAATAGATATTAGAACACCAATAGCTTTTCGATAGAGAATTTAATTCTATATTACATGCTGAAGAAATACATAAGGCGTTTCATCTGAGAAAAATATACTTTTTGTGCTACGAAGTTACCTCAACTAAGCCATAGATTGTGGAATAGCTTATAGAATTTTGTTTATTTTTATCCTTGGTTAAATAGTACAGAGCCCACACCCTCCACTGTCAACATGAAAACTTTCTACGTGTTATAACGCATTTAATGCATCATATTTTCTTTGTGATTTTTTTTCACGAAAACCAAAATAATTCTGTAACGATAACCGATAAGTAAGTAGATGGATGTTTTATAAAATTGGCTTTAAAATGAAGCCAAGTAGAACCTAAAAATGCACTAAAAAATATAGGTTTCTATTTATAATATCAAATTTGGCCAACTGCGACATATATGAAATTATGTTTTATACATGGATCATAGTATGCTCAACTTTGAAGTTTCAAAATCAAGGTATTGCAAATTTTAGAACTTGTAATGGACGGATGCAGTGAATCATCCTGTATTTGTTGGCAATTGCTTTGAGTAGCCGGTCTTAACGAAACTTATAATCAACATCATAATTAACAAATTACAATTTATGCTATTTATATATCCAAGCTTATATCTTCCAAAAATATCTTAAAGCTACATTTTCGCAACCGTAGGAAAATAATATTATTACCTACACACATATCCAAAACCTTGGCATCCAAAACAGAGTTGAAAATGCCGGCTTAAGTTTTAATCTGATGCGTCTTTTGCTGAGAAATCTCGTGCCAATAAGAAATTACAGGTGTCACGCTAAGTTTTGATTACAAATCTATTGAAAAATGCTATATAGAATGTGTACAACTCTGTGATATAAATTTCCACTTATGCCAGGCTTACATGCGCTCTGAAATTCCAACGGTTGAATCAAATCCTGCATCAATTCTGATGAAAACAGCAAAAACCGCCTCTCAATAATTAACGGCAATTTTTCAGCGGCGCCTGCAATTTTCAGGAGCTCCATGCAAAATTCACGTGCAATTTCCTCTCGCTGTTTAACCTCCGCCCGACCGTTAAATACGAAGACGCCTCGAATTACCGACTCGTCGGAGATAAATACGGTCATCCATCGAACGCTACAGCTCACACGCGCTGCGCCACGTCTTCCGGTAAACAAACAGAACCGAAGTACAAACCGTTACGCGCCCTTAACGAGAGCAAATTAGGCTCGCACGCTTCTCCCAACACGGCACGATAGAAGTCGGATCTTTCCTGGCGCCACCATCTGTTAAACGCAAACAGTATTTCAATTAACTACAATTTAGTGCGGCGATGAAATGGTGCGTTGTGCAGTGTTATTTATATTCACGAACGAGGGGAACTTAGGATTGTTTAAATTCTGTAACGATATTTCTTGTGTTAAATATAGCAAAATCTCTATTATCCAAAATAATGTGGACGAAGCTGATTTTTGATAAGCGAAATTGCAGTTTAAGTAAATAAATATGCAAAGAACTCCGGCGTATATAGCATTATGACGACCAGATCATGTAGTAATCTTGGAATTCCAGTCCACAAAACTTCGCTCTTTAAATGTGATTCTAAGTATAGACCTATATGTTATTACAATAAACTACCAGAAGAAATTAAAATTGTATCAACGATGTATGGATTTAAGAGATTCCCAAGTAATTTTTACTATAATTACCAACTTTGAGGGGATATATACTTAGATGACGTATCTGTAGTTGCAATTACATCGTGGCCACCAAATAACTTACTTTAAGGTTTATTACTTTATGGTGCCAATAAAATAGTAATTGTTACATCATTCTTACTTGTTAAGTCACTTTAAAGTTAATTCGAGCACATAGTTACAGATTAATAGTTGGCATTACTAACGTATGCTTCCAAAATCTGACCATATTGTAATTATGACCTGCTAGTAATATATTCGGTAGAATTGAGGTGAGCAGCACGTAGATATTACCTACCAAAGTTATAGACATTTTTTGTGTTACAATTACGTAATCATTACTTCCTAGGACGACTATATGTACTTTTAACCAAAAAGTTACATTTGACTACCACCTTAAAGTAACCAGTCCAAATATATACAACTTTATAGGAAATTTAACTATAAAGTAGTAGAGTTTAAACGCATTTAGATGAGCAGTGGTTTTGCTAGGTGCAATATAAGCATAGTGGGTACTAGGGTTTAACGCAAGCTAGCTTATTGAAGCCTCGATACACTTCGCATACGTCATCGTTGAGATCTCGGTGACGTATAACAGGTACGACTTCCCGAGATCTGTATTGAAACCTTGTCTACCGCGCTGAGCAGAACTATTAACCATTCTTTCCAATAATAAGATTAAAACATAATATGCCGGTTTTATCTTTTTGTTTTTATTATGCATGTATACTTTATCTCTGGTTTGTCAAAATTATGACACAAATATGAAAACTTATAAAAGAAAATTTATCCATCACCTCTTTAAATTAAAAAAAAAAAAACTACATTTTCCTATTGTTACTTACAACGACGTGGCCTTATTTTCTATTACTGCATTTTATAAACGGAAGTAATAGGTCTCTATCTCGTCCGTTTAACTCTAAATATTTTTACATACTTTACCATAAACTTGGTCTCTATAAGATGAGTGCCGTCTCACAAAAGAAATTTGAATTGAATTTGAACATGTTGCACTAGTATTGTGCCGTCGCTATATAGGTCAATCACTAGTTAATGTAACTTGGAAGTTATAAAGAAGCTAAAAGTTACACAGGGAACCTGAAAGTAAATTCAGTTACCTTCAAGTTCTATTATATTACTCCAAAGTTAATTTAATTACGTTTTAGTAACATATACAACTTCAAAGTAGATTTAATAGGGGATGGTCACGTAATATTTACGACAACAGATAGTATTAACTGCTACCATCTAGTAAATATCACGTCAGAGTTATACACTTCTAGTATGTATTACTTTGAATACGAAAACGTAAATGCCAAGTGAAACAAAATGGATGCGCCATAATAATACAATTGCCATGGGACAATATATAAAATAAACAAGATTCTAACCCAACACAGATCCAAATTTTCAATTTCACTATTCATATTTTTAGTTAATAAGAACAGAGTAATGTATTTTTTATTACGGAAGTAAATGGTAAATTAAATTTACAATAAAATGCATTCTAGGCCCCCATTTCTAGTCCCATTACAACTCATTAGTTATATTCCCTGACGGATGAAAGATAAACAAAGATGTAGCTGTGCGTCCTACGTACTCAACAAGGGGCACAGAAGTCATTCAGTTTGGACTAGTGTGGAGAACGCAACCTTCACTATGATTCACGGTAGTTTCCCTTCACAATACGGCTTCAAGTAGCTTATTTCATTTATTGCGCGAATAAGACGCTTGTGCATGAAATAAATTTTTACATTGGCTTCACGAAAATAAACGGATAGGAACGTTATGTATGTGGCAATTTACTATTTAGTGAAAAGACAGATTACCAATAAGCTACTTGTTTAAAGAATTAGAATGTAACCTATTTTAAAAGCTATGCCGCACTGAGAAAAAAGCTTTTAATAATTTTTTCCAAGACAGAGTTCACAGTGATACGACCGCAATACGACAAGCGACACAACCAGCAACACGACACGTACCGTGTAATTTAGGCAGAATGCGCACCGGAGGAATACGACACGCAATATAACAAGCAACACAACCGATAACACGTTATTAAATTAAATTTACACGGCACGTGTTGGTGGTTGTGTCGCTTGCCGTATTCATGTCGTAGTGTGCATTCTGCCTAAGACTTCCAGGCTATTCTGTAAGTTCAAAGTTATTTCCGTTTTATTATCTACTACCCTTTTCATTACTCAGCCTAATATGATGAGATCAATGAGAAATAGTGTGGGTGACATGATATCTCCATGTTTTACTCCTCTTGCTATAATTATGGGATCAGTATATTCTCTTCTACACTGACTCTTAGTAATCACTATAAAATAGTTTAATCAAGCATATGATCTTTGCTGCTGTTGCAATCTTAATATTTTCCACATTTGTTTCCCCTTTGCAGTGTTCTTTGAAAGTCAATGAACCCAAGATTTAGGTTGTTTTGTTGACTTGATCTAGAATTATTCTCAGAGCGCATATACATATGTGATTTATCGCAGAGCTTTTTGTCTGAGATCCCGCCTGATTTTTCTTGTTTTTGGTTTCATTCCTTCTATAAACTAACATTCTTTTTTATTAACTTTGATACTGTAGGTTGTAATGTGACAGCTCTCTAATTCTCGCAGTTTATGCGGATTGTATTTTTGTAGTTACCCCTTCGTTCCACTCCTTTAGTATTTCTTCCTTTAACCCTATATCATGTAAACTTTGTAAAATTTCTGCCGTCTGTTCAGCCTCAGCTTTTAGCAGTTCTATTTGTATATTGTTTATCCTGCTGCTTTTCTATTTTTCATTTGCTTTGATAAAATCCTAATTTCGTGTTTGTTAATTTCTCCTGTACTTATATTTAGTTCTTCTACCTCACCTTCACCTTCGACCCCCTGCGTCCCTCTACCTGCTATTGTGAGCGAATTTGTTCATTTGTTTGAAAATATTTCCTTCTGTTCAGTATTTCGTTGTCTGGTTTAAGTTTATTCCCTTGCTTGTCTTCGACTTGCTTTTTTCATATGACATTATGTCAAATATATGCCAGGCAAGTTGCATATTATGTTGCATATTGTTTATGAAGTTCATTTTGTCTCTTCTCGCTCGCTGATTTATTTTTGTGAATTTTTCTTTATATTTTTTTCCGTGGATTTTTGCTTGCTCAGATTCCTCTTTTTGTAACATTTTCGTAGATTGTTTGCTTGCCAATGTCTAATACTTCCAGAATTCTGCAGAGGATTCTTTCCTAGTATTTTTTTGTTTTAACTCTTACACGTTATTTTTTCTTTTTTCTTCTGTAAGTTATTATTGTAAGCTATGTAATGTAAGGTGGTATCTGCTCCTCTATAGCATTTGAACATCTTACAATATGTTTTTCCATTTACCTTGAATCAATATGTGATATATTTGATCTTTAAATTTTGTTACTGGGGGCAACCATGATTCTTTATAGGTTATTTTGTGTTTAAAGATGCTTCCGCCTAAGTTCGTTCCTTTCTATCAAACTATCACCATTGTCATTCTTTCTCTTCATCGCTCTTTTTCTTTCCTATTACTACCTATGCCCAATCTTAATCTTTGAGTTAAGATCTTCCATTGTGGTTCTTATAAATCCTTTTAAATCATCAGTGTTCCCTTAGGAACACGAAAAACGCGTAATTTTCAAAGGTTCGAGAATTTCTATGACACAGCGAAATAAAAATTGAAATTATCCCAACTCTAACATTACTTCAAAAACAAGTAATCAAATCAAAAGTCTATTTTAGATTAAAAATAAAAAAATTGTACACTATTCTTTCTATTTTCCGAAATACCCATTCAATATTATCCAACGAAACGTTACAAGCTCGTACTTACGTATTCCAACTTCTCCACTCCATATTTCGCCTTACTAGATTGGCAACTCGGTTTGCCCATTCAATATTTATGAACTTAAGTTAGAAACGAAATGGCTTCTCCCAACTTCCTTGCACTCCATCTCGCTCGATATTGCATAGCATAATTAATGCTTTATTGCTAACGAATGAGAAAGTGTGTCGAGCGAATCAGCATTCATTAATTAATGAATCAATAAAAGCCATCGTATGTAACTTATTGAGGATACTCTTCTATGAAAAACATACTTCTAACTGGAAAAAGAAAGCACTTATGTGCATGTCAACAGCCATATGTAATAGCACGATACTTTGAAGTCGTGTGAAAGAAATAAATGAGGCACCATTCCGATCAATAATCTATTCCTATCCTGTTAACTTGATTAGTCACAATAGCCGTGTCGGCGTCATAAATTGGATATAGATAGCTCTGAAATTGCTGAGCTATGAAAATACAAGTGAATTATTGCGATATTTTAATCAAGCGTGTCGGTCGTCAGCTATTCCAAACCGTTGAGTAATTGTCGTTCTCCTCTACGTGCGCAGCAGTTCAAAGGAGGCCCCTTAATTAATTGACACCCCGTGAAGCCTATAATTTTGATCAATTGAGGCTTCCGCGCAACCATTAAACGATATCGCCGGTAATAGAGGCTCTTTCTTTTCTTTTAATAGCATTAACCTACATTGGAAGAGTTTTTGCAAAAAATATTTTTTCTTTTTTATGTATTAGGTTGACATCAATAGAAGTTTTAGAATGTTTACGTCCTAATAAGGTACTACCGCAAAATATGTACGATACTTTTAAATCATAATTTGAAAATGTATGGACTGTTCTAAAAAAAAGGATTCTAGCTAACGATATTTTTTTTTTAAATAAAATATGATTACTCAAAATTTAAGAAAATGTAAAACGAAATTGTGCAATAAATGAAATATTTATATCACAAACACTGAATTGTAACAAACTAGACACTAAAACGTTTTAACAAACTAATTTGATAATAATAATTATATTTCGGGCGCAGCAGCGTTTCTAAAGGAATTTTGGTCTGAAGGTGTCCACGTAGGACAAAACCGGTCGGGTGTTAAGCAAAGCATTTCTGAGAAACTACACGGAAAAAAATTGTTGCCAAAAAACCAACAATTGTTAACAACAGTTAAGTACAATTTGTCGTGGGAATACGACTGGCTACAACTTATCTAAATTCTAATCACACGATGTAGTTAACGGATGTATTTCTATTAATACAATTAATGTTGTAAAAATTACTGGAAAATCTATTCCAAGCGTTGACACAATAGTGTGTACATTTTAGTTACAGATATTGTACGAAAAATCACCTTATTTAGAAACAAAAATACCGAAAAAATAGGAAGGTTTGTGTCAAAAATTGCCACAATCTTGTCGTGTACATCTCGGCACAAACATTGTTAAAAAAAATGTCACAGTTGTGCGAAACTATACAACAAAAGTTTAACCACAATTTTAAAGTGTTATTTGCGAAAACAACATATAATAATTAACAAAAATCTGTGATAAAGTTATATAATTTTGCTAATTACTGCCACCATATTTTCTCTATAATATTGTTGTATATTTTTCCAAGAGATTTTTTTCCGTGTAAACGTTGCACAGTGGTCCGAATATAGTTGAAAACCTAATTGCTTATAACTAATTATTTTTTCACTAAACCGACTATTGATCAATTATAAAACATAGAAAAAAATGTAAAAGAAAATTAGGTTGTTTAGAGTTACTTTTTAGAGAGGAAGGATGAAAATATTTAAAATTAGTAGGTTTGTATTAATACTTTTTATTCATTTGTCATAGTCTAAAATAATACAGTGAAATGTAGGTAAATACGGAGATAAACAGGAAACTGCGGGTACCTTGTGGTTATTTTAAGGGACAAATTCCCTAAATACCTACTATTTATTTATTTTATTTATTTGCTGCATTTTCTTCTATTCCAAAGCACTGAACGAGGTAGTTAAAAAGATGTTCAGTTTGCAAACAGCGGCTTCCTCCTGATTTTTCTCGTAGTATATCGAAAAGATGTTTCCTTGGCAACATTTTAATGGATTTTCCTGGAGTAGAGTAAGTTAATTATTAGTTAACAGTCAAAGTCTATTTTTATAGTTATTTAAATCCAATGGTTGTACGTAATTCGTAGTATAAAAAAACTATGCGATAAAATATTTTAACAATAATCCGGTTTTATGTTTCAATTAAACACACGAGTGTTTTTCATTACACACACTTTCAACATTGCCATATAAATAATAATACGATAAGGGTGCTGGTTATATGTATTTATTTATATGTTTGATATTAGAGTATTGTCGAGATTCGCAATAAAATAAATAACTTTCAAATAAGCAAGTGGTTGCACATAATAATTTTATACTACTGTGCATTGTCCAATTTTATAATGAGTAAAATAGTAATAAATAGTATTTCCTATTTAATCATACTCCCACATAGAATCAAATATGGATTATATAATCATTATGTTTATTTATCTGAAACATTATTTAAGATAGATATGCTAATAAAATCGAAATTATAGCTACTTTTGCTCTGCATGATTATCTAAAGCGTAAGCTCCTTTTCCTATTCAAAAGTGTCTTATATGTTAACTAATTTAATGTTTTAACCATTGACTTGTTTAGCCAAACCAACAGTCGTGGCAATAAAGACAGGAAACCTTAGTTAGGAAGTTATTACTGTACTATCCTATATATTTCATTAATTTTCTGCTTACATCGACAAGGTTTACTGCATTTAAGCTGGGTTTTCCTAGAAGCAGGTTTATGCATCACGTGCAACGTAAAACGCCTAGCGCAGTACGCCGTCCACTCAATTCATCGAAACAGTTGGCGTCATTTTCCTATAAAACCCAACACGACTATTTTGCCTGTGAAGAAAAACCGTTGATTTTTCACTAAAGATCTTTACAATAACAAAGAGATTCCCATTTTAAATTCTCATTGAATTATTCTTCCACTTCTTAAGCATGTATACGTATTTTCTGCATTAGGTTGACTAGTAGCACTGACGAATTTAGGCAAGGTGAAACATATGCTAGTATCAACCGAGTGTCACTCACATTTTAATGTGACCTAATTAACATCAAATATGTGTATTTTGACTATCTCTTAATTTTTGCACCTCAAAGCTATAAAAATTAATAAAAAAAAAATGTTAACTCTAAATTATCTAGAATTATATTACTATCAAATCATACATCTTTGATGATATAGGGGCTACCCCGTTTATAACGTACACAGGATATATTTTAGATTATTACATGCATATTTTATTAATTATGGT
The DNA here is from genome assembly GCA_004143645.1 of Protaetia brevitarsis. Lineage (NCBI taxonomy): Eukaryota > Metazoa > Arthropoda > Insecta > Coleoptera > Scarabaeidae > Protaetia > Protaetia brevitarsis. The sequence continues at coordinate 1,019,528 of RXPK01000016.1, read as the reverse complement.
CTAAATGTTCTTGACTTTTATCCGGACATGGTGTACCACATATCCTACTAGTGCATGTCGTATTTTTAATAATATTTTGGCCTGCGTGCGACGGTGGTTACCCGAACGCGATGGATATTTTCTTTCGAAATAGAGTGGCTTAAGGATGTACTACAGGGTCTATATTTCCGACCATGTAGTCTTGTGTTCTCATTTATAAGTGTCTTCATTTATAACCCATTTCGGAAGTACTTGGTTTAGAAAAGAGCTTATGTTTGGTTTGTAATCATAGTTATATTAAGTAAGTAGCAATTGATATCAGGATGTTGAAAGTTTTGTGCAACAAATACTATTTTTTGTATGGTCTTCTGAAATTATTGTATTTATTGCTGACTAAATTATATTTCACGTTAAATTATGCTATAGTACGAAATATGTATATTTTTAAAACGTACTCTCGGTTATTAGCCCATTTTTTTGGTTCCTAGAGGCTACTTTACCACCTGAATTCGCCATATACGCATTGCACATTGATATCATGTACTATTGTACAAAGAAGCAACAATGAAACATAAATAATTATACGTGCATGATGTATGTGTATCGTTCATATTACGATATTACACCAGCAAAAAAAAAATAATTACAAGGTATGCTGACCTGACGTTCACGTATGTACCTTTTATTCTTTTTGATAAATACTCCGTTATTTTCATAAGCATTTGGTATGTACCTGTTGCAATACTATTTTCCAGTTGTATATTCCCTACCAGTTATTCAATAACAGTAATAACCCTTGCGTGTTCAAGGGAACTTTCCCGTGCAGTTTGTTGGACTGTAAAATGTTAATTTATTAAAATTTTTGATGCAGACCTTAGATAAACGCGTACATTTAATACATAAATTATGGAAATAACACGAGATTGAAAGATTTAAAATTATTACAAATACTGTTTTTCTGCTTAAGATATCTAAACCGTGAATATTTCACCTAGTTCAATATGTCATCAATTGCAAAAAAAATCTAAATTTAATATTCTTTCTGAATTTATTTTAGCATGTATTGAAACCTAACTATTTTCTTTATGTGCGTTCTAGCGCAGAGTAACGGATTTTTAAAATTTGTCACATTTGTCCACAGATAATGATAAAGCAAAATATTTCAGCCTTTAAATTCCTAAGTACCTAATGCTTCTTTTATGCAGACGAACGATACCTTTTAATTGAATCCTCTAATTTATTTCATATTTTTTATAAATGAAAATGAAATAAAGCAAGCAGTCACAACGACGATTGAGAAGATCAAGAGCTAAAGACCTTAAGTGCAGTTTAAAAAGAATGAGTTAGCTGTCTGGTAGTTTTATTTAGTACTGTTTCTTATGTTTTACAAATAAGTTAATAATATACAGGCTGAGTTTTTTATTTTTAGACAACGGAATATTTCTAAAACACTGCATCAAATCAAAAAAAAGATTTTAATAAGATTTGTTATAATTTAGGGGCTCACTGAACGGTGCCAAACTCGATCCCCCACCTCACCTCCCAGAGCATCATTTTTTGTTCTTGGCCAGGCGAGGTTTGTCAAAGCCATTCGTTGGAACCGACCCCTCTTTCGGCACCAAATCGCCTGAATTACTTAATTCACGAGAGATCTACTGAATAAAGACAGGAAGACTGTCAAAATGATTATAGGTCTGCTGACTGGTCATTGTAGACTGATTCTGCCAAGGGAAAGAAACACCAGTTCATGTGCTGTGTCTATGTGAAGGCCTGGCGAGGACAACGTTTCTAGTAATGGGGGAAAAGAACCCCACAGCTAGTAGCTACATAAAGAAGCTGCTCTCAAAGATGATAGGCCTAATTAAGAGGGCAAAATTAGAGAGCGTCCTCTAGGAAAAAAAGGGGATCACAATAGATTTGAAAAGGTCGCGGTGAAACAGGTCGATAAGCCACCCCAATCCTAATCTAATCTAATCTAACTATTGTTTTCATTTAAGAAGATGTCATTGTTTGACATGAAATTCCCAAAAAGCAATATTCAAATTATTTCTTCTATCTTTGTAAATGACAAAGTTACAGTACTGAAAAGGTTTTAGTGAATATTTAATTTTCCTTAATGGGTACCTCTTATGTTTTTCGAGATAACCGAACAAATGATAAAAAAAAAACTCACTTTGTACACATATCGAAGATATAAATGTCATTTACAAGTCATATACCCACATCTGTTTTTCTTTAGTTATCTAGCAGCGTAAAAATATTTCTGTAATGATTGAAATATTCATATTTTGTATATCTGTTCTTTTTATAGTCCCAAAATTTAAATAATTTATTGTACGTGTGTGTATATGACGCACGCTATCTGCTATTTAGAAGCGTAACACTGTTCAAGCTCATGAGTTAAAAAATTCAAAATATCTCAGCGTAGTACTATGACACAAAGGTAAACCTGGACGATTGCCCTGTAGCTTACCTACATATCGTCAGGTTTACTGTAGTACCATGTTACCTATATGATGCATATAGGGACAGTGACGGCTTAAAGTGGCGTCATTCAGAAGCTCATCGGCGTCTTATGGACATGATTTACCTACTTATATTCAGTGGCGGCTCGTGACAATATTGATTGGTGGGGCCAATTACGGGCCAACTGCCCTTCGCCCTCCCTGTCCTTTATTCATTTTACAAAGTTTTAAATCAATTTAGCTCAACTTATAGTAATTTATTACCTCATTTATTGTACCTACAAACGTCTAAAAGTCGGGGCCAATCTAGATGTGGCCCCAGTTCACCGCTTTTCTGCATAAATAACTACAAAGCGCGTTTGGTCGCATCAAATCATGAGAATTGCAACATCATTCGTTCTGTACTTAAATGTGTGTGTACGTATATTTATCGGTGTTCTTACAGAAAATAAGAGCTCTTTAATGATTAATTTGTGATTTGCAATGGTGGAGCCATGGCCCCGTGGCTCTTTAAGAGGAGCCGCCCCTGCTTATATTCATAATCAATGCTCTAGTTCGAAATAACTAACCGCTGAAGCCTAATTACACAAATTTTAGTTATTGCGATACTCTGAATTGAAGATGATTTATGAAGCTGCACATGTTTTATGTTGCTTGACGCATAGAAACTATCACACAGAGGAAGCCGCTGCAATGAAACACCTGTTTTACAAACATTTGTCTTCGAACCCACTGGAGATGTAGAGGTGTAAGCTACGCCTGTCTGGATTGTTTTAAAATATATATCCCGCGCTTGTGACTCAGGCATTTTGGCATGAGACGGTTTCATCTTCACGCCTATTATAAGGCCCAATTTATAAACAGGACCTGAGAATTATTTAGAACAGTTTATATGCAACGTCAAACAAAATGCCGGTACACAGTGCTACATAACTTTAGTCTTTCTGTAAACAATTGCATACCTGAAATTACTGCACAAAGAACGAAGAGTAGTTTTTCAAATTACAATTTACGAGTGGGATGTGAGAACAGTTGATGCAGAAAATACCGCAGTAAATGTTATCATTCCCCGAACGCATTACAGAATGCAAACAGCGAATTCGCATAAATCACTTTTCCGGATTTCGCAATTCGCCGAAGTGAAATTTATAGTATGTTCAAAGGAGCGGCATATTTTCGGAATACTTCATATAGCATTAGTAAGCTTTGGGTAACAATTAACTATACGAACAGAAGCGTGTGCTTCTTGTACATAATAATGTATATATACCAAGGGAGATGTAGCGTACTCACTATTCTAAATAGATTCTTGTTGTTATAACAATAATGAGCTACATGACACAGAAAATCTATTTCCTTCTCAGCTCGCAAATTTCGCTGAAAAAAAGTACCGTACAGTGCTCTGTAAATAAACCTGGCTTGTTGCTGTCAATCTTTTACTTATACGTAAGGTAGATACTTGTTTCGTTTACTTAATCCGATTGCCAGACCACAAGAATAAAGAAATAGTTGGAGGAAACTATAATACCATCGATAGCCAAAGCGCCTTAACCCTAAACCTACCAAGGTGTGCTTTTGAGGCACAATTGATTTTGAAATTGCTGGAACTTTGTAAGTTAACTGCCCACAGACTGGAAGATTTTTGTATTCTCAAAATAAACTATTTAACACAGAATGACATAAAAATTTTTTAAAAATATTTTTCCTATTTTACTAAAAAAATTAAACATAATTTACCGACACGTCCTACCAAGCTGTGTCTTTGAGGCACATACTGTTATTATACTATAAAATGCATTGCTACGTTATTTAAAACTAGGTATGTGGGTAAATCTCCCGTAATAAGATATGCTTTATATTTCGGGACTTTCCCCTTGTATGTAAGAACTTCCAGTTGCATATGAAGGGGAATTCCCTAAATGCGTTTTGCTAAAACAGTCAGCTTACAAACTGCATTGCTATCAGTGTATTTGTGACTTTACCTAACGAACGCATTGGCCGTTTTAGGTGTCTATTGGTAATTTTATTTTCTTTTACCTAGTGGAGAGTATAGTATAACACCAGGTTAAGCAAAATAAAGTTTTGATTGACCCCAGTAAAAATAGATTTGTTGTTTTATGCTTATTTGGTTTTGAAATTTATGCAGAAAGTATGACCGATTGGTTGACTGACCGACGCCGGCCACTAACTGAAAAGGAGTTGCTCGATGCATTGTACGAAAGTGATGAGGATTTGGGAAGGAATGTAAATGATGGTGAAGATGAAGAAGAGCCAAATGACGAAACCTCTTCTAGTGAAGCGGATTATCAAGAAACTGGCGATGAAGAAAGCGATGAACAAGAAGGAAGTGACGATAGTGATGCTAATGATGAACCGCCTGGCCATTCACAAACTTTTATTGGAAAAGATGGTACCGAGTGGAATGCCACGCCGATTGCCGAGGGAAAAACACGTGCACACAACATAATTACAACAGCTTTGAACAAAGTGAAACTTCCACCTGGAGTGCATGTTGATACTCCTTGTGACGCATTCAATTTGTTTTTTGATGATACGGTTATTGGTATGGTGGTTACTTTCACTAATAAGGAGGCTGTTCGTATTCTTGGCGATTTGTGGAAACCAGTTGACGACGTTGAAATCCGTGCTTTCTTGGGCCTTTTGATTACTGCTGGAAGAAATAAACAAGGAATGGTGGACTATAATGAGCTATGGATCCTTTATATGGAAATCCTGTTTATCGAGCGTGTATGTCACGAAATAGATTTACTCAATTACTAAGATTTATTCGTTTTGACGATAAAGCGACCAGAACCCTCCGAAGGCAAAAGGACAAGTTGGCACCAATGAGAGACCTGTGGGACCGTGTTAATACAAACTTGCTGAAATATTATCTTCCTGGCAGTAATCTAACCATCGATGAACAACTGGTGCCTTTTAGAGGTCGTTGTATCTTTCCGACAGTACCTGCAAGCAAGCCAGATAGTACGGTATGAAATTTTGGTGGATATGCGATAGTGGAACTAGTTATCCGTTACGTGGTATACCGTACTTAGGAAAAGAAGGTCTCAACAGAGCAGAAAACTTAGCGCAAAGGTGGTTGAAGACCTTTGTGAACCTTTTCTGAGAACTAAAAGGAATATTACGTTCGACAACTTCTTCACCAACTACGAGCTTGCATCCAGTTTGCTTACCAAAGGCCTAACTTGTGTAGAACGCTCAGAAAAAATAAGCGCTGCATACCACCAAATTTTTTACCTCACATGCGACGGAATATTGAAAGCAACTTGTTTGGTTTTCAGAAGACAATGACTTTGGTATCTTATGTACCTAAGAAAATCGCTGTATCATATTATTATCTACAATGCACAACGACTCCACCATTGATGAGGAAAATAAAAATTAATCTGAAATCAATAAGTACTACAATTCCACGAAAGGAGGGTGGATACACTTGATCAGATGTACATACATATTCAGTGAAACGCAAAAACTAATAGGTGGCCTTTGTTTGTTTTTTCAATATAACTGATGTTGTGTGGAGTAGCTTCATTTGTCATTTGGAGAAATATCCATCCTGACTGGCATATTTCCAAAAAACGAAGACTTCGCAAAATTTTCTTACGAGAAATTACAACAGAATTAGTACTGGGGCAAATTAGACGTCGTAGTTTGAGTGGCTTGCATAAAGTCATACTTCATTGATACAAACTACGTTGAATCAAGTACCAACCGCAGGGGAGTCTTCGGCTCGAGAAGTAAGAAAACGAAAACGGTGCTATATTTGCCCATCAAAGAAAAGCAGAATGTCAACACAGTTATGTGATAAGTGTAAGCAAACGGTTTGTGGTGAACATTCAGAGAAAAATACTCACGTGCACAAATTGCAAACTACATAAATAACTTTCAAATATTTACTATCTTGTACTATTTTAAATTATATCTTCTGACACACAATATTCTTTCTATATGTTTTAATCTTACTGTATACCTACTACATGAAATAAATAATGCATATTTTGCTATTATTTACATCAACGATGTGTGCCTGTGAGGCACACCTTGGTAGGCCACGTTACGATAAAACGTTGGTAGGACTAGGGTTAATTAGACCTATTGAAGTTATGACCACTGCCAGCAATGGGAAACACAAGAAACTGAATGTAGGCTACCAATAGCTTTAAAAAAGTTATTACTTCGCGTTTCCTATTGAGACTTCATTGCAATTGGTTCTAATTACCATAATAGCATCAAAGGTTATCTGTTAGCGTCAGCTTGACCCAGAGATAAGGCACACTAGAGATAGTATACTAAGTGGTAAAAAGTTGCTACGTTTGTGCAATGTGATGGAGACCGATTTTGAAAGGTTTTGGTATGAATCTGTTGAGGGCGCCCGCGTCACTAAAACGCGGAATTTGAATATATATCCTACTATTTCCCTCTTATATAATTATTGTTCGAAAATTGAAGGCCACTATAAACAAGTTAGTTGTGACAATATAAACTTCTGTCACAATTCGACATATTACTATATGCACGTACCAAAAGGCAACTTCGTGCAGTATAGCCATTTTTTACCCTGAAATGTTACTAACATACATGCATTTGGAAACATTTTAATGTAAAAATAATTTATAAATTTGGCGTCGTGATTATCTGCCTGTTAATTTGAAAAGGCTTTACATATACACACACATTAATTTCAAGAAGATAGATGCCGGATATATTAACATTTTCTAACATTTAAAGTTCACTAAATATAATTGGTTCAAATATCAACGAGTGCCTGGAATAAGTTGACGACATTAAGGAAACAATGAATAAAAACTAATTAGAGTATGAAAATTCACACACACAAAGGAGGTTGATATTACACTGTGACCTAAGAGACCTATTCTGTCTCCCATTCTTGCTGTTTTACAGCTGGCCTTCCAATCTTCAAACAGTGTAGGATATGAGAGGGTCCCAGGTTAGGTAGATCTCCCTCTTCGATTTCATGTGCTCTCTGGTGTAACGCCCTTGAGTTGCAATTTCAGAGGAGATGAATGGGGATTCTTTGCTAAACCGAGTTTACTCAGATGTCCTTTCAGTTTACAATGCCTGAAACTATTCCTGTTAATATGCGAATATTATTCTTACTCAGCTAATGCATTCTCTAAGCCTCTCCTGGTTATAGGCTCCTCAAGAGTTTTAGCTTGCCTCATTCCCAGGAAAATCCAATTATTAGAAGATTCTTCCAATAATTAGATTTTCTCCACTGCCGTTTCACTTTTCAGTTTCATCAGTATTGTACTGTCACTTATCCCGCAAAAGGGTTCAAACCCTAGGAACAGCATTTCAGCTCCTTTCTAACAAGATTATCCGTTATTTCGCTTCCTTGCACTCATGTGTGACCTGTAACTCATAGAACTCACTTTATTCCTTTTGCATAGCTCGTTTAATTTCTTTAGATACTCCTAGGCAATCTTGGAATTTATTTCGTATAAGCTCAGCGCCTTTACAGCTGCTTAACTGTCAGACATATGGGTAACCTCTGCTTTTGGTAATTCCTGTCAATATTTACACATCTTTCAATAGCATATATTTCCGCCTTCGGTACTTCCCCAAGCTGTCGAAGTACTTGATTCCACACAATACATTCCTTTTCCAGTTCCTTCTACAATTTTAGAGTCCTCTGTGTGCCATTTGTTGACATTTCTATTCAATTTTAAAATTGTGCTTTGATGACTCTCGCGCTAGTTGCTAAGCTTTGTGGTAAATTCTGCTGAATTGTTTTGACATGTCATCCTAGGGCATGTCCCAAGCTTGATCATCGCCAAAATACTGAGGCCTACGTCTAATCGTTCCTTCGTTGATCAATATGAGTTTTTTTTTGCCACACCCTCCACCATAATGTGGAGAGGAGAAAGATCCAATACTACCTCAATAGCTATTGGGTAAGTTCTCATAGCTGCAGATACGATGTTAATCTTTGCACTTTCGAAAGGTTAATTCTTGCGGTGGCCAGCTTAGTTTTTTTGCTCTAAGCAATTGATGCAGAAGTCATGATCTGTCTCACTATTGCTGTGTACATCTAAAACAGTATTTTTTGGACTGCATCCTTATTTTTTCCTGCAATATTTCTATACATCATGAAGGCTTCCAGGCCTTGTTGGCTACTTCAAGTTCATATTTGTTGCTAAGCTTTGAAGAGAAGTTTATTGTCTAGAGTAAGACCTAGGTATTTAACCGTCATTCTCCAATGTATGTTTTGTTCATCGATTTTTATGGTTTTGAGATTGCATTTCCGTTTCTTCGTGAATACTACTAAAGTAGCCTCAGTAGGGTTAACATTGAGTCTTACCACTTGCCAACAATTGTAGACTTTTTGCCCTGGAAAGCTATTGACATGTGCTCTTGCATGTTATGGGTACTCTTGTGTGTTTACTTGTATTGTAAGAAGCCACTAATAGTAAAAAAAAAAAAATATAGCATTACGTGCAAAAGTAGAGAACATGTTATCAAACTTATCAGGTAAATAAGATCAATTAATTTTTCTGCTAAGGTGTCTATGTATATTTGCACAATTTTAATTAAAGTTTATTGGTATTTGTATTAAGGAATTCTCATTCTTTCATTATCATTTTTCCGTGTGTATTTCCTTTAATCTTAAGCCATTGCGTTATGGAATTTCTCTTTTTGTTTGTAGGCTATTCTCCACATCTGTTTATAATTTATATTACTCATCTTTTTGCTTAGTTTTAAATCGATCTTAAACTATTTCCGTTATTTCCGGCACGACAGTTGACAGTTGTTTTTATTCGATCAGTTCGTTTTTAATGTGTTGTGATTTCGGAGAACTGAAATATAAATGTTTATAAATTATCGAGGGTGACTGTGAAATATAACCTAATTTTCTTCGCGCATAATTCTAAGTAATCGTCGTAAAAACGTGTTAACCTAATATCGGTGTATCTCGAATTGAAAGCTATAAGTATAACTTGTCGTAAAGTCATTGAATGAAAACTAATAGTTAAGTGTTAGTTGTTAGTCCTGGTTCTAATAAATAATTTAAAATGATACAACAATCTTTTCATTCAATTAACAAAAGTGAAAACTCCAGCCAAATAACTCTACAAATGCTTTAATTTATTTATTATCTACAGGCCGGTAGATGGAAGCATCTAACACACTTCATGGAATATATACTAACTCCATTCGTAATTTCTTCCTCGGTTTCCCCTGAAGATGCTAAACGGTAAAAGAAAGAAATGAACTTCTTGCGTTTTTTAAAAACACTCGAGATTCATTTGTTACACGCCCATTTGCTCTTCGAAGTTACGATGCACTATAAAAGTTCAAAACTGATAAAAACTGAAACTAAACATTTATCCAACGTTTTTCGTGTTGCTGGGAATATTCTTGAAATAAGTAGTACTAAACCCTTAATTGCAACTTGCAATTAGCAATTTTATGGCGATTAATATCATACACTCGAAGAGTAAATATCGTTCCCGTGGCATGTCAGTCTCCAATAACTGAACACAATCACCGATCTCCACACTTAAACGCTTTATAAATATAAAGAAGCGGGTACTCGAACCACCTGTAGTGGAAACTCTACGGCTACGCTAATTACTATAATAAAAATAACTGGCTAGTAAAGATTTAAAAACCGAAACGATCGACTGGGGTTGTTAACGCACGCAGTAAAAATGTGATTCATATTTCGCGTGCTGACTTTAATAAGATAAACGTCAGGTGACAAGTGTATTTATTAAATGCAAATGGAAACGGTACGACCTACGGACCGGGGATTTGTAGTATATTTCTATATGAATACGTTGTCAGTGGAAGAACGAACGTGCGAGGTGAAGTGTACAGGAACCGTGACCAGTTGGCGCGGGGGTGAGTTATGCATACACGCACACATCGAGGAAAGTCGCACGATGTCGCCGGGAAATTAGATTGGCACCAAGTTTTCCCTAAAACCGCTACTATAACGTGCCTGGGTAATATATTATTACAAAAGGGGTTTCCAAAATACTGGTTTGACCGTGCAGTATTTTTTTTTCAAATGTAAATTTTGTGATCATAATTTTAAAGCAAAACATGAAACTCGTTACATCTTTTTCCTTCTAAACGCGATAAAAATTACCTACACGCGTTCCTTTCACATACAGATTTTACGACACCCCGTGGTTTTGTCATCCGCGTTAAATTAAAAGAAATGTTGACGTAAACTTCGTTAATGGGTTTGTTTACCCTGACATATACACCGTAAATATGAGTTAATTATTTTTAATTAATTACTAAAAAAGTGGGTGTCATGAAAGCGAGGAGGAACGCAAAATTCATGTTGATGTCAATCTTTTGATCGGAATTACGTAATTACTAGTCTAGGGCGAATTCCACCGTTTTGGGCAAAAAAGGACTTGTTTAAGCTCAACTCAAAGGCGCTTCGTTCGGGAGGTCGCACACGTTACGTTCATGTAGAATAGATTTTTTTTCGGTACGCCCATGTATTTTAACTCCAGGTTCTTCTCTCAAACCAGTATGTTTATCTAATCCTTATCGCCCCAGTCGGCCAAGCCAATTTCTGATCGAAAATTGACTACGAAGTACCGGCTATTTCTACTGGCTGCAACAACAGACATCCGCTGTTTATACGAAGAACCGTCAAAAAATTTGCATCCTAGAACTAGGAATTGTATGTGTTGATATATATATTTTTTTTATAAATAATCCTCGTATACCGGTTACGCTTTATGCCTAGAAAACGCTGAAGACTGGTAATTACTAAAGCCCGGCGGAAATAGTTCGTGGGCGTAGAAAGAGCCCCCACTCATTCCCCCAAGTAGGATACCTATTACCTAGTGAAGGTAGCGCTAGATACCATCATGATACAAGAAAATAAGGTATGCTCTTGCTAGTGTTGCTAAATATTCGTCGATTCCGATTATTGAAATATTCGGATAATTCTGATTATTAGATTCCGATTCGGATTCGGTTCCACGATGTCTATAAAGCAGACGACCTTTTTTTTGTAATTTTCTCAGAACCGACGACCTTTTTTTTTAGATATCACATTTGCAATATTATTCCGATTCGATTTTGTTGAAATCATCCGAATGTCTACAACAAGTATGTCGGGTGAAATATGGAATCGGAATATTATCCCGAATATCATAGCCTTCCGATTCCGATATTCCGATTATTGAAATCATCCGAATATTTCTTGCGCATCTAAGTGTGACGTATTTGAGGGCCAAACAGTGCTACCAATCCAATAATTTAATATGTATTACCAATGTACACAGGTAAAAATTTGACGGAGTGAAATAGGGAGTCTCCGTTTTGGAAATATTTTGTTCCAAAAAGGAGTTGCCATAGCTGAAAACAGAAAGTATTTCCTCGGTTTTATACAAAATCTCAACCAAAACGGAGAGATTGAATTTACTCCGCTTTCTAACACGATTTTCAAGGAAGAAATAATCTCCGTTTTCTCACCGCATCTACACTACCGTATTTAAGTCCTAAATGTGAACAAATATCCCTAACATTGCATTATATTTTCTCCTTCACCGAGGTGATAATTTGTTTACTTAACAGATGTTTCCATTTCTAATACCTCAACGTCAAAAAGGGAAAGGATACCTCCGATTGGGAACATTTGTTCTCCAAATCGTAGCTGTTTCCTTAAACATTTTAATTAATTATTTCCACGTGGACTTACTTGCATAATAGGAGATAATTTTATCTGATACGATAGTAGTATTACATACATATGGGAGAAACAACATCCGTTATTCATTTTAATAACAGCAGTAGGAGTTAAAATTTCTCCATTTCGGAAACTTTTACATTTATTGCAAAATAGTAAAACTGCATAAGAGAGACAAATTGGTCCCTAACGGATTATGTTGCCCCGGTTAAAGATGTGTTTTCTCCTATGAAAAGCAAAATTATCTCTGTATTCCATCCGTTTAGTAGCAAAACATTTAACTCCGAAATGGAGCCTCCTTGAACGGATGGTCGCGAGGGAACACCGGAAAAGAGTTAAAACGGTGTTAGATTCAACTCCGTATTTTTATCTGTGTAAAGAAACTCAATAAAACTGTTTTTTTTACCATTTCTTTCAATCAAATTTGCATTGAAATAAAATTTTTAGATAATTCACAAGTTTAAAAGTAATTTTCAATTGAATGCAAAATCATTGTAATTACCGCATTTTTTCATTATGAAATCCAGCCATGTAGACAGTGTTGGAATAAAGGAAATGCAGATAAAAGGAAAGAATTAATCAATGATTGTGAGTGTAGTGTTTTATTTTTCTTTTTTTTTTACAAATTCATTTATCAATTCTTTTTATTCTACTTCCTCAAACAAATGAAAGTCATTGTTCGAATGAATTTGATTACCACATCTTTATATGTAGAATATTACAAAGAAATACAATTAATACTCAAGAATTTCCACTGCAATGTTTATAAAAAGTTTATCCACACAAGACCTAAAACGAACTAACACCTAACTAAAGTCACTATACACATAAGTCGAAACTACTACAAGCAGAAGCTGACACAAAATATTAGATAAAACTAAATAAAGTGTTTACTAAAATTTTATTTACAATAGATAAAGTTTTACTTGGAACTATTCTTGTTAATTAATACCTGCAACTAAACCCAGTTTCCTGAATGCAAGTTGTTACTGTAAATAGTGCTTTTATTAACGGCTTTACACAAAGTACCTGATTAATTTGTGGTAAGTAAAGTATTACTTATGACTACTGGTACTGTATCTAACTACAGCACATGGTTAGTAGAAGTAACAACAATGCTGATAGCTATTAAACTCATGTATTTTCTTAAATAGGTAACAACTTGCCACAACTATGATTATTTGAGTTTTACTTCCACCCCGTGATTGTTTTACTATTCCTGATTAGTTAATGCGGCGGAGTAATAAAATAGTCCCCGAGACTGCTATGCGCGCAAGCGCGGGCTAGCGTCAAGTAAGAGTTACGGACGTGGGAAAGGGTCGTCGAAAAAGAGTGGCCAAGGAGTACGGCTATTGTAGACCAGTTGGAACGCAAATATATTAAAAATACCGGGTGGACCGTCCTAAACAAAATAAAACTATTACTAATAATACTGCTTTTTATTTAAATTTATATTAAATATTCACTAAACTTCCTCGTTTCTTGCACTACCTAATAGTTGAACAACAAATTTAAGATAAGTATATTGTATATTTATAGCAAACCATTTCCTTCTATATATCAGGTATTTAGTGAGCGTGTTTCCTTACCACAAGTTATACAAATAGCTTGCATTAATTAAGGTTAATAATTAAAGTGATTAATTAAGAATAGTTCACTCATAGCAATACATCTGCTTGATATGAGCAAATCTTTTACTTACCGCAACTGCATATATTCTTTGGTTTATTACTTCAGTTAAATTGTCATAAGTAACTTCAGCTTCAAGCTACCGATATGAAGCAGACCGTAAGTAACTTAGATTGCTTCTTGTTAGTATCATTGTTCAGGATCTCTTTTTTACTAGTGCTAAGTAATCTGTGCTTTTGTCCCCTATCCAGCTGAACTTTTTACTTACGATAATTGTATTTTTATTTATGATTATTAAATTTTTTCTCAGTGTAATCGATTTAAAAATACACTGACACTTGTTAAGATAAACTTGGTAATTTGGTAAACACATCAACAACAATGGGGACAGTCGAGTGATGACGTATCTGAGGGCCATGCGCGAGAAAGGCGAGTTTTGGTTTTCAGATGAGCATACCTTATTTTCTTGTATCATGGATACCACTTGCAAATTCACGGCAGTGGGGCGATACGACCCGACAGTAAAACAACTTATATATTTATGTATGCAAAGTCGAACTATTTGCATTAATAATCGCTAATTTTTTTTAAATGTTTTGGTGTAAGACTGTCACTTTGGCGTTAATAAATCTTTAAATAGCGAAAATCTCCTTTCAACATCTGGACTGCTTAAAGGTGGGCGATGAAAGAATGGAATTAATTGTTCGTATTTACATCCCCTTTCTAGTTAGAGACAGCAAACTATCCCTCAATACACTGGCACGAGACAACACGGTGTCTCTGATTTGGGTGCCGGGACATGAGGATATAAAGGGCAACGTAATAGCCGATGAACTAGCTAAGGAGGGCTCTAAGAACCACTTCATGGGTCCAGAGTCCGTATGTGGGATCACTAAGGATTCCGCATGACGGGAGATCTGGACCTGGTTAGATAAAGAAAGTACAAATAAATGGAGGTCGACTGAAGGTCAACTCCATACCAAAACGCTGATAGGGGATGGGGATGGTAGTTTATCTGATAACCTACTCAGGTGCAGTAAGAAAGAAGTTAAGACCATTGGGTTGGTAACTGGATACTGTCCCCTGAAAAAGCATCTGTACAACACAGGCCGAGTAAGCGAACCGTGGTGCAGAAGATGCGAACTACAGGAGGAAACGATTTTACATGTAATCTGCACTTGTGAGGAACTTAAGGTACTTAGGCAGAAGTACTTCGGGAGAGATCTGTTGGAGCCCTCGAAGGTCCTCAAGTTTCCACTGGGCAAGATACTGGGCTTTATAGAGAACACCAAGCTGCTCGAGTGGAAATAAGAGAATCAATAACTTGAATGAATGGAATGAATGAATCCCCTTTCTAAATAATCTACAAACTGGTACTATAATGCAGTAAAGACAGTGAAAATGAAAGTAATGGACTTTTTTGTAATAAAAACTTGGGTACCTCTCGGAAAATAAAAACTCTAAATTCTGAAGATAAAAACCGACGACTCTTGTTGGCGACCAGCAATCTTCCGCAGAAACGAAGGTATTATAACGCCATCAACAAGCGGTTCAATCACTTGATAGACGAATTTGTGGAACCTAGAATTTCCATCTTCAAATTCCTAGAGCTTGGACTGCAACAAAGTTCTCCTGTTACTACAAAGAAACTAATCATCTTAGGAACTGTCGTAAATCATAAAATAATTACATGAAAATAGATTCTTATCCGTTTGAAAGAATCAATATTAATATCTGATTTGATATTTCTCCATGTTGCGTTGTTAGGAAAGTTAGCAATTTGCGGGTTTAACAAGTGCAGGCAGTTTTGTCATAGTTACTTGTTTGGAGCTGATTTACTACCTCATCTGCTCTTAAAATGTACTTTTTTTTTTAAATGGGGTGATCATATAGACTCTTGTCACTCTTTTGGTCCTATATGTTCTTATACAGTTAACTTATTCAGTCTACAATAAACGATCAGTAATATGTATATGTAATGACTTCTTTGCTTGCCTTTGCTTTAATGACCTCTTTCGTCACTATTTAGATACACTATGCAGCCACTTTGTTACTTTTAATTTGGTATTTGCGAAGGAAGAACCGATTTCAATAAAAAAACCTTGACCATGTCCATTTGACCAGTTCATTTTCCCTTTCAGTTCTCCTTTATGCTTGTATGAAGTTGCGACAATCTCTTCTGCAATACGGTCATTTCTCCGGTGAAGCTAACCTGATTACTGATTTTAATGTTTTTCTCCTATATCCCGGCTATTAGTCGGTGTTCAAAATCTGTTAATTATGTAAATATTTTCGCACGGTACTTTCAATACGTATTTAAATAAGATACTAACTCTGCTTACGTATAACATAAATGTTGATACACAACGCACTTCAATTATAAACATATGCACATTATCTAAATATTTATTGTCCTGATTCATAAATAGTCAATAACTACAGAAATTTATGTGCATAAAACAGTATGTGCACGTCGAAACTATTATTAACTAGTGATGCAAGGATTCATCTTTTATTACGTTCGTATCCTATTGAAAAGTTAGCGTTGCGTTATAGTTAACTCAATGGAAACGCACGAACACAGACGGAAGCTCTCCACGCTCTAATAATTCTAAATCCCTCACATTGCAATGCCATAACATTAATTAAATCAACACCGTCGTTAATCAATGTGAAACCCACTCCATTAATTACATTTGCAGCAGTATTAGAGAATTATATAATTTATACAAAAAGTCAAATAATCCTGTGTTGCTTGAAAGGTATAAAAGTCAAAAAGATGAATACAAAAAATTTACTGAAGAAAATAAAAGATCTTACTGCGATAATCAAATTTTAAATTCTAGAAATAAAAGCAAAACATCATGGAACATAATTAACAAAATAACAAGTTCCACAAACAAAAACAAGAATGAAGATAATATTGTAATACAAGATAGTTTAGGTATAGTGGAAGACCTGCTGAACTGGAATTATTTACCAAACATTTCTGTTCCGTTGCAGCTCTTCCAAATCAGAATAATTATCAGACAACTCTAAATTCAAATAACAGCTTGTATTTATTCCCAACTGATAACGATGCGGTCTTAAATATTATTCATGATGTTGCAATTAGATATTCTTCTGGCATAAATGATGTGCCGTGTTTTATACTGAAACATGTCGCACAAGAAATAGTAGGCCCACTAGTACATTTCCGTCTAGGATATTTCCAGATAAATTAAAAATAAGTGAAATTATAGCGATACATAAAAAGGGCAACAGGCAACAGCTAGATAATTATAGACCTATAGCGATACCAACGGCATTCACAAAAATATTTGAAAAAATAATAAACATAAAATTAATGTGCTATCTGACTAAATATAATCTTCTGTCCCTGAGTCAATTTGGCTCTCCATCTGGTAAATTAACACGCTACGCGATTTTTCATTCATTTGATCATTTTTATGACGAGTTAGATAAGGGTAGAGTTGTTGCAGGAATTTTCTTCGATCTCTCAAAAGCATTTGATATTCTGAATCACTACGTCATATTAACGAAACTCTGGGCACTTGGGGTCCGGGGAGTAGCCCATGCATTGTTCTCCTCCTACCTAAAAGATCGAAAGGCTTATGTATCAGTTCAGTCCAGTGTGAATGGAGTGCGTACCACTTATTATTCCAATGTTGCGGAAATTACAGTTGGCGTTCCGCAGGGCTCCGTCTTGGATCCAAGCCTTTTTTATGGTAGCCGTCAATGATCTGAGGTGTTCTCTGAGAGATTGCGTACTTTCTCAGTATGCAGACGATACAACCTGCGTCATCAGTGGTCCTTCGATGGCCCACTTGACGTTAGCCTCTGAGGAATGTATAAGTCGGTTTAATAGGTGGTGTGAGGATAATGGACTGAAAATGAATAGAGAGAAGACGGGGCTGCTGAGGTTCAGATTTAACACGGTTCCATCAGCCAGCAGTATACACGTGTCCTGCGACTGTAAGTGAGCAAGACAATTACAAATTCTTGGGTATCACAGTAGATAAAGGGCTCAGGTATAAGAAACATTGTTCACCCCTTGAAGCTAAATTGGGTACAGCCTTCTATGGGACAAGAACTCTTCGAAGTAGCGTGAGTATTCAGTCACTGAGGATGTTTTATTTTGCATATATAGAGTCCAGATTCCGCTAAGGAATTATATTTTGGGGTGCCACACCATGCCTGCAACGAGTATTTTTATTCCAAAAAAAAAAAAAAATTAGGTGCATGGTGGGTGCAAATTCCACACAGTCGTGCCGTCCATTATTCCAGGAATATTCTGCCGGTTTGTAGCCTATACATATATTATGAACTATCAGTTTTCTGTAGGCAAAACATTAATAAATATTTAAAGAACTCGGACATATATGACACAATGACAGGCTCAGTCTGACGCCTCTGGTGCTGCCCCGGCTTCCGTCCCTGGGACCTCTGCCTCTACGGCGGAGCCTAGGAAGGCGGGACGTCGGAAGGTGACCCCCGCGATCAAGTCAAAGAGAGGGATGCCCAAGGAGCAACCCAAAGCAAAAAAGCGCCCTCGTTCGGATGGGAGTGCGGAAACGCCTCCTGGTAACCCTAGGAAGCGGGGATCTGCACATCCGGCGAAGAGCGCAAAATTAGGATCATACAGTGCTGCTGCCTCAAGTCACTTGAGAGTGGCCATTGTTGATCTGTTAAATCCGTTAGGGAAGGTTAGCCAGGCCATAGCGGACAAATTACGGTCTATCTTTTACGAGGCGCTGACCAACCATGCCCTCGCTTTGGACCGTGACAAACAAGCGCCGACCTTTGGCGGGTGGAGGTATTCCGGTGAGATCCTAAGGATCCACTGTGATGACGAACACTCCCTAGGTTGGCTCAAAGAAATGGTTGCGAAACTCCCAACTCCATGGCAGGGGGTAAAACTTTCTGTTGTTCCGGCGGACGAGCTGCCGAGGCTGACGAAGGCGACGCTGTGGATCCCGGGAGAACCAGGTGAAACTAGGCGCATTGTCCGGCTGCTGGCTGCTCAGAACCGCTGGAGCAATATAGACACCTGGTGTCTCTTTATGAGGCGGATCAACCAGGTGGAAAGCTGCGGTCTTTGGCGTCAATAAAGATGCCGTAGACGGCTAAACGAGAAGGGCTGCAGATTGAGATTCTCATTTGGCGACCTTCACGTGAGGCTGCAGAGGTCTGAGGAGGACAAGACTTTAACCTCTACGGCCACTACTTCTGACCCCCAGAGCGCTACCCAGGGTACGCTAGTGGGGCAAACAACGGGGGATGTACCCATGGATACATCTCAACGTGTAGATGACCCTGCTGCCCCTGACTCTGGTGCCAGCGCCACTCCTGTGGACAGCGCTGGCATCGAATCAGTGAAGCTGGCGGGGCTGTCAATTGAGACCAACCGTGGAGGCGGTTCGATGTAATTTAATCGCATAATGTCTCCACGCGATCTGAAAATTATTCAAACGAACCTGCAACACTGTCGGGCGGCTACTGCTACTCTACGTAGGCACCTAGATAGACAGCAGGACATTTGCTTAATTCAGGAACCTTGGTTTCTGGAATCCAGAATCCTTGGCCTGGACAATGTGAAAGGGGCCGTTTTCTTCGGCACCGAAGACAAACCTAGGACATGTATCTATGTCCCAAAGAATATAAAGGCCCATACCGAACTACTGTGGGAGGGATATAACCACCGTACATCTAACCTGTGATGTACAACGGGGCTAAACATCGGTAGTGATCGCTTCAGTTTATCTGGCCAGTGATAACCCAGTTCCTTCTGGCCTCCTTTTGGAGCTGGTAGAACACTGTGATAGAAATAACAAACATTTAGTTGTCGGGTGTGATTCCAATGCTCATCATTTAGCATGGGCAGCCGTGACACGAAATGATAGAGGTAGACTCCTGATGGTTTTATCTCCTCTACTAACCTTGATATACTTAACAGAGGGTGCGAACCTACTTTCGGTCACCTCACGATGCCAAACAGTAATTGACATTACCTTGGCGTCGGTGGGTATCTCAGGTCATATACTAGATTGGCGGGTGTCTGAAGAGGCATCGATGTCAGATCACAGATGGATCTGTTTTCAGATTGACCACAGGAGTGTTCAAAAGATTGAATACCGAAATCCAAGGCTGACGGACAGGCAGATCTACAGGAACCGACTGTCTTAACCTTCAAGGACTGCGCCATGGGATGGTCTGGAGATCGGTGGCCTCGGTCAGCTGGCTGCTGGGGTAGGGCTTCGGTTAGATGCCTTTGAGTGCGCATGTCCACATGGGTTACATCGGAAGAAGTAAGACTCCCATGGTGGAGTCGAGACCTTCTAGATGAGAACCAAAACTTGAAAAGCTCTTCAATAGAACTAAATCAACCAGATCTGTGGAGGACTGGGAGCTTACAATTACTTTGTAGGCAATATAAGAAAGGAGATCCGTTGTGGTCAGAGGCGAGCTTGGAGAAACTTCTGTGACTCTGTCGAATCGACCACTACGGCTGCTCGCTTAAAGAAAGTCTTAACAAAAACACCAGTCATCAACTGGGACTGTTAAACGAGAGGATGGCACTTTTTCGTCGACTCCCTAGAAACAGCCGAGATACTTATAGCCACTCACTTTCCTGGCAGGTGATTCACGATACACCTGCGTGGGATGACCCTCATAGTCGCCTCCAACTGAGGAGGATGGGCGGTGGCGAAAGGGTGGTAAAAGAACCCCGGTTCTCTCGGCAATTAAAAGTTTTCAACCATTCAAGTCAACCTGGCCTGGACGGTGTTTTCCCGCCCTACTAAATGGGCGCGGATTCTCTGCTCAGGCCATTGGTGACACTGTTCAGGGGTGCATTGCTTGGAGGTACGTACCTGAGGAATGGAGGGAAATAAGAGGGGTTTTCATACCAAAGCCAGGGCGTTCCGACTATACCTTGGCTAAATCATACCGGCCGGTAAGTTTGATCAGTTTTCTGCTGAAGACTTTGGAACGACTGTGTGACCGTTATATAAGAGAGGTGGCCTTACCTTTGTATCCACTTCACACAAACTAACAGGCGTACATCCCGGGAAGGTCCAGCGAATCTGCCCTCCGCTCTGTGGTGCGGCGATAGAGAGATCGTTGGACAATAAAATGTCTACCCTGGTGCATTCCTAGATATAGAAGGAGTTTTTGATAAAAGTTCAGTCAACAGCATTGTCAGTGCCCTAGCCAGACACGGTGTTGAGCCGGCCCTTGTAGGATGGCTACACTGTATGTTAGAGCAAAGGGTAATAGAAGTAAGTGTGGGAGGTGCCAGTGTGAGGGGGCGCGTAGATCGGGGCTGTTTCCAAGGAGGCGTCTTGTCACCAATTTTGTGGAACCTTGTGGTAGATGACCTCGTTCGTGCGCTGAACAACATCTGCGCTTCTACACAATTGCATATGCGGACGATATTACGATCCTCATTGATGGAAGATTTGAGAGCGTGTCTGCGATTGAACGCAGACTGCTCTTAGGTCTCTCGAAAATTGGGGGTAGAGAACGTTGCCTCTCTGTAAACCCAGATAAATCAGAGATGGTACTCTTTACTAACAAAAGAAAGGTGGGAAAACTCCGCCCACCACAACTGTTTTGGCACTGTCTCCGGTTTCTCGGACGAAGTCAAGTATCTGGGTATCACTTTTGACAGAAAACTGAGCTGGAGCAAACATGTCAAAACAAAAGCTGAGAAAGCATGTAGGCCTTTTGGCAGTGTCGGCCGCGTCTGGTGTAGGACTTGAGGACTCTCCTGAAAATTACCTTTGGCTGTACACTGCCATAATTGGCCCATGCTAACTTATGGTGCCCTCGTCTGGTGGTCAAGGGTGAGACGAGTGGTAGCCAGGAATGACCTGATGCATGTGCAGCGCATAGCATGTCTTAGCATTACAGGGGCATGCGCACTACGCCGACGGGCAATGGAAGCCCTCCTATGTGTCCCTCCCCTGGATCTGTTCGTGGAGGAGACTGCTTTTAAGGCGACTATAAGGTTGCGGTCGGGGTCTTCTCAATCGGGAGTGGGGGGATCGCGGCCACGTGCGCATCATCCATGAGGGCGTCGCTAAAAGCGCCTCTTCTTGGTGCCGCGAAGGACTGTGTGCCTCCTGTGTTTGCTTTCGGCAGACACTACCACGTTCATGTCGACCCCTGCGTCGAATCACTGCCTTCGATTGCTGTCTATACAGACGATCAAAGACAAAAACAGGGACAGTGCGGGAGTTTTCTCTCGAGACCTCAAGCGCAACTTAGAGTTGGCACTAGGTAGGGTCGCTACGGTTTTCCAAGCGGAAGTTTTGGCGATCCTGCATGGTGCGAAGAAAATTTAGCAAGGGGCATTAAGGGACGACGCATTGTCCTTTACAGTGATAGTCAAGCTTGCCTTAAAGCCTTAGTAGTTATAAGAATCGCTTCGGGCCTAGTACTTCAGTCATGTAGGAAACGATTGCCTTATTCTCATAAGTGAGACGGAGCCTGTTCTTCTCATTTCTTCAGCTACACTCAACACCCTAAAAAAACAATGGACCACTACTCAGCACGAAAGAGAGATGGCATCCATAACCACCCTGCTGTCAGGCGCGCACCCATACCCAGGCTGTTGTCTAGGACAGCGAGATACTGTCTGCAGCTTTCTCGCAGTAATCTACGTCAAGTTGTAGGGCTATTGACTGGCCACTGCAAAGTTAATAAACACATGAACCGCATGGGACTGACTAGCAGCCCACTTGCGTGCGGTGTTACCTAGAGGACGAGACACCGGAGCACATCTTATGTGACTGTCCGGCCGCTTGCCCCAACTTAGAGGTTCCATCCTGGGGGAGTTCTGGCCCAGTATGGCAAACTTTGGTGGCGCCTTCGCATTGCTGCGCTGCTGAGTTTCAATCTTGGTTCTTGTTGGCTCGAGTAGGCTGCGAGAATGTAGTGACGCCGCCTAGGGAAGGTAGCACAATGGGCCCGGTTAGAGTGGCTAAGTGCGCGTGGCTAGCCACCCTTCCCAACCAACAATCCAGAATCCAGAATCCAGACACAATGACGACCAGAGCATGTATTAACTTTAGTATTCCGGTTCACAAAACTTCACTTTTTGAATATGGTCCTAAGTATCGATCGATATCATATTATAATATGTAATTATTTTTTTATTTTTATTATAATAATGTATGTATTTAAGAAGTTATTGAAAGATTTTTTGTTAGAACACAGGTTTTATGATGTTAAGGAATTTATAAATTTTTAGCTTTTATGTAATTTGGGATTAAATACGTGGAGCTATCTGTAAATAGATAGCAATTTACGCTGATAAAAGTTAAATTGTTATAATGGAGCTAGTATCGACAATCATACTATACTGTACTACTAAAATAGTAACTATTAGATTACAATGTAACTAATAGCGCATTCAACTGGTTACACTGGGCCGTACACCGGTTCAGAACTGGGAAAACATTGTCAAATTATAGTAAATCTGGGCCGTACACTGGTCCCGAACTGGGGAAATGTTGTCAAATTATAGTAAATCTCGATAGTTTATGTTTCGTGCAGGTTTCTAAGATGTAGATATTCATGTGACCTAAGGTAAATAGTCGCAAATTATTATATTGTGTAAAACCATACTAATGTGTTGATAATGAAGACTTCACAGTACACTACATATTGCTCGAATTCTATGATATCTTTTATTGAGCTCTGTCTACTAAACAAGCGTATACAAAAACGTGTTTCGCAAGTTTCCTCATCTGAAAATGATTTTAAACTTTAATTAGAAGCCCAATATATATATATATATATATATATATACGCGTAAAAGTACTCTGTGGCACCAAAATATAATTTGACGTTCTCGCACCCGGTATTTTTCACATTTAAGGTGAACAAATAGCACCCTATATGTTCATAATCTGTATATACGTTTTGGCACCGTAGATGTGTAATAGAGCGATAATTTAATCGAAGAGAAAGCAATTTATGAAGTTATGATAGAATACTATCGTAACTACATTTAACCCCAAAAAAAACGGTTTTATTATCATTACGGAATGTATTGTTATTTTAGTGTTGAAATAATACAGGATAATATTCACTCACTAAAAACTTTACTTTGTTTGGTTAAATTAAAAACCCACTTCTTAATACTAATTAAAAAGTAACCCTGTTTAAATTGTGACTCCTACCTACAGGCAGTATTGATGGTCAGCGGCGGCTGGTGCATACGTCACCGGCGGGGTCATTACAATGATTGAAGTTCGTGTGCTATCGTCCGAAATACGAAAATGTTACGAACTCATACGAAGAAATTAGATCATTGTAATAGCCCTTCTATCTGATATTAGTTAAGATAGGAAAACACTTTAAATACAAAAATTATAGTATTTTTGCTCTATTATCTTTCACAATTTTCAATCTTGATTTATCTCATAAATTGGTAAACAAATGAATACAACTTGATTTTTTAAATATACCGAGCATATCATTACATAGCACGAAAGACCTCTTTTCATACTGATTTCGAATGTAGGCATATATTTAAATAAGCAATTTTTTGAGTTACTGGAGTTTACATCATTTAAACAGTATCAGTGCAAATTCTAGATTGTTTATACTATTGCCTTATCCAAGATAATCTTGAATGTATTTGTCACTTGTAGTAATCGCCTGCAAGCAACTTAAATGGGTGTCTTCGTTGATGGTGCCACTGTCGTCAGAAGACGAATTGAAATTAGACATGCAGTCATCTCCTGTTCACAACGGGAAAAGTAGAAAAAAGAAATAGGCGTTTCAGTTATAAATATGTCAGTAAATGCGTTTCCATGTTCTTGTGCAAACAAAAAATATTATGTGACCAATCGAATTTAGTGAAATTTGAACTCCCTGTATATTGAAAACAAGCCATAATGTATTGACAACATAAACTTATCTATCACCATACCATCTCTACTAACCCTTAGATTAAATAAATAATTAACGATTACTCAGTCGGTCAGATATATACATAATTTTTATTTTCTCTAATCAATCTAAAATAAACTACCATACGCAAAGGTATCACAAAGACTGTAGCGTAGTAATAGGCACATAAATATCCAATCACTTCGCATTACACGACATTTTATTAATTCGTTTAATTTAAAAATTGTTTCAGGAACACGTGAGCCCCGCTATCATTCGGTCTTCGGTTGATAATGGGAGTCCACGTGTTCCCGAACCAATTGTCTCGAATAAATAAAATCCCTTGTAGCGCGGAGTGAATGGATATTCCTGTGTCAGTGAGCTAACAAATAAACAGGTTAATAAATTCGAAATTAAACGTAATTATAAAATTATTATACTCATATCATTACGTATAATAATATTTGGTCTGCAAAATAATGAAATACTTTTTAACACAAGCAAAAAAATACGAAAATTATTTAAAACTAATTTTAGTAGTTTTTTTTGACCTGGTCATATCGGGCCACGCCCACGTCTAGCTATAGTTTATGCAAATAAATCACTAATTGTTGTAATTGTTATATGGAATACTAAACGTACCACTTCGGCAATTTAGGTTAAAATAAGGAGACTTAACTTACAAACACTTCAAACTATAAGTGAAACTTTAAAGTACATGCCATTAAAATATAACGGTTTTCTGTAAACAATTAGATGACTGACGTATTACTAGGCATCTACTAGAGCTGCTTTTGTTTGTGTCAGTGACATAATCAGAATTCTCTAACCACAATGTTGTCAATAATTTTTTTTTGACCATACTTAACAGTCTTAAATTAAAATAATTTAATTTATATCAAATTATTACCTTTGAAGAAGCGATAGATGAATTAGAAAATATTGGGGCCATAAAGAAGTAGTTTTATTGAATAAATCGCAATACCCATATAATTTTATACCTTATTCTAATAAACGTTAACATTATATGAACAATTTTCATACCTTCTTCAAAATAATTGAATTCTATTAGGGAATTGAAACCTTAAAGAATCATTTTCGAACAAATTATGAGGAAACTCCCACGCTTTTTAAAAATAAATGTTATTTAATCTTATCTGAACATTTGTTTTATAGGTAATGTTGTAATAGTGTTCTTCAAATAAAAATAGTAACAATTGTTATTGATATAAAAAAAAAAAATGCTTTTATTTTCACCATAGATCTTTAATTCGCTTCATTAATCAGTATGTATTTCCTAATGCACTAATTTGAAATCTCAATTGCCTACGTTTTCGTGCCAAAGTTAGCCCCGCCTACCATACGCAATATGTTATCTTCTAGTCATTGTATCATGGTGCCACATGGTATCAAAACCACGAAAAAATTCACGGTGCCACAACGTACAGTTCTGTTTTTTGCGACTGGCGCGCCTCCTGCAGAATATATAGTTCAACTAAAATCGAGTTTTTATAGATACCGGGCCCAAATGGCACCTTTCTGAAATTTGGTGAGATGAATAGCAAGGTCCCTAGTAGCCTAAATATACGATAAAACGTTCTGGCACCTCGATTTGGTGCCACAACGTATATATAGGTGCCACTTCGCCTATATATATGTGAATTTGGTGCCACAACGAACAATTACATATATATATATATATATATATATATATATATTATATTATATATATATATATTTGTCCTTTCGATAATACGACGTCCAACACATTGGTTGGGGTGCATTGCATGTGGCGTCCACCGTCATATGACGTCCGTATATGGACGCCACAAAACATTTCTATGCTAATGTGATGTACTGACTGCCTAGACTTGTAAAACGATTTTTAGCTGGACGTATTTTGATGCCCCGATGAAAGTTTTGTGTATTAATTAGTTCGGCGAAATACTGTAGTGTGGCGCTGCGGAATTTCGTAATATACCCAAATATACAAATTATGACATCCTTCCGCGTATGCGACGTCCAATCCTAAAATAAGTTTAATAAACTATTCGCGTATGGGACGTCCGGTAGCTCTGACAACATTGCATGCATAGTTTATAGCCATTGATAGCGAGGGAGGGGGTGTTAGCGTCTTATTAATTTTGCATCGGTATGGTTGTATTATGAGTTTTAAAAATGCTTAGGTGTAGTATGTTTATTCTAGCCGATCCGCAGAACTCGCAGCTCGCTTCATCTCCTTACATTATTTCCACAACATCGGGATGTTACAGAAATATAATGTTACTACAAACATGTTTAATTCACTGTCTTCGATGCCCCAAAAAGTAATAATAATTTAATCCCAAGCCATTTCTCGAGTTGTAGAAATTGAATTCACTCCAGAACTATACAAAATAATAATAATAGTTTTCCTGTTACAGTATTTTTTTTTTGATTTGTAAATTATGAAATAAAAAGAAACAGTTTTAGCTAATAAAAAGAAATAAAAAGAAATAATATCTTTTCAATTCAGTCAAATCAATTTAGGCAATCCACTTAAGTTGTTAAATATTATTTACCTATTTTATCTAGGATACATTAATAACAATACATTAATTATTCGTTTTTCTCTTTTTTCGGTTGAAAATTCTTTGTTTAATAGCAAATTTCTATTTATTCCACACATCATTCAAACACAGTGATAAACCTGCAAAGAGTATTATTATTATTATTCTAAATAATTGTGTTTAATTTTCATTCTAGTTTACATACAGATGTATTTTTTTTCAAATTTGAATAACGTAAATAGTATCCAGAATAGATGCTTTGTTAGTTATTACAGCGATTTTGTATGAAAGGATTCTCGTACTACCCGTATAGCAAAATATTAGACATTTTTGGAGCAGTTCTCTAGTTCTTTATTTTCAAACACATTCATATTTCTTATAAAAAATTAAATTATAATTTTTTAAGATATAAATGTTCCATTTCGTTAAAATTCGTGAACAATCGGGTGGTGTGACCAGCAGTTCTGCTCTTATTGGTAATTCGTTTTCCTTAACATGCGCAGTGCTGGTTATACCTATGCGGGTTACAGGTTGTATTCTTTAGCTTTTTCACCGTTTGCTGCATCTCGTGAGTGAAAGTTGTCGCGGTACACAGGGCAATGAAATTAACGTATGCGCATTGTGCAAACATCTGAAAAGCAACCGTCATCGAAATAATCCAATGCTATTACTCAAAATAACAGCCATATACCTTGTGTGGGTTGGAATATACGGAAAATTGACGCACAGTATCTTTCAGTGAATTTTACACTCATCATAACAAACGGGTAATAGTGTCATGTGTAAAGTTTGTCCACGCAAACCGAAAGTGTTGGGTGAAGTGTAATGAAATAAGAAATCAAAACGCATAGACTACAAAATTATCACAAGCCCAAGCTGATACAGGAAATAATGGACTATTAGGGTTCGCAGTTCTATAACAGTCCAACAAGTTTCTGAACTATATAAAAACTATGAATAGGTATTAAATATCTTAGTAGAATTGTGAAGCCGCAGTTTCTAGACAATCTCCTTTATAGCTTTAGTATTTGTTCCACCTTTTATTTTATATTGAAATTATTATACTTTAAACTATTTTAAATATTATTCGTCAGAAGACTGTATTCTTTACATCAGTATATGTTTAACTCATTTTCATACACATATAACTGTTTCTAAATGTCATTATAGTTTCTTTCATGCATTTTCTTGAGGTGTAATCTTTGTTTATAAATAAGATTTGAAAAATAAACAATTTCGAATAGATATCGCATGACAAAAATGTGTTATTAATGACAGAATTCAGAATAACGTTTTACAACAACAAAGACATTTGTTTTTGTACAAATTTATGTGTAACATTACATTAAACTACACTTATGTTTTTGATGTACAAATTATCGCAAAATATCTAACCAACGTTATGACATTAGAAGATCTACATGAGTATGATCCGGGTTTACCTAAGGATCATATAAAACTTATATATATAAAATTTGATTAAATGTTCACTATTAGTTATTAATTTCTTGACGACCTTAATAAATATGTTTGCATTATAAAATGTACAGCAATCTTTATCCATTACCCTCCCCAATTTTTAAAGTAATTACATTTCGCATTGGATTGCTGCTTGTATTAGCACTAGAATATTAAGTATTGAAAATATATTAACAATTGTAGGAAACTTTAGTTTTGAGAGGTTGATAGCAGAGCAAGAGAAGGCGATGGTGGCAGATTGTTTTTTTATCTGCATTGTTTATTTTAATATGAAAATAGATCTGTTTGTTTGTTGTTATTAAAGTAAATTTTAAAAGAAAAGAAGGTTATTTCTTACACAATATTACTACACACTTCTATAATATTACAGCAGTTTATTTAGAAAATCCACATTATATACATCCTACGATAATATTCGGTCCATCAGACTAACAATTTGTCCTCGTCACGAATGCTATATACTAATTTGTATGAATTATCATTACAAGTGTTGATACTTTTTTTTCACTTTTATCCATGTAATAAACTGACAAAATACAGAGATTTTATTCCATTTCAGAACAAAGAATCTGGAATTAATTTATAGATGTAAACTGTGTGCCAAAAAAATTGCGACACCTTAAAAGAGTTATAAGGCTGAAAACTAGTTTTCAGTAGTAAATCATAGCAATTAGAAAAAAATACCAACAATTAGCAAAAATTTATCAATCAAAATGTTACATCTGAATGAGATGATCAATGGTATCTTATGGGATCTCATTCCAGGCATAATGTAAATGACGACGATAGTTCCTGCAAGGTGTTTGCTGCTTATGGTAAACGCCTTATGTAGCAGCAACCTATCATATCCCACACATCCTCGATCGGGTTTAAATCCGGTGAGCGAGCAGGGGGTCTAGTACGTTTCAGCGCCGCCGTTTCATCGCCGCCGTTTCAGCGCCAGGACATTTCAGCGCCGGGACGTTTCAGCGCCGGGACATTTCAGCGTCGCGTTATTGAACGGTTAAACTATGGATAACTTGATGATTCATTTTTATGGAGAATTTTTGTACCATGTGTATTGGTTGCAAACTACATATGTACATTTTCCGAATTTATTGTGATACCACTCCTTTTTCTGTCTATAAACATAGTCTTGATTAAGTAAAATAATGAGATCCTATGCAACTGGAGTCGTGAGCTTCGATGAATAAAAATTGTTTTTAAGGATAATATTTTTTTTTCAGATTACATCTAAAGAAAAAACAAATTAAATATCTTACTCAATAAGAGATTATTTTATCTGGTGTTTTTCCTCGGTCTAGATTCTAGGACGTTTCGACCCCAGAACGTGTTAACGCCAGATGCAATACCAGTTGAATTTGATTTAAACATATGATGCAGAGATTTTTTTGAACATCAGGAGAGAGGACACATCACAAGTCATCATATTTTTTTTAATGTTGGAAAGTGACTGTTTTAAATGATAATTTTCTTTTTTGCGAAACATCGTAAGGATGAATCAGCAATGTTACAAATCATATTTTTTTTAATATTGGAAGACGGAGGGAAGGCAATTTTTTTTTTAAACATTCGAAGAGGATACATTAAAATGTTTCAAAATCATATTTTTTTTAACATTGGAAGAGGAAAGGGGGAGCAGAGGATATTTCTTTTAAGATTTTTTTCTTGTTTTTTAAACATCGGGAGAGGATGCATTACAAGTGTTTCAAATCATATTTTATCTAACACCGGAAAGAGGGGAATGGGAGGGGATGAGGAATTGTTCTTTTTTAATGATATCTTTTTTTTCAGAACATCTGGATAAAGGATGCATAAGAAATGTTTTAGATCATATTTTTTTCTAACATTGGAAAGAGGGGAGTGGGAAGGGGTATATTAGCTTTTTCATATATATTTTTTTTAACATTGGAAGGGGGAAAGGGAGGGGATAGAATGTTTTTAATGATATTTTTTTTCTCGTTTTAACAACGGGAGGGGACGCATTAAAAATGTTTTAAATCATTTTTTTATATTGGAAGAGGTAGAGGGGAAGGGGCATTAGTGTTTTTAATGACAATGTTTATGATTTGAAACATTTTTTAACGCATCCTCTCTCTTCTGATGTTCCGGAAAAAAAGAAAAAAAAATTAAAAAACTAATACCCTTCCCCCTCCACCTTTCTAATATTTAAAAAAATGGTTTAAAACTTTTTTAATGCGCCTTCTCCCGTTTTTAAAAAGAGAAAAAAAATCATTAAAAAACATTCTACCCCCTCCCTTTCCCTCTTCCAATGTTAAAAAAATATATATGATTTGAAATATTTCTGATCTGTCTTCTCTATGTTTTGAAAAAAAGAAAAAAAAAATACAATTAGAAAAACATTCCCCTCTCCTCTCGCCCCGTGTTAAAAAAAAATTTTGAAACATTTCCAATCCATCCTCTCTCTCGATGTTTCGAAAAAAATTGTATTAAAAAAAATAATTTCCCCCTCTTCCCTCCTTCCAATGTTAGAAAAAATATGATTTCAAACATTTCTTATGCATCCTTTATCCAGATATTTCAAAAAAAAGAAAAAATCATTAAAAAGAACAATTGCCCCAAAAAATATCATTTAAATAATCATTACCTTCCCCTGTCACCCCATCCAATGTTTAAAAAAATGATATTTCGACAAAAAGAAAAAATCATTTAAAAAAATCATTCCCTCTCTCCTCTTATCCTTTCCAATGTTAAAAAAAATCAAACGTTTTAGATATCTGTGTATCATACGTTCAAATCAAATTCAACTGGCACTGCATATGGCGTCAAAACGTTCCGGCTTCGAAACGGCCGCATCGAAACATCCCATGCAACCAAATATACGTCGTACAAAAATTCTTCATAAGAATGAATGATTAAGTTAAGATCATTAAGTTATGAATCATTAAGTTATCTATAGTTTAACCATTCAATAATGCGGCGCTGAAATGTCCGGCGCTGAATCGGCCGGCGCTGAAATGTCCTGGCGCTGAATCGGCGGCGCTGAAACGGCGGCGATGAAACGGCGGCGCTGAAACGTCCCATTCCGCGAGCAGGCCAGGGAAGAATTTCAACTTCCTCTTTGTTTATGAAGTGCTGACAGGTATGGGCAATATGATTATCAGCGATTTTTTACAAGCAGCCAGTTGTTTTGTCAAGATTCCAGCTTTGTGAGTGTCCTCCTTCGATCTGTTGCATTTTTTTTGGCACGTATTTCATTTTATTTGCCTATACAAAATCTAATGTGATCAATTTTATTCCATTTCAGTAAAGAGTAATAGTAGTAATAAGTTTATAATTTTTGGATATTGTAGTTTTATATATATATATATATTTCTAATTCGGAGATATTAGCCGCTCCCATAAACTTTATATTTTATGTAACCCCATACCAAAAGTCAGAAGGGTTTAAGTCTGGAGTTCTGGCCGGCCACTTTACTGCCCACTTCGTCCACTCCATAGGCTGGGAAAAAATTATTCCGATAATTTCTGACCTCTAAACCAGAGTGTGGAAGAGCCCGTTTTGTTGAAACCAGAGGTTATTGTAATTGAGATAAATAGCTTGTAATGTCGGAACTACGTTTGGGTCAATAAAAGTTTCTCCATTGGTAACGTGCCATAGATGATTCAATAATATTAGCATTGATAATCCCTGCCTAAACATCAACTTTCTAAGGACGTTGAGAGTGAGCTTCTATTAGCCATTTAGGGTTTTCCTGAGCCTAATATCGACAATTATTTCTGTTAGTTAACATATTCATTTAACATAATTTCGTGGCTTCGTCAGAAAACAAAATGTTGTTTCAGAAATCCGAATTTGTTTGGAACGCATCCCTCATGATTTCACAAAATCGCAGTCTTCTATCGAAATCATCTGCCCTTAGTTCTTAGACTAATGCACTTTTTATGGATGTAATTTCTCTTTTAAGCACTTTACGAACAGATCGTTCTGAAATATTATAGTCACGTTGTAGATCATTGCACGATGTCCGGGGTCGTTCGTTCACCGCCAGCAAAATATTTAATGCAGCATCACCACCAGTAGCAGTTTTTGGTCTTCCCGTCTTAGACTTTTCCTTTGCGGTCGGGATGTGTATTTAGATGCGTATTTTTCAATAAATTTGGAAAGTGTGCGTAATAGCAGTTCGGTTAGAATAGACGTTATTGAATAATATGCATACTTCTTGCTTGCGTAAATTTTCGATCACCATATCTTATTATGACAAAAATATTAAATTTGCCCTTTTCTGTTAAGTGAACCATTTTTAACACACTAAAACTTAAAACTAACTCACAAGAAATTTTAACAGCGACGCTGATTGTCAAAAAATAACAACTGATAAGCAATCAAAAATATCGGCAAGGCAGAGGCACAAGTAACAACAATTTCGTGTGTGACTATTACATTAGTATCTTGGAAATATTAGTGTGTGACCCCTCATAAAATGTAACTATTTGTACGTAGAAAAATCTGATTCTGAAAATAGTATAAAACGTATACATAATTATTCAAAAAACAAAAACAAAGAACTTTTATTTGAAGAAAACAGATTAAAATAAGAATTAAATAAATAATGGCTTTAATCAATAATTTTGCCGTAGATGCGCCTTGTAGTGTAGGCTCTTGTATTTGGATGGGTACATATAGAATATTAAGAAATAACCAAACGTTTAGTAAAATCATAAATCAAATGGGGCTGTAAAAAATAGATAGATATGGCAACATGGCGGAGTTCATTCTAACGGTATTATGAAAGTAAGTATATTTCGTGGTTGCTATAAAGCGGTAAAACATACCGTGCATACCCATGGACGTCACATGAGCGACATACTGAAAGGACGTCACATTAATTTCATAATGGGGAATAAACTATGAGCGCGATAGAAAAATATAGAAGTGTACAGCGTTATATGTGGACAACCCTTATTACAATCCAATCGTCAAACTTCAATATATATTGCGCTATCAGGTGGACGCAATAAACGCGGTTCGGTGAAAAGACGTCATAATGATAGAGGGATGTATATATATATATATATATATATATATAATGGTTTTGTTATATATATATAATATATAACAAAACCATTCTCAATATGGCGCCGGCGGGTGGTTGTGGTTTATTGAAGTTTTAAAATTGCCTTCTTTCTACGTTTCTACAGATCCTTAATTGTTAATTATAATTAAGGGAGAAACCACAACGAGTATTAGCATAAATTTAAAAGTTTTAGGCAGTAAATAAAGCAATAAAAACCATTATAAATGTCATGGAGAAAATAATAGATTGGTCAATCACCAACACTGTTACCCCATTTATACATCTTGTGTGGCAAAATGAGATCTTCTTTTGTTATAAATATGCTATATATATTAGGGAACGTGTAGTGACAATAAAAGGCCATTTGTAGAAAATAAAAAATTCTAGGTTTCTTTCCTCTTATTGGCCACTATGGGCTGCACAGAGTACGGTAATTGTGTTCCACTGGTAGAGTCAGTGCGCACTGGCACCGAAAAAAAACTGACAATGAGTGCAAAACAGTGACACTGGCTAATGATGGCGGACAATTTTAACAAGTTCGTGTTATTGGTACAAATTTATGGGAGGAAACTTTATCATTCTCGAATGAAGATGATATTACATTGATACATACTTTTAGGGAAAAAAATCACAGCTAGAAAATTTTATTACAAAATATTTTGACTAACAGGTTAATACTTTTATTCGTTCTATAAGGGTTACACCATCTAATGTTTTTACTTTAAGGATGCCGTATATGATGACTTACTAACAGAACAGAACAAACAAACTAATTGTCGGGACATAAACGGACGCTAACAATAATAACAAAACCCGGAAAAAAGGAAAAGTCTGTAAATACCAAAAACTGTCCATAATTATTTCCACACTAAATCAAATATTTTTCTAAACTTGCAATTCTTAAGAACTTAATCTGTTTATGATCGTAACGTCTAGAATCAACACTACTAAACACTTTATTCAAAAGTTAT
Source organism: Protaetia brevitarsis (assembly GCA_004143645.1). Lineage (NCBI taxonomy): Eukaryota > Metazoa > Arthropoda > Insecta > Coleoptera > Scarabaeidae > Protaetia > Protaetia brevitarsis. Next base: position 984,809 of record RXPK01000016.1, on the reverse strand, counting down.
ACGGTCTCCCACATATATTACACCTTAATGTCTACAGCAGCCACATTTATTGTTCGGATTTAATATGAAATAGAAGCTTATATGGCTTCTGGGTATAACATTACTTCAACTAAAGTTTGTTACTCGTCTGCTATGAGCAGGATACATAAATCAACGTGCCGGGATAAACATTTTTGAAATATAGAACATGTTTCTTTGTTCGTATGCACGGAATCTTTTATATGTTCGCGTTAAAGAAACAAAAGCAAACAGAGAAAGTTGTTTATTGCTTACTAAGCCTTAAAACCTCCGCTTTGGGCGTTTTATACGAACATAGAGCCAACCACAAAAGAAAACTTCTTATGCTAAATGTAGCGCCTTAAAATATTTTGATTTCTTTTTAGTCGCCGCGAATGGTGGTAAACATGATGTGCTAATTCTACCCTCAATATTTATTTTAAAATTCCAGACAAATGCCTCGCGTAGGTATCTTAAGCCGTAACCAGTGACGTGGAGTCGGATCATATATATTATATTATCGTAGGACAAAAATGGTATGTCACCGGTTGCTGGTGAAATATATGCATATATGTGATTGTTAAAAAAAAGATAAATTGTTTTAAAGGAAAGAAAAATCAACTATCTTTATCATGACTACATGGCATCATTTTAAATTTAGAAGAAGAAATATAGTGTAAACGAAAACTTTTTAATGAATTCGGGCAAATTCTGGCCTATAAAGTTTATTATGTTGGGATTAGTGATCAGTTTAGCATTACAATAATCAACCATACCGTGATCACTAGAGTGGTTAGACATGTCTGTTTACATGGGCCGTACTCGCCTCGCGCTGTGCAGAACGCTTAGCCATAGTATATCCTCAAGGCAGTAAAATCACTGCCTCCGATTCGTGCGTCCTGTTACCCAGTATCAATGTTATTCGAGTCTTGACGCGAAATAATACAATTCTCTGTTAACGTTTTACGCATTGTAAATGTAATACAATGTCGGGCGTAGAAAATCCCAGAAAACGACCATTGTTTCATAATGTAGAAAAGTATATGGGTGAATTCCAGGATTTACATCATGGTGGTGCCAAAATAGTTTGTACAGTGTGCGATAAACAGTTATTGTGCTGGCACAAATCGGACTACACGTTGGTGGTGGCGCATCTGATCCATTATCTACCTATAAAGATTACTTTAATTACGCGTGTGTTACATCCGTAGATATTGAACGGTCTTTATCAAAATATAAGCATGTTTTATCATCGCGACGAATGCGATTTAGTGAGAAAAATCTTGAAACACTTATTGCTACAAACTTTTCAGCAATCCTCACTGTGCTATGTTAAAGATGTTGAATCTTAAGCTTTGCTAGTAAAACATGCGTGTGGCGAAGTGTGTGTAGGTAATATATTTTACAGTGTGTAGTGTTGTTGTTAGTAGAAATTGTTCCAAGGATGTATTTATTTTCTACTGGTTTGCTGAATCAAATATTATTTAATAGGAGACAGCACTATTGCGATGTATTAAATTAAAAATTAAATTTAAAGTAAAGTAATCCTACATATTTATTACTTTGACGCTAAATTATTTCTTCTCATAAAATTTAAGCCAACCTTTACTAGTCCGATGTGCAACCACACAGTTTTAATATCTGATGTCTTAAAAAAGAATAATACATGATCTACTAGGCTTTAAATATTTGTTTCCATTTTTTTAAATTTTTGTTTTATTAAATTATCGTACATTACAAAGCAAATAGATTTCCTCTCATAAAAGCAATAAAATATATACAATCCGATCCATTTTCGAACGATTAAGCATTAGGTTTTTGCTTAGTTCTTGGAAGTAGAGACTAGGTTTTAATTTGGCAAAGCAGCCTAGTTTTTAGTTGTTTTCTGAAATCAAGGAGAAAGTGGACAGCTTCAATAGTAGAAGAACTATCATTTCTGACACATTCGCTTACTTTTCCGGAATAAAATCAAAAATATATCCCCAATCCATTTTCGATCTTCTCACTAATATCATACTATTACATTAACAACACCTCACCACAAACTTCATTGCGTGGTTTCAGTAGCAAAGCTACCATCGTCAACAGTAATACTAAACTGTTTGAAACATGTGTTCAGGGCAGTGAAAATGGGAAAATGTTTTTAAATGTGTAGTAAAAGTTCTTGATATACTTTTTAGTTGACTAATAGTATAATTTAACATTAAAAGTGCGGTACTCTTGAGATGTCAAACTGCAAAACTCTTCAATTATTGGTCATAAGCAACAAAGAAAAAATGCCGTACCTATATCAGTGTTAGACAAGTTAGGGGAAGAGATTAAATTTATGCAGGGATTAGACATACTCGTGTTTGGTCGCTTCTCGGAAAATTGTTGGCCAACACTACTCCCCACTAATGACGCGAATAAACACGAGTATATCTAGTCGCTGTTGAAATTTAATTCCTTCCCTTATCTTGCCCAACACCAATGTCGGTAAACAAGAACCATGTTGATATTTTAAGATTTAGTTAATCGTGCAGCAGTAAATGGATAACAATAACAGTATAGAAAACAAATAATGACGATTATAGTACACGTTCAAATAACTGACCATTTTCATGCGGTTCTTTTGGGTTATAATTATTAATATTATTATTAGTATTAAGTATACATTATTACAATTGAACACATTATGGGATCTATTTCAAAATTGTTATGTTCTGTTGACCGCCAATTTTGTAAATATTATTTCAATAATTATTATTTTTAAGTCAGAGGGTCTCGCTGGCTATTCAACAATTCACCATTTTCATATATTGGTTTGGAAATTCCTGACTAAGATGGATTTCCATGATTGTAATTCTGAATCGGTGAGCTATCTTAATGCAGCGGTAAATATAAATGCACGAATAAAGATGGATTTAAAGCTAATAAAATGTGTCAGGGAAGTGAAACTTCTGTACGATTTTTCCCGTCATTACTATTCTGTTTTATATGTTTCAACAAATCCATAAAATTGCAGTGCGGTATACGAAAGCATTGGTAGAACTTGATTTCATCGTCTACTAATTGCGGGTGTAGTTTTTCGAACTTCCCATCTCCCACGTTAAATATATACTGCACCGAGAGAAGAAAATGCATTCCGCCAACCAACATCACTTTGGTGGAAAAATATTATTGCATTCACAAATAAATTAAAATAACTAAAAAAAATGTTGACAATATTTTGTTAGTTCAACAGTTGTTTGTTTGTTAGCGGGATCACCAAGAGTATACTTTGTTTGAAGGAATTAAAAATATTTTAGTTAGTTTAGCTACATCGAAATTTTTAGAAGAATACTTCACAGTAGCATATTTTGAAACACATTTTTAATTACTTTAGCAAAACTAGTTCTGTTGATATAATTATATTAGATGTTCTGTAATGTTTATTGTCTTAATCAAAATTTTAGTTAAGCTTGCAAGAATACCGTATAATGAAGATAACCATGTTGTTTTATTAATTCAACAAAGCCAATTCACGTGTATAATAGTTTTCTTCAATATAGTAGCAAATACGTTACATATAGGTAGGTGTGTATTTCAGAAATTACAATGAAGATGGCGTTCCTTCCATTTCACCCTAGTAAATGACACGTGTGGATCATAAAGCACAACTGTCAGAGTTATAGTTATAAAATGTTAATCTAGTGATTCCAGTGCATTTACCAGTCAAACATTCAATAGGAGTTGCGACCATTAAAGCAGCGATTGGTGGTGTGCAATGGCAATGATGTCAATAATAGCTGCTATTTTTTGAGGGTTTTTAAATATATCTCCCCTCATAGATATTTCACACTTTATGTTATGAATGAGATGATAAATATATACAATGAAAATTAATCATTTCCCCTTGTAAAGCGAATCAAGAAATGCCCGATAGCTTGCTGCAGCAATAACATATTATTAACTAAAGACAATTCTATTTTGGCTCAACATAATTTTCTTGTTTAACACAGCAAAAATTGTTATTTTGACATAACAGATAACATTTATTCAATTTAACTTAAGATATTTATTAACCTAGCAACTTCTGCTTTTTATTTTAATGAATTCTTTTGGTTAGCTTAACAGGAAATAGTTGTTTATTTTACCCGAACACTTCCTCTAACAATAGTGAATGTTTAAAATAAAATTATCTTGATTGCTAAAACAATACTAGAAATATTGTCATATCTCCACAATTATTTGTTGTTAATTTAACACATCGTCTTCTCTCAGTGTGTGTACCCATTCCCTTCTTTGAGATCGCGGCTTCATTTCTTCCTCTTCTAAACTCGAAAAGATTCTGTACAATGTTAATTTTTAGGCATTGTGACGGAAAGTATGACTTATAGCTGAAGAGAAATTCATTGAAGCTGTCTGTGATCTGCTAATGCTGTATGAATGGATCGCCCTTGACTGGACGATGATTTGGTCGCCCATGACTGTAGATGTGACTCCACCTTAAGTTTAATGAAACATTCGCACATGGAAAATTGGATACTGTGTGTTCTACGAACATTTAAGTGTTTTTCCCATTGAATGTTTTTCAAACACAAATGGTCCTATCTCAAGCTTCTATTAATATCTGAAAGAAATCTTACGATGTGGCTGTTGCCGTTCTGGATACAATTGTTGATATCTTGCATTCACGACTGCTGTGTTTCGGTTGGAAAAACAAAATCAATGAAGGAAGGACCGAAAAGAATTTGAATAGCTGCACCAATATAAAGAAGATTCAACATGGTGTTGAGAATATATTTTTGGTTTTACTCTGCAAAGCCAAAAGAATGTGTTAGAGAGCAAAAAATAAAGTGAATTTCTTTATAGGAAAATCTTTTGGTTATGTTGTTGGACTCCCAGTTTCATTTTGACTCTATAACACTGATTCTGGAATCTTTACGAAATTTAAACTTACTCTCTATTCCTAGTGACAACGCTTAGTTAGAGTCCAAAAAATATCAGGTTTTATATAGAAAATAGTTTAGTCTATGCAGGTATTAAATACTCAAAAACCTAGCGCATCAGCACAGAGTAGAAAGAATATTAATGACATTGTTACAATAATTGTATTAAACGCCGAAGCAATAATAAATCCACTATAACTAACAATTACTTTCCGATGAACACTATACCTGGATTAAACAGCAAAAGTTGTCTACCGGATCAACTTCCACTATACTGAATTTAATAACAGCCCGTAGATAAACGCGACTTTAATGGTTGCCCGTTAGGGAACGAGTCCGCAGTAAACCTAAGGTTAGGTGCATTTGAACAGGTGCGGTAAACTCGATATGAATGTGCAGCTTCTATCGACCGTTCCCTCTGAAATTGGATATACGAAGGATAAGTACGGCTTGTGCGAGGCTTCCCAGCGTATCGCTTACGTAGGCTTCGTGTATTGTTATTTCCTGGAAATTTGCTATGTTCAACGTTTATGCCATTGTCTGTTTAAAACGGTAATGGTTTTTCTACTCTTATTCACCGATTTTGCTTATTCCTTTAACAACTTCAATTGATCCTTAAGGTTAGAATTACTAAGAATTACAGTTGCATTTTGTCTATAAAATAAAACTTGAATTATGTGAAATATTTTCGACCAAAGCAATCAGTTATTTTTATTAGTGTAATTGAAATATTACAAAAAACGTCACAATATAAAAGAAACAATAATAAAACAAACAATACTAAATGTGAGATAAGTGAGGCACTCATCAAATTATACATCTATATCACAAAGAAATATTCATCGATATTAAAACAGCCCTTGTCAATCAGAAACCCTTTAACTCTAATTTCGAATTCTACTGTGGACATTTTGTACTCCTTGCAGCGATGTAATCCCATTTGCCTCGTGCATTACGATGATTATAAATGGTAAATAGGAAAATTAAATTTATTTTTGTGTATATATTTTAACGCCATTAGATGTATTTTGGTTTCGAAATTTCCTCCACATGTCTCAATATGTTGCATGTCACATAAAACTCTAATCCTTGAACAAGTATCCTATTTGATCCAGTTCAGAATTGGAATGCTGTTTAAGGTGAGAGTAGAACTGCCGCTTTAGTTACTAATCCATATCGCAAGAATAGCAGAACTCACACACACGTGTCACTTGTTCTATATGGTCCATCTATCTAACAAGGGAACACCGGCGCACAGTGGTCCAAAATTGAGAAAAAGCGATCGAGAATCAATTTTTTGACTTTTTCCTATTAAGTTGAAATTTACGTATAGTATTATTTGAATCACATACTACATCCATACCAAATATTTCAGTCATTACTTTATCCGAATTAAAGATATGGACATTTAAACTTGAACAACAGTCCACTTTCATAAATTGTCAAACATTTGTTAAAATAACTAATATGCAGTGCGTTTACATGCTGTTAAGTTTTTAACTAGCAATTCAGGATTAATGTGTTTACAGAATGCATAAGTTATTAAAATATCATATTTTGTGCACCACATTAAAATATACGCCATGGCAATCACAGACCGAAAGGGCACAATTAATTTTTTTATTGTTTATTTCTAATTTATTTCATTTTGGTTAGCAAGACACGTCAAGACAAAATAAAATTTACATCAGGCTATTCATGGAATACTAAAGTCCATTGCATTTGTTTTATTTTCTGCAGCCATTTGCGGCAAAACGTCAAAATTGTCAGTTTATCGAAATTATTCGAGCAACTGACAGGTGCTAGTGACAAGTGTATTTCTGTGTGATTAAAAGTGGTTTATTTGTTATTATTTGGTGTTTTTTTGATTTGTTGCTGTTCGAGTCCCTGTTACTTATTCTGTTGTTGACTCTCTTCGTATTATTTGATTTGTTGTTGCCCGTTTTTTTTGTTATTTGGACTTTTGTGGTTGAACATTTTGATTAGCGTATTATTCTTGTTAACAACATGGCATACAGACCAGTAACTCGTTTAGAGCTACATGAGATAATGATAAATTATCCGGAGGAAAACATGGAAAAACGTAAAATCCAAGTAATGGAATTCCTCATGGAACATCTCCAAATAAATGGCGATGTTGCATTAAAGTCTCTTAGAGAGTTTTTAAGAAATAATTTGTTTGCTCCATATCTGAGGAACTAGAGAACTGTTAACCGTAAATCCGATAAGTTTCTAGCAAAATTCGGCGTATGGCTTCGGAAAGATATTAATTTTCCTGACAGAATTCTTCGTTGCCTTTCAAGCGCTTCCAGATGTTCCACGCTCGAAGATTTAACAAGTAAATTTTATTTTGTTTATTTTGCAATTCTATCTACCTACATCTTTTCTCCCACTATAATATATTATATTTATCTAAACAGATCGCGGTCGCCCAGCTAAAACTTCGAAGACTGTTCAATTATCACCAAACGTCGAAGAACGGAAGAGCTAAGAGCGAATCGTTCTTCCAATGAACTGTTATTTGCGACTGTTATGAAATTAAGAAAAGAAGGTGATACAGAAGCTTCGAAATTACTAACAGAGGCCACCAGCACTTCACCTACACGGGCTGAATGTTACGGACTTGGCAAGAGTCACAAACGAAGCGATTCAAGTACTCACCGGAAGAAGCTCTAGCATTGATTATATTTCTGAACCTGAGCAAATTTCAATATAAAGCTTTACAGAAAGGAGCTATAAATCACGGCCATAATTTGTACCCCCCTTATTATAAAATAGTGGAGACAAAGAAAAACTTTTACCCTTAAGATATTTCTATCTCTGAAAATAAATGTGAGGTACCTTTACAAAAGCTTTTAAATTCCACCTGTGCAAGCATTATAAAGCTCACTTCAAGCCATTCGGCAGACAAATACTTCTCATTAGCGCTGATCTGCAAATCGGGGGCAATGGGGGTTTGACGGGATTCACTGCCTTCCAACAACAAACATTACATGCAACTCCTCGTGCCGAGGTAAATTTATTTACTACATCAATCGTTCCACTGAGGTTGATTAATGAAAACACAAAAAGATTTTGCAGGCCAATTAGACTGCAGTGGATACATGAAACTGAAGAGGTGTCTAGGCAGGAGGAAATTGCAATTAATAACCAAATCGTCAATTTGTCGGACCTATTCCATAGGTTATTACTTAGTTCCGACCCATATTTAAGTTCTTTTAATGAAGGAAAACAACGACATAAAAAACTGGATAGCGATATGAAATTCCTAGTATTAATTGATGAAAGTGACAAATCTATGGAGGCAGAGACAGAAGAGGAAGACTATGATGATGAATCGGCAGGATCAGAAGGTAGCTCAAACGAAGAATACTAAATTTGAATAACCAGGAAGTTGGAATATGGATCCACACTACGTCATTCCTGAAGCTATTAATACTAAATAATTTGTTGTTTGAGCTTTTTACGATAATACACGGAAACACAGTACACTTTAAAATATCTTATCACAAACTTCTCTGCAATAGCACGCATGTTTTTCAGCAAAGCTATCATCAACAGTAATACTAAACACAATAACTACTTTTATATCGAAATTGGCGTAGTACTGTGATAACGTTCTTGGTAATTTTCCATTTCTTCTCTCTTAGGTGAACAAACTATACGGCCTAACTTTTATTTAACGGTTATTACTTAGTAATGTAATGCAGGTATAAGTCAAATATCATCTAGTAAGTAATAGCCATGCATGGGAATGCACTATTTACTAGAAAAGTTATACGCCTTAATATAATTATTATAATACCACTAATTATATAATTTGTTGTCACACTGTAGGTTTAGTTGCAATCAGTCATTGTATTGGAATCCGTACGTCTTAACTGGGTAGATGGAAAGGTTCGATATCAGCCGAATGTGTTATGTAGGTATATAGGTAGACACCTACACTTATTGGCTTATAGGTGCCTACCTAACCTACACTTATTGGCAATGATCAGATTATCAAAAGGGGAGATAGTCTGAATACAACCATAACATCTCAAACAATGATCATTCGCTAAGTGAATTGTAAGGGCTGAGGTATATAATGTTATCAGTTTTTGGCCAACCGTTTCCACTTTAATGCAGAAAACACAAAATATAATAAATGTCAATAAAAGTAATGTTTGCTAAGTGATTTGGAATAAAAACGTTTGTAAAATTTTATCTATTACTAGTAGATACAGTCTATTGCAGTAACAATTGTCATACTGAAGATGTGCTTTTCAGTTTTTGCTGTGTTAATTAGGCAAAAATTGACAAAATTGTTTGAGTATCAACCAAATTTAGAAATACTACTGCAGTTGAATTGCTAAAAAAATGGGAATATGTAATTCAATTAAATAATATTTTTGTTAAAATTGTAATTTTTATTTTTCTTAAATGTGTTTACAAAAATTTGCATACGGCCTCATATCACATATAACCATTTAGCGCCTGGTATAAGTTTACACTGATTTTCGACATACAATGCAGCGACATAACAGTATCTCTTTAGAATAAGGAAATATGCTAACATTTATATTTTTGTGGACACCCTGTATAACTTTTTAAATTACCTTCCTATAGAATATTTGATCACAAAAAAAGGCCATTATAACGGATTTCTGAAATTTCATAAAATAAGCACAACATACGTCATTCCACGTTTGTTGGAACACCCTGTATATAAATATCTATACCAATCGAAAGGGCTGACTAAACGGTACAAGTCCGCCATTGAAACTTTTTTTCTATCTCTTAGCGTTTAAAAGTTATTCAGAAAAAAACCAAATTTGGACCAAATTTCAAGGGAGAATTGCATCCCCTAAAGTTAAAGTTCCGCAGCAATGAAAACCGTCCTTGACTAACACTCCATGGAGTCTACAAACTGACAAAGTTTCATCAAAATCTGCGATTTACAGTTCACGAGGTTCCCTTGTCAGCTAGATCGATAAAAATCATATGATTCTATTCAAAATAAGTAAAGCTGATGTAAACACCCTGTATAACCAATGTGTTATGACATTGAAGATATTTTCTTAAATAGATCATAGTCGACTACTTGAATTTCAAACACAAAATTCCATTAGAAATTCGAAAACTTCTTATGAACCATTTCGATGAGACACCCTGTATATATTGAACCCGACCTATATTCAAATTAAAGCTAGACGTAAGCTTATTATATATGCAAAGAGTCAATGTTCTGTGATAAATGGTTTTTGATCTAAGAATTTCGATCGCCTTTTCTACATTTTGGACCACTGTGCGGCGGGTGTCCCCCTCCGATTTCGATGAAACGAATCGAAATCGAAAGAGTACCTTAAAATAAGAGACACGTATTTTTTTTATCGGCGTATCCGCACGATTTTGGGGTACAGCCCCCTCCAAAGTTTGGACGATTTTTCATTTTTTGCAAATATTTCCTAAATTATAACAGATATTAAATTTTCTTCTTAACATAATTTGCAGCATATTGCATGGCCCTAAGGGTGGCGTCGTCCGTATTCGCAAAAAATTAATAACGGGGGACGGGGTACCCCGTACCCCCCATTTTTTTTAAATTTTTTCTTTTTCTTATTCATCAAAAGAAGGCCGATTTTACATAGAATACGATGATGTATAACAAGTTTAGAAAATTAATAATTGTAAAAATAGAAAAATAATCATAAAGCTTCAAAATTAATAAACTTGTCTATTGATATAAATCAAATGAACTATAACAGAAATAAGTTTTTTATTCTTAACATAGTTTCCAGCATAATACATGGTCTCAAGGTTAGATATCTGCATAAAAAGCTAATAACGGGGGACGGGGTACCCCATACCCCCGTTTTTTTAATAATAAGTTTATTCATTATTCATCAAAAAAAGATCGCTTTTACAACGAAAACAATGGTAATAAATTTGGAGGATTATAATAAAAAATAATTGTAATTAATAATAATATAGTACATTAACAACAATTATTTGTTATCGTTAGTCGCTGCTCTCCTTACTTAAATATTTCTTAATTTAGAATTGTATCTACTCCACAAGCTATGGTCAAAACTTTCTATGCCTACTAACTTATACTATATACTATACGAAACTTTTATCGGTGGTAGCAATATAAATCGTTTTATCAACTGCAGTTAGTAACTGCGTTTTATATATTTCTTTAATAAAATGTTATTCATTCTTAGAATACCATAATCCTTTAGTGCGTGTATATGAACAAATTTGCTACACAGGACGAAGGATTAAACAATACATACATATATATTTTTTAATTTATTTCAAGTTTTTCGTGCAATGTAGGTGTACAATGTAAGTATTCAATGGAGCATAAATATAACTAATGTATTTGTAACGATTATAACATTTCGGAAACAATAGAACAGAATTAGAAAAACATTATAGTGCTTATAAATGTTTAAATACATGACATACTGTAATGCGATTATTGGTATATATGTATTGCAATAGCGAACAAGATTAATATACATATTCCATCCAAAATGCTATTTTCAAATTTTGTAAGAACGTATTCAGTAATAAACCGTAATTTATCCGTGTGGGTGCCGCCTCTATTAACACTTTCTTCCCATCTGCGCAACTGTCGTAGCAATTTTACTTTTTTGAATTTTTGGATGACACCTGCCAAAGTACGTGGCTTGGATTTACCACTTTTCCAGTAGTCGACAGCTCTAGTTTTGTAATCTAGGTCTATAACGCTACCCCCTTCTTCAGGAACACATGCAATATCTTCATAATTGTCTTCTTCGTCTTCTGCTGTTTCTTCCACAAATTGCGCTTCGTGTGGTTCTGCTAATTCTTTACACTCTAATCCCGTTACATCTTGAAAGGAGAACATGGCGTCTTGTTGAGCAGATACAATTATATTTTTCAGGGCATCATGCAACTCACTTTCTTGCGGAGTCAAAGGAATTGTTGCGATGTTAGTAACTTGAAAGGTTGCAAGTAACATGTCCAACACATTTGCTATATTTACGACCGCCATTGTGCGAAACTATAGGTACTGACCTATACTGCACGAAAAACGACTTCTAATGTTCTCATTTGGAATACTCGTCTTATATACCTATTTCCTAAATGCAGATGTGACCACTTAAACGTTCGTGGTTAATTACTATGCATTCGGGGATTTATTTTTATCTATATAATAATATGATTAATCACCAGATCCCTTATTGCGTTAAATTTATAATGCAAATTACCAATTATATCTGAAGTGACTAAATAATTAATTAAACTCACGTATGCGTAGATAAGTGCATCAAATTCATTACAATAGACACGTACATATATTTATTTTGAGTTATTATTACTATTATTAATTTTCTAAATTTATTATACATCACCAAAGCGATCTTTTTTCGATGAATAATGAATAAACTTATTATTAAAAAAATGCGGGGGTATGGGGTACCCCGTCCCCCGTTATTAGCTCTTGATGAAGATATCTACCTTGAGACCATGTATTATGCTGGAAATTATGTTAAGAATAAAAACTTATTTCTGTTATAGTTCATTTGATTTATATCAATCGACAAGTTTATTAATTTTGAAGCTTTATTTTTATTTTTCTATTTTTACAATTATTAATTTCCTAAACTTGTTATACATCATCGTATTCTATGTAAAATCGGCCTTCTTTTGATGAATAAGAAAAAAAAAATGTAAAAAAAATGGGGGGTACGGGGTACCCCGTCCCCCGTTATTAACTTTTTGCGAATACGGACGACGCCACCCTTAGGGCCATGCAATATACTGCAAATTATGTTGAGAAGAAAATTTAATATCTGTTATAATTTAGGGAATATTTGCAAAAATTGAAAAATCGTTCAAACTTTGGAGGGGGCTGTACCCCAAAATCGTGCGGATACTGTTAAGTTTCATCGAAATCGGGAGGGGACACCCGCCGGTGTTCCCTTGTAAGTCTATCACAAAGAACTTCATTAAGGGTATAAGATATAAATATGTAACTATAGTAAAAGAAACTGAAAGTTCTTGCCATGGCGACATGTGGAAAGAGTAAATATCAACACCACATAAGTATTAAAATAAAGGCGCAACTTTATGTGAGAGATATACAATGTTTAGAATTCATTAAGTACATAAAAACGGACTAAACAAACGAAAAAACACTGGCGTCATGACACTTGCACGAATAATCCTGCATATTCGAATACTACCGTAAAGAATGCAAGAGTGAAAATAAAAATAAGTATTTTTTTTAATTTTCAGAAAACCAATAATGTATAGAGTGGCCCAATTCGATACTTTTAATAGTTTCTTTGACTTAGTTTCAATTTGACTTTTTGTAAAATATGCAATTCTTAGAAACCCTTGTAACATTTTCATTTGTGAAAATACTTGATTTATATAAAATGGCGCTTTTTGACGCAGAATTCTAGGCTCAATTATTTATATTGTGGCTATAAGGACCCAAGAGGGTGTATTCTCTAAAAATCATAATGTATTCAAAATTTTAAGTTAATTATCGCCAGAACTGACTGGTTTCTAAAATTCTTACTTATTTAAACAAAAAAAAAAAACAAACACCTTTACATACTTAAAAAATGCGTAAACAGTTTAACATGTTGTATTTTTCATAGTTTTCATACGTTTTTGAATTTTTAGATAATAAAAACGCTAGTGCTATTAATTAAAACTGACATTTCAAAGCAATTAGATAACATAAAATAAATACGCGAATTGCTTGGTTATCAACCATAGCTGTATGTAAATATTGTAAAACTGCAAAAAAAATGAATATTCTAAAAACTGTTTAAATAAAATAAGTGTATTATGTTGTACTAAAGGTAATTTTATATATTTCTTCCCAGTGTAAAAATATATAGGATGTTCCATATAAAGCAAAACACACAAATCTTGATAATACACCAATATTTGGGAAAAAAAAAGAACCGAAAATTAGAACATAGAATTCTGCGTCAAGAATTGCCCTAATAAAGTTTTTTTTTTTATATATATAATCAAGCATTTAATAAAAACGTAAAAGGGTATTTAGGAAAACATTTTCATATTTTACGAAAACGCTCTATACCTCTTATATTAAGGAAGATACATCATAAACTAATCGATTTCTGTTTGAAATCGAACTCCAGAAGCCAGGTCAGTTTTTCCTTTAGAAATATCAGCTCTCTATTAAAGGTATCGAATTGGGCCCACTTTGTACAGTACGTTCACAATGAAAGAAATAAATTCAATAAAATCGTAGCAACTTCTAGCAAGTAAAAATATTTTAAGATTACCATTTTCTGGCCTACACTACGTCAATATATTATCATTTCCTTTTTAAATGAAATGGCAGCGACTCTATTATTTTAAATGGAACACTCGATATATTTTTATATTTACGATTTTGGATAGTAAATTAAATAGGCTTTAGTGGAAACCCCCATAGCAGGTTTATTATGAATGGTTTTGAGATATTAATAACAGATAAAAAAATAAATAATACAATTAAAAAAGGAATAAAGTAACAATAACCGTTTGGAAACACACATTTCTTCTTAAACCATTTGCTTAAAGTGTCGCTCATTTACTTTACAATATTTCGAAAGCCAAGAAAGAATTCCTCCTTGAAATTCTCCAAAATTGCGTCAGGAATTATTCAGTCCATTTATGTACATCTCCATGAGAAAAATATAGAGGTTTTATATCAGAAGATCTAAGTAGCAACTCAAGGGTTCCCTTCCTTCCAATCCATATATTAGGAAAAGTCGCATCTGAAAACTTACGAACATTCATTGCATAGTGTGGAGGTGCACCATCCGGCTGGAACCAAATCAACTTATTTGGAAGATTAACATCTTCTTGATTGGGAAAGATGACGGTTGGAACGGTAATTAATTTAAACTGAAATAGCTCTAGTAGCTTCCACTGATCAACCTTCCTTCAATAGAATATGGTCCCAAAATTCGAGTACCAATGATTCTCGCCAGACACACTATTCTTTTGTATATGCTTCTCTGGTACCCATAATTTTGTCTATTGACGGAATCATTAAGAGAAAACGTCACCTCGTCAAAAAAAGAAACGATTTGTTTCATTAAGTTTCCTTTATTATTTTGTAATCTAATTATTTTCTCCCAAAAATGCATCATCTACCAAGTCGTCTTCTGACAGATCTTGCACCGAATGAATTTTGTAGAAGTAGTACCGCGGTACTTAATTTTTCGAAACAATTTTCGTGCAGCATCTAATCCAACACTATAATCCTTAGATATTTCTCATGCAGTGATTTGATTATTGTCTTCAGCTCAAAAACTATTCTCAATAAACTTGGACATGGGTTTATAGTAAAGCTAACTTAATTTCCTAGTCATAACCAAAAAAATATACTGGATTTTTACTGGAAGTGATAATACTATATTGTAGTATGAATCAACAAATGACTACTAATGTGATAGAATATTTTAATTTGCTATACGTTGCTAGTATTTTATT
Source organism: Protaetia brevitarsis (assembly GCA_004143645.1). Taxonomy (NCBI): domain Eukaryota; kingdom Metazoa; phylum Arthropoda; class Insecta; order Coleoptera; family Scarabaeidae; genus Protaetia; species Protaetia brevitarsis. The sequence goes on along the minus strand of RXPK01000016.1, from coordinate 969,402 downwards.
GAATTTATTCCAATGATTGTGAATGGATTGTATATATTATTTTATATATTTACAGTTTATTTATTTAACGATGAGTTGCTCAATGATACTAACATAATATTACCACTTCCTTATCCTTCACTTAAAGTTCAACAACGCCATACAAGAACAAGAATTCCTTTTTGCATGAAAATATTCCTATTTTCATCACGTCAATGCAGTGAAAAGGTTACCTATTTTCGAGTGTATACCCTCGAAATTTAAAATTAATTGGATCTTACGTAAATCCAAACGCGATCGTCCATTCGGCATTCGCAGCTCATTTATATTTTTCCCATTTCAGATTCCCGCTTCGATACGTCCTTTCGTCGCCACGTCAGGCGCACGTGGTCTGAATTCACGGACAATTATACCCGGTTATGAGAAAAAAAAAATGGTGCGTGAGGGCCGCTCTTCCGGAGCAACTGTGGAATTCAATAACATGGAAATGCGAATTGTCCGCTCAGCGCAGCGCGTCCTTGTTTGAGACGTAATGGAAATCGAATCAATGCAAGTCCATTCCCATCGTTCAACGGGCCCGCTTTCGTAACCCATACGCGTACTTACTGATGTAATACTAAAGCTAAACTGAGGTGTTACAGGGACGGATAAGGACGCATCTGAATGCTGAAACAAAGACTGGCAATAAGGGCGATTATAACAGTTACTCCATTGCAACTTTCACAAGTACTAAACCACGTTCCTTCTTCCAAAATGGAAGAAGGAAATCTTCTAGTTGTTTTATAGAAGATTTTGATATTAATACGTGTATCCATAGAGTTAGCCATAACACTTTTTTTTTTCTCGAAACCAATTTTGGATGCTACTAGAATCCAACGATAGCGAAGACGCAAACAAGTTAGCTTGACGATAATTTTCAAAACCATTCTTTACAGTCGGCCCATTTTCTACCATTATTCTATTGCATTCTATAGTCTAGTTTATGTTTTAAAAGAAGTATCATTCTTATGGACTATATGCATCCTTTTTTATTTTATACCTGTTTATATGTGTCTATCTATTTCTATGATGCGGATTATTGCCACATTTATTTGGTGGCTGTCGGTAATGATAACCTCGGCATCATTCGTTGTTCATATCATTTGTGGATTTCGATTATCTTTCTATGTCACTTGCATCTATCCCAGTTTTTGTTTTCAGTTGCTAGAATTAGATTTAACAAAAAGGTGAACTGGTGTATGGAATCTTACAAGTGAAGGCAAAATCCATTCGTCAAAAACAGAGATATGAATGTTTCAAGAGCAATTGAGGATACAAGGAAAGAACTTAGTTGTGGTAAAAGAATCGTTCATTCCATTCGCAAAGGAAAGAAACCCATTCAGTGACAAAGGTTAAAAATCAAAATAAATGAAAATCTAGCCGCAAGAATTCTAATTTGCAAATATGTTTAATGAATATATTCAAACATTAGTAAGAGTGTAAGATTCACTTTTTTTTCTAAAAGATATTTCACCCACAATGCGTATCATATTAGCTCCAGCAAACAGCCAAAATTTACCTTATTTTTCGCAAAGTACGCTGTTCTTACTTCTACTAGGTTCTTAATCAGCATTGTTTTTTTTTGAAAAAAATTGAAAAAAAAATGTTGATGAGCCGTGATGGTATTATAAGATGGCGTTAAGATTATTAACGCACTATTAGAAGATGACGCAGCAAAGGCAAAAGCATTGTTATCGCTGATGAATCGTGAGAAAATACTAGACACTTCGTAACAAAAGTGTGGACTGATAGCACAACAAGTACATCCAGACAAGCAGTTCTGCGAGATTTAGTACTGGTCTCTAAGAGCAGCAAAAGGTTATGGCCAACATTATCCATTAATTACTGCTGAAAACAAAAATGACTTCGCTCTGGGTGCAAATATATGCCTCTACTTATCCAGCATGGTTATGACAATTAACAATTTTTATATTGACACAATAATAATTGACATTTATGGAACGCTAACATAAAATTCGTCAAGTTGTTCAGAACGATGACATGGGAAAAATTAAGTACTTAAATAGATTTGACATCGTTGAGTGCTATCTCCATACGAGTAATACTTTTCCTTCTCAATGTGAACTAGACTATAGTTTTGTAATATTATTTGTATTTACTACCTGGATATCACTGTTTTTATTTTTCTCTAAATTAAATTCGTCAAAATCAAATATTAAGACATCCTCTGTGCTCTGTCTCCATTCAGCCCGTTTCAGACCCTCCTAAAAATGGAAGCCTATCGACAACAACTTTGTTTTGGTAAACTACCAAAGGTGTTAATATCTGCTGAAATGATCAAAAGAATGACGATGGTTTCTTTTTCATTGCTCCTTTTCATCTCATATATTTTTTGTAACTTTAGAGTATCAAAATTTTTCCTGCTTTATGATAAAGTGAAAAACTAGTTTCATGTCGGTTTACATAATGGATGATCTAAAAGACTTAACTAATTATTTTCTTCCAAAAATGCTTCAACGTTGTTTAACCATTTTCAAATTGATACTTCAGTAATAATGATTTTTGGTGAAGTAACTTATTTTCACTACAGTGCCAGTGTGGACATGAACTCTTAGCTAATTTAATTAGCCAAGCATTTTTGTATGAGAAATTTTGTCAGTACAATAAGCCTTTACTGCAATATTTATTATGTGGGGCGTATATAGCATACGCATATACAGAATTTATTACACATAACACACTACACACAAAATACCTTACCACAAATTCCATTACACTGAACGCACGTTTCTATAGTAAAGCTATCATCATTAGCAGTAACTCTGAACGGTTCAGTGTTACTGCCGATGTTCATTGATCCAAGCAGGTGGTTTGTTTACATTTGAGCAATCAAAAATTTATTTCTTCCAAATAACTTACTTTGTCAGTACCAGATATAAGATTCTCAAGTGCACGATATTTGCTTTAAAAAAGTGAACTCGATTAGATTAAATATTTTAGAAAATTAGATTGCCAATATATTTGAATCAATTAACCTAACTATTTATTTCAGACTAAACGCTGTTTGCAGTAATTTACTTTGATGTATTAGTTATATTGGTATCAAATATTTTATAGGCTCAATTCGTTGCACTGAATTTACTTGACTTACCATACTTTATTAAAGCAATTAGTAAATCAATTTCCTGTATAAAGATGTAATTTGTTAAAGTTATTTACGTTAGAATGGGGCAGGCATCATTTACAACGCCAGAATTCAGATTCTTCTAAATTCTCGCGCTGTGAAAAAGGTAACACACGGTATTTATATTGGATTTTTTTGGCCGAGAAAAATATTCAGAAAATCTTATTTAATTTAATAATTAAAAATAGATGTCAATAGATATGGATTGCTACCACTGTATTTTGACAACTCAACTCAGCCTTAAGTCTATATAAAAATGTTTTTTTTATGATAATTTTCGTCAATAATAATTAAAACAGCAATAAAAATACCGGTAAATCTGTTTTGTTTTACCAAATTAAAAAAATATTATGCATATTTTATATTAGAAGTAATTGTGGGATGACAAAAACATGCTGTGCGCTTTGCCAGACTGGGCTGGTAAAATGAACCTAGCGGTGCATTAGCTGACTGGTGATGCGGTGTTTACAGTGTTTAACAAAGCCAAAAATTATGTTTCAGTAGCCGCTGAAGATTTTTATTAATTTGTGCTTGAACTTTTTATCCAAAATCTCTCTCGCACACATCTCAATGGCATAGATTTCAGTCTGAAAGATTGTTGTGGTTGTCCATAGTTGTAGTATCATCTCAGTCTTTCGACTGCAACAAAATATTCCTGTGTCCACATTTTGTCCGGTTGTCGAACCCTCCGTAAATCAGCAAGTGTCTGCCTGCGTTCTTTGGTTGCATCTCTAAATGCATCGATCATTGGTCGAGTACACATCATGTCCGAGCGCATTCTCGGCATCCCATTGGAAGTAACCGATTCCAGCAGCTTGTTGGTCACACAGATATGCAGCAGATTCACATTGAATAGACGTCGATATTTGGAGAGTATCGACCAAAAAGGAACGTCATTTTAATGACCAAATAAGTACGTCTTTAATTAACATCGAAAAGACGCCAATACGACGTTACCACCAATGACTCCACTTGTTGTCAGCAAAATAAAATATAGTGTAAAGTGTCCCACGGCATCGATGTATATAAATTGAAATTAAATTGAATTAAAATCGAAATTCGTGTTCCAATCCTCTTTTATTTAATATCTTATTGCGACATGTTTCTGTAATTAACCATCATCGGGCAATAAAACGTCAATATTCGTTTTTTTCTAAAATGATGCGTCGAAGTTTTGATACATTGAGAGAAAAAATTATTTGAAAAACAGTTTAAACTAATTAAAATGTATGTATGTGAAAATATCACATCTATCCAAGACATCATTTTAATTAGTTTAAACTGTTTTTCAAAGAATTTTTTTCTTTCAATGTATCAAAACTTCGACGCATCATTTTAGAAAAAAACGAATATTGACTTTTTATTGCCGATGATGGTTAATTACCGAAACATGTCGCAATAAGATATTAAATAAGAGAGAATTGGAACACGAATTAATTAAAATATATTATAAAAATAATATATAAATAGTAATAATGGTAATTCTTTGCTAGGACCATTCCTAAATTAGCTGTTTATTAATATAAATATTTCTAATCTTTGTACACCGATATGGTAAAGCGTATATTGTTTTAACTTTAAAAATAGTAGATCACAATTTACATAATGTTTACAATATTAGCCTATTATACAGTTTAATTCATATTCTAATTATCTTTTTTATATTTCCGTTGTACAAGTTTCAAAGAAATATAATTTTACATCACAATTACATCTTTGAATAGCGCGCTCTCATCCGTCTTTTTCGTTCAAATTCTCGCCAAGCAAGCTTCTGCAGGCAATTGTGTTCTATGGTGTGGTGTGTGGCTGGATGTATGAACGCATGAACTGTACAAGTAACGTTTTGTGTGCCCTCGGTTGTTGTGTTGCACTATCTATGCAATTAGAAATAATATTAAAGTAAGTGTGTGTTGTTTAGCGATACATTTCCATATTTTTTGCTTAAGGGTGTAATATTTAACCTAACTTCTTTTGTTTCCTTTGAAAACTAAATTGTCCGCCCTTATATGTGATCCCATTAGCAACATTCTGAGAATAAAGTTTGCATCACGGACTTCATGTATTCATCAGAGAGCGAAGAGGTAATGACACACCAAGGAGATTCTGTCCAGGTCACATAATGATCGTACAGAGCATAGTCCAATACAGCATTACCAAATCTTGTAGTAAATACATACATTCAAAAAATTAGATATTACAATCGTCTCTTTTACATACACACTAGTTTGATAAATAAATGGGCACCCCACACATTGCCAAGCTCAAACATACCTTAGGCAAGGTACCCATTTGCTTGTCACACATTTGTAAGAGAGACTTGCATACGCATTCTTTGTACTAATATGATTACAACGAAAGACTCAGTAATGTCGTATTGTACTGTGCAACTGTTACTACAAATAATGTCGATACGACTTTCGTAAATGACGTTTATACGACGTCCGTAAATGACGTTCATACGACGTCCGTAAGTGACGTCGATGGCATGTGACATTATGGCGTCTTTTTCACGTTTTAAACACGTCGTAATATTGAGACAATCTACGTAATCAGTGATTAAATATCGACGTTTTTGTGCCGTCAGTCTGTTACCTGGGTGAGTATGTGGCGATTGATTCGCTATTTGCCTTAGGCGAAATACAGTTAATCTGGCCTCTCTTTCTACAACAATGCGCAAAGGTGGTAGACAGTGGCGGCTCGTGGTCGGAAACGTAGGGTGTTCACAAAATCAAGAACATGCAGATTTGTAACTAAAATCCAATCATTTTTTCGTACATGTCCTTAAATTTTCTTGTAAAGTCTCTAAATTTGGTCTGCCCATACTTTAAACTTGAATTTTGTGTTCATAACTAAGCAAATTAAAATTGTCTTTCAAATATTGCACAGTAAAACTGTTCGCATCCATAGTTCTTATTTATATATTGTTTAGTGTTTACTTACAATACTACTTTGTTTGTTTTGTGTGCATTTCATTATCTTTTTTACGTACTGTATATTTTATTTTATTACTTTTTCTACGTACTATATATATTCTTTTTTGTTTGTCGGCTGTACCAAAGCGCATTAGTGGCGGCTTTGCTTTGTCGGCTTTTTGCAGAGGGATTTAACGATGCGGCGTAGTTTTTAACTGAGGCTGCGCTGTTGCCAATTTATTTTTGTTTTTCTAAAAAAATAAATTATTATTTGTGTCTTTGAGGGAAATGTACGTTTTTTGGGATCAGTTAAAGATTTACGAGTTTAAGTTTGTGATTTTATGTGCGCGGGTTTAATAAACGTATTGTAGTAGATGAAGTATCTCAAACGAAAATTTAAATCAGTGTTTTAAATAAAATAGATAGTTTTTTTTTAACAAATATATTGTCTAATTTCTTTTTTAAACAAATTTAAATTTAAGATATTTATAAATTAACACTAAGTACTTAAATTGTTACAACCATGATTACTGTGTTAATTATATCAACTTTTATCATCTACAATTCTTTGAAAGTCTTCTTATACCTAAAACTAAAATATAAAATTAAATTTAATGCAGACCTGTATTAATTACTCATCTAAACTGCACGAGTGTGATTAAACATTGAGCACTGGCTTGATATCAGCAACAAATTAATAGATTAATATATTAAAATTTTTAAATTCCAAGCAAATGAAAACAACACATGATATCTATATCACACTGGCTCTCTCGCTCGCACGTATGAAGCAGAGAGCCAGAAAACAAACAAAAAACCTGGAAACAAATCCGTCCAATACGGAAAAATATAGCAATAGTGAAATAAATAATATAATGTTATATAGTCACGAAAATTCTGTTAAAACTTAAAGTATAAAGAAATACACCGTTATCCTAAAATATCAAAACAACTTTCAAATGAAAATAACATTAAATTTATTCAGATAATTGTTTTTTTTTTAAATAAAAAACTACATCAGTATGTTATTTAATAAATTAAAATAATTACGCACCCTTGGTCTCATTATAAAACTGTCACCAACAAACAGTATTACTTCTTATGGTAGTTACGACCTGTGAACGGTGAGTAGTTCATAAACAAAACATATATAATATAGTTATCCGTAAAACACGATATCTGAACGTCGATGTCGATCGATTTGTTAACGCGACCCGAGAAGGCAACGAAAGCGACCACAGGAGCACATTCAATTTGTGCACCGTTCATATGGAATCTGCCGTATCCCTCCCCACCTCTGCTACGTCCTTTATGCGGCTAGGCATTGGATAAAATCAACGTAGTCCCGCCTACTCGGCGCATGTGCTCCGTCGTCAGTCGCTTGTTCGCGATGTACATACATATATGTATAGAAAGGAACGTCGCGTCGTTTATTCGTTTCGCTGCGTTATATTTCACGAATATATTAAGATCGAGTAATAGATTTTATTAGTTTGTAATCTACGATTTGTTTAGGGGGTTCACGTGCTCATGGGCGTTCCTATACAGAAACCGCCACTGGTGGTAGATCCAGAAGAACTTCTAATGCCAATGACTGGGAAGAAGACATTGTCCCCATGATTGGCACACTTGCAATCCTTTGTACGGATGCAAGTTTTGTTGTGGCTCTCGCTTGTTGCGCCTTTTGCCACCAAGCTATTGCTCCATGCCTTTACGTGGGCCAGGAATTTGCTGCAATTATTTCTTACATAAAAGTTATACCTTTTAAACCCTTGTATAGTTCGTTTATTAATTGCTTGCCGTGCTCGTGTCGAATATGTTTACAACAAATAATACGAGAAACATATATGAAAAGATTATTAACGATTGCACGCCACCATTACGATAATTGTGTTGCAAATCTTAATGAACGTGAAACCCAAACATAAAGCTATTACGTTAAAAAGTCAAGCTCGTATGCGTGCAACACGAACGCAATTACGGCGTGCAATCAATTAATTAGTCGTCTCATCCAAATGCCCTTCTGTATAACGGTGCAACGTCGAAATTATTGGCGCCGGACGATGTGACAAACAGTTTAATTACTTTGTCATCGCCGATTGCATATGGAAATGTACGTTTAGGATTGGGGCGGCACGGCACGGCGCACCTGTAAACAAATGCAATCGATATTCGAGAATATAGCGTCGAGTCAGGTCCGATTCATTAATTATCTCCCTGACACTTGCACCGCTCCGGATGTGACTACTGTCTCTTTCCGACTTTCACTTCAACAAAAGAATACCTACCGATATGGCGATATTGAACCGGCGGTCCCGGAATAGCTGCGGTCCTTAATTGGATTCGAATATGTTCGAGAAAGGACGCTTATCGAAAATTGACGCTTCTATTTACTGCGTTCCATTCTACATCTGTCAGGGTGGTCGGACTTTATGAGTGTCTGGAGGGAGGATTGTATTCAATTTCGTACGTCGATCTGTACCAACGTATAGAAGATTGGAAATGTAATATTTACGCGGTACCAGTTTGTGAGAATTTCAAAATAGGTATTGCGAAATAATTAAATTAACTAAAATATTTGCTCGAAATACCATACGTTGAATACTAAATTTAAAGATCTTCTGTTTTTTGCGAACTTTTCAATAACACCCCGCAAATAAATAAATTCAGAAATACCTTGCTAAAATAGAAACAAGCTTATACTACGTCAAAAGTCATAGCATTTTAATATTCTCATACAGACCTACAGTTTACTCGAGTTCACCTCAGTTTCCAATGTCCAAATATTTACATTTGTGAAAGATCGACAAGGAGTGCACAAAACTCAAACCAGATATCCCAGACATATTGGGCGCTATATATAGAGGATCTTTCATGCTTTTCTGTGAAACTTAACGAAAAGGATATATTTAAGGATTCGTTTCAAAGTCAGACCGCGGGTAAATAAACATCTATCTACTTATGTATGTAAATGTGACCATCATTTGAAATAATATCTAAAAACATGATTATCTGAAATTATCTAGTATAAATGCTTGAAATAGAAAACGTTTTAGCATATACAGACTGCTCAAGCACATATATAATTTCGACTGCCTGATTTCTATAAGTGGAGATTGTTATTTATAGAACTGTGTCACTTTTCTCTAATGTTACAAAAACATTTGAGGGAATATTACATAACTTCAAATACCCCTCAGTAACATCATTACTATATTTGCATTTTTTTGGCGTTTATTTAAATCACTTCAATGTTCTCATTGTTTATTATGTTACGGCTGTTTCGTCATGTTGATTATAACTTTTTCAAGCAAATAATTCTTTTATGCTTGGATAATCTTGGCCAATCAACTGTTAAATTTGAAATAAAACTCTCCTATTTTTTAAATGTATGTATTTTGACTAAACGTATTATATCTAGCTTTGACGATGAATTTAAGTTTTGTTTCGAACTTAGGCGAAATGAACTAAAGAAAAGAAAACGATAGATTCTTTACTTCTAATTGTTATTATTACATTAGTATCATTATTGAACATTTTTCGTTATATTTAGTTCTAAGTATTAGATAATATCTCACCATGGTATTTTCTCATTTGGAGAAATGCGATATGCTGGAAGCATACATTGTATGCGGCAAAAATTCAATAAGGGCTGTCGAATATTATGCAGAACAGTATCCTCTACGGCAGCAGCCAGATCGACGTTATTTTAGAAAACTTTACAGACAATTCAGGCGATTCATACGATTGCTTATTTAGGAAGTAAAGAACAAAGAAAAATATCATTATCAACGAAGAGGTAGAAATTACAGTGTTAGCATATTTTGAATCCCATCGCGAATTTTCCATTAGAGATGCTACTAAGGAATTGGGCTTAAGTTACGCGTCAGTTCAGAGAATTTAAAAAAGGTATAAGTATATCCCGTTTAAGTATCGAATCTCGCAAACATTGCAACCAGGAGACTCGAACAGGATGTTGGCTTTCTGTAAATGGTTTATTAATTTTGTGATGAAAATTTGAATGGAGCACAATGTATTTTATGGAGTGATGAAACAAATTTGTTCAATAGAGGAATGTTTAATAAGAAGAATGAACACTACTGGTTGCAAGAAAATTTATTAATAATGCGTACACATGCTGCACTAGTTCGATTTAGTTTTAATGTTTGATGCAGATTAATTGGTTCGACAATCGTTGGTCCAGTGTTCTACAATGGTACATTGACAGGAGAGAGATATCTGGAATTTATTCGTATCGTCCTAAAGGATTTCCTAGATAACGGCAATTACCTGATGCGGCAAAATTTGTACTTTCAGCAGGACGGTGCTCCGGCACACAACTGCCGCATAGTTCACAACTATCTGGACATCATCTTTGCCGATAAGTGGATTGGTACATATGGACCATTTCGATAGCCAGCACGCTCTCCTGACCTTTCACCTTTAGACTTTTTTTCTTTTGGGATATTTAAAATATCAGATATACAGAACCCGGTACAACAACTTGAACGAATTGCAAAATAAGGTTAGGGAGGTTTTTCGCCAATTGGATGGTAGGACAATCTTAAGAGCTACCCAGAGTATACTCAAGCGCGCACGAAAATGTATTAAGAATGAAGGTGATACCTTTGAGCAGTATTTATAAATTATGCATTTACTTTTTCCTTTACAATTTAATTTCAACGACATTATTTTAAAGTGTAATAAGTTAAAATAAGCATCAACTACAAAGACATGTATCTGTTTTGTTAAAAGTTGATTCTTTATACTGCTCTATATACATTTTACAAAATAAAACCATCATAACTTCTTTATTATTCTTTTTAAGATAATATGGTATTGATACTTTTGCATCATAAATTAAAATATCTTTCATTTTCTTAAACATTATAAGGTATTCAATTTAAAAAAAAATATATAAATATCGAAATTGCTTGGAAATGCGACATTCAATTGTTTTTCGTATATTGCATATTAATCTGCGTTAAAAACCCTAATACTTTGCTAATTTAACCTACTATCTAGAATCAATAATAACAGAGATAGCAATGGTGCGCACTTAATTTGAATCAGCCTCTACTCGTATATTATTCACACAATATCTTACTTTCCTGTCCGACATGTACTGAACCATTTATATCTATGATACAGCTATTTTAACAAAAGATGACACTAATTACATCGCTTATACATTATTGTGCATTCTAATGAAATAGCTTGTTCACATAGAAAATCAACCCTAAAGCATAGAGAAAACCAAATACTCCATGTTTAATACAAGATGTAAACGTTTCTAGATCGAGGTTATTGTTCAAAGCTCAAGCATAAGTATAGAAAACCGGAGCTTACTAAGTTCGGGTGGAGTGAAAATTGTCTAGGTTTGAGCAGTAAATTATACAATAAATGCTAGGTATTTCATTGTTTGCTTATGCAGGTAACGCTAGAACGTCTGCAAGTATTATGCAGAAATATATACATTATCAGGAATTACACAGAATTTTGTTATGGGCGCCTCGGTAGCTGCTATTAGAGTTGTCTTAACTTAAAATGCAGTAATTAGATCATTAGTGTGTGCTAATGTAATCGTGCAAACCTTTATTCCAAAAATACTATTTCTTATAATTACATAATAGACAAAGCGTTTTACGTATTCAAAACAAAAATACCTTTAGGTTAACTCTGAATCACGCAATTATTTACACACAGACATAAAGCCAACTACTTAACACTAGATGTATACTTTTTACTACGTCCATGCGTAGTCTGGACACCACTCTCTCAAAGTTTTCAAAGAAGATTCATTTTTACTTTTCATGGGGATTTTTTTTTGCATTACAACTTCTATGACTTTGCTGTTGAAGTGCTTTTAGACAATAAAAATTATCATCTTTCATGTATAATGTAGCTCCTTCTCTAAGAAAAGATATAATATCTTTTAAAAATGGCTTCTGTGTCAATCACCCAAACACAGGTGTCTGAGTTCAGAGCTTAGGGGAAGATATTTATTGTATAGGCACACATTAACGGTGATATCATATGGAATTCAGAGATTTCAGCTTTAACTTTAGTTAGATTGTGTAAAACACTCCACACATACAAGTAAAATGAAAAGAAAACACAGGAAAGTTTTATATAATTCCTTTTATATTATCCTAAATAATATTATAATTAAAATAGTCTCCTATAATAATAATAATATATTTAACCACTGGATCAAAAGACATGGTCTACTTCAAGAAAAAGACAAGGTAAGTCATACAAAATTACAATCACAATTAAAAAATAGAATAGAAAGTAAGTAAATGGGCAATAAGGTAGAAAAGCGGTTAACGCTATAAAGACATTTATCTATATACATGTTCAAGGCATTCTTGAACTTAGTAATGTTTTTAATACGAGTTATTGTTGCAGGTAATTTATTATAGATAACGAAGCAGCAGTACTGTGGGGACGGCTCTTATTTTGCCAAGTATACACACTAAAAAGTTTAGGTAGTTTTTCTTGGTAAAAATCACTTTTTTTTATAATTCTCCGCATTGAATGGGGGTAATGTACAGAAACTTAAGGAAAATGTTGAAATGTTAGAAATAGACCCACAACACAAATATTTTAGGTGCATATTAGAAAAAAATTCTATTTCTTAGAAAAAAAATCTAACATGATAATATTACTAAGAAAAATACTAATATTTCTCAGGAACACTTTAAAGTTTCTTACAATTTGGAAAATTATAGTTATGGATAAAGTAATTTTTAAGTGGTAAGGAAATAAGCAGAGCGCGGATGCGAACACTTGTTCTGGTTCACGTCAGACGTAGCCAGAACTGACATAGGGTTTGGTCACACGTCGTTCGATTTTCTTGTTGTTTCGGCACTATTATACTGGTTACTGGTAGGTGGTATTAATTCATATTAGAAAATCGGTTTTTGTTCTTTTGATGTTTTAAAGTCTGCGACGCACTCTGTTACAATTTCAACATGAAATATCCGAAAAACCTTACATGCAGGTTGGAATTAATTCAGCGTTATCTTGTAAAAACTTCACCCTTGACGTTCGAACAAATAGCTCTTCGTTTTTTCCATCAAGAAAAGAAAAAAGTTATTCCATCCAGGAAAATAACTGGTTTCTACAGAGAATGATTAAGAGAAGTAAATGATATTTTACCTTAACAAATAAAATATAAAACAAAGGGTGAGAAAATGCAGAGACGTTCATGAATGCTTGGAAACAAAACGATTAAATAAATACTTCCTTTTATTTATTTATCAATAATTTAAACAATACACACATAATTATTTTCTTTTGCTTTTCATTTTCTTTCCAGATCTGTGAAGTTGAGAACTAATATTTATGAAGATAACAAATATAGAAAACAGAAATATAGTTTTAAGAGCATAGCTTAAAAGTAAATAGTGTATATTTTATTTATTAAGATAAAACATTAATTACTTATCTTAGTTATCTTCTGTAGAAGCCAATTATTTTCATGGATGTAATAACGTTTTTTTTTTTTTTCTCAATATGAAAAGCTTTTTGTTCTAACGCCAGGTGAGTTTTTTTTAACAGATGACACTGAATTAATTCCAACGTGGATGCAAGTTGTTTCGGATATTCCATGTTCAAATTGTAGCAGAATGCGTAACAGACTTTAAAACATTAAAAGAACAACAAACAGATTTTCTAATATGAAATAATACTGCCTACTAGTAATCAATTTAGCACTTTAACTTGAAAAAAAAAAAAACGTTCTAGCTCTACCTATGCACTCCTTACTTATTTCCTTACTAACTGTGATTTTCCAAATTGTAAGAAATTTCAAGTTTTTCCTGAAAGATATTAATATTTTTCTTACAATAAGAAACAGATATTTTCCCACTAATATTCATTAAGCTAACACACGATATTCTATGCTCCAACGCTCCATAGCGACTGAAACTGCATTGTTTGAGCTGTTTGTCAGCGGTCGCTCAAAGTCAATATTTCTTTCGTCGCCGAGTAGTAGCGATTTACAAAACATGCGTTTCCTCTGCTACACCCTGTATAAGCAAATTTCAGTCCCCTCGATATATAAGGGAAGTCGTTGTAGACCAGGAAAAGGAGTGATCCGAGAACCGACCCTTGATGAACTCCATACTTGATGCGCCCTAAATCTGATCGAGAGCCATTGCAACATATCAACTATATATTATCGCTGAGGTAAGAATGTATTAATTTCAATGGTTTTCCCCTTATTCCGTAATATTCCAACCTTTGCAGCAAGATTGAATGGCTCACTGAATCGAAGGCTTTAGTAAAATCTAACAATGTCTTGCCGGAGCACATTTCCAAATCGAAAGCATTCTAAACGCTGGTAATCATTTGCAGTATCCCACTGGTTGTGAAGTGCTTTTGTCTGTGCCCATGTTGTTTTGGTGATATATAACCATTTTTTTTTCGAGGTAAGTTATTAGTCTAAATGGAATCGCTGTCTCAAATATTTTCGAAATGGCCGGCAGCACGCTTATTGGATGATAATTTTCGCATTTAGTTTTGTCTCCCTTTTTAAATATTGCCGTTTTTAATAGATTAGGAAAGATTCCCTGTAATACACATTCATTGAAAATATTCGACGTAGGTGCACTAAGTTCTCCCTTTAGTTGTGTCAATACGTAGGTAGATAGATGTCTATATATAAATGCCTCTTGTTCGTTTTCCTTCAATATTACTTAGAATTTTACTTATTTCCTCTGGAGTAATGGGTTGAAAAAAGAAAAACTTGGTCTCATTGTGCCCCACAGCACATAGAAATTTTTTAGGGGAATATTTCGACATGCAATGTGCCCTCCAGTTCCGCAAAAATATTTATTTAAATTGTCAGGAGATAAGGATAAAATTTCTCTTTGAGTAGCTGAATTAGATGATTTAGTTTAATTATTAATTATAGTCCATCTTGACTCCATATTAGTGGTGGTACCAGCAAGAGTATTTTTTCTGAACAAAGAGCATTCGTACATCGAATTGTTTATTAGTTAGTTGAATATTACAGTAGAACCAATTCTGCCAACTATTGATAATTATAAACTTCTAAAATCCTCAGGGATAAGTTAGAATTCATAGCGTATTTAGAATTTAGGGTAAAAATATATCACCTGTTATATGTGACCTTATATAATGACATAACATATATGTATTTTTGTCTAAAACGTTTAAATTCACCTAACAGCTTTATTAAAGAGTATGCTGACTGCATTTTATTCAGTAATTTCGATTATAATTTTGTGAAACAAATTTTAGTGAGAATACTTTTCACCAATCAACACCAAAATCAGAGCCAAACTAAACAAACTGATCGACCTTCGTTAATACGAGCTGTGCCCTAATAAAGTTTAATAGATTTCTGGAACGTCTATTTTAACCTATATAGAGAACAAGGTATTTCTGAACAATAAATGAACACGTTATATTTGTAAATTTCACATGTTGAAACGTATTTAGCGTTTTTCGTGGAAACATACAGATCATTGCATATTTATGTACGTTGCACAAAGTACCAAAATAAAAGTTTATTGGAAACGACGATCTTCAGAGCCTGCAGCGAGAATAGTTAAATAAACAAAGAAATTATTCAGTCTACCAAATACACTGTATACTTTCTTTACGTTTGATTATTTTAACATCAAAGGAATTATTATCTAGGGGAATAAGTTTAAGCATTTAATGTAGAATCTTTATGTGAATGGTACGATAATATGCGAGGTTTCTGTTGATTTTAAACATTTGGCATTCTTACTTAACAACATGAAAGTTCTAGCATTTGTTCAATGTACGTATTACTAATGATATATACTTGTAGTGAAAATTATTTGAGCTTTGTGTTTGTTGATTTATTTTCTTATTTAACCACCTAAAATTTTGAAGGTAATATAACGAAATAATGAGATAATTTCTAAGTATAACGTTAAACTAGTAATAACTGAATACGGCAAGCGTTTACTTTCTCCTAACGAAAGCTTCGTTGTATAAATTATTTAAAAATGACCATATTCTTTTCAATACATTTCATAGCGAAAGTATATTGAAAAGGCGGTTATGTCGGTAGGAAGGTAAGGAAATTCATCAAGAGTTGTGAATTTTCATTACTTATATATGAAGCGCTAGGTTTACCTGAGAACTAATCAATACTAATACAATGGAACTGAAATATTCTTCTCTAAATCATTTAGAATGCTTAGTGCTGCACACTGTTCCTGCAACCTACGAATGTATGTAACTGTTGTAACCGCTTTTAAGGAAGCTCTATCAAAATTTAATCTAACAAAATAGAATCGCTTCTTTGACTCTTCTGAGAACTCCCACAACGACCGAACTACACTAACAGACGAAGAGTCAGTTTAAACCTTATATACTCAGTGGTCTATGTATGTGCGCTTCACATTGCACATACATATAAAGTCGAATTGAAATATTTCGTAAAGTGTATTTTATTAAACTTTCTCAGCTGGGTATTAGGGAATTGCAATGTAATATCATTACATGTACGCATACGTGCAGTCTAATAAATCAATCGTAACTTTCCACGAATGCTTTATATTTTGCAACGGTATATGAATTGTATGAAAACAATTAACTGTATGGCAGAATTGTTGATGTCCAGTCCCTATTTCATCTTTGATTAATGGTATTAATATTACATATGCTTGTTTGAATGCGATAACATGTGTGCTGTTGTAATACCGCGAAAGTGGTTAGTAAATATTGGCGAATACTTGTTTGCGTGTAAAAATTAATGTGAGAATATTGAATGTGGACATGATCTTTCTATTAATATTGTTTGTTACTGCTTTTAGTTGTTTATAAATATGAGCACACCCTAAAAAATTAGTGTAATTTTACTCATGATTTACAGTAAAATTACATGCCACAACAATGCAAATTTACACGATATTTGGTGTACTTTATAAATCCTCGTTATTAAAGGGATTTTAAACCATAAAGTACCCTCGATGTAAAATTGGCAAGACCTCAAAGTTAGTAATAGTAGTAAATAGTCTCGTCGTCCTGGTGTCGAATCGTGCTAGGGCACTTAACCAATGATAAGGCGGCAAAAATCTCGTCAGAAGTGTTAACGAAACTTATCATCTCTGCCAATACGGCCATATCTGATTAATAAATGTGCTTTCCATTGCACGGCTTCAAGCTTCTTCTCTTTGATTGACCAAACGCGGAGATATCTAGACAGTCTGCGAACTCTCTTTGTAGAGACCTTAGGTGGAGGTCTATCCTGGGACTCAACGAGACGGACCATCAGCCTATTCGAGGAGGCGCTCACCCTCAAGCACTCTCACGACTCCAAATCGTACATGTAATTCCGAAGAAAAGGGAACTATGTCTCTTAGAACACGATTCTGGAGGACCTCCAGGGTGTTAAAATGGATGTTGGGCATTGTAATGAGGGAGAGCACCACCTAAGGCATTTCAGACATGTAGTATACAAGAGGACTTTGAACCTGAGGTCCAATTGACTGCAATTGTTCCTTGCCCCTTGGAATTTAGTCTAGGGCAAGATGTTGGGGAATTTTTCCTTGAAAACCTAAGTATTCTTCTGGTTTTTTGGAAAAATAGATAGTTCACAATTCACAATAAAACAACAGCATTTTCGGAGAATTGTAGACGCAAAAATACTTAGAAGTGTAAATTTCAGGGTGGTTACCAAATTTGCAAGTATCGATGAATTTTACAATTTTTTTTTTGAGTTCAGAGGAAAGTTTTTTGAAAATAACAAGCCCTAATATCAAACAAGTATCAAAGGCTGTACTCGAGTAAATATAGTGAAAAATGCCCATTGTTTTAAGCAATTTTTTAGGAGCCTTGTGCCCCAAGTACATCACCATTTTTTGCATAAATAATACTCATTTGCCCACTAATAACATATGTTAATTTGAAAAATGTAGGAGGGGTATAACAGGTTCAAACTAATAGAAGTTATCATACTTCACCATAATTTTATGAGGAAGCAATTCCCCATTAACTAAAAATAAACATACACGAATCTGGTTGAACACTTACGATTAGAACACAAAGCACATTTTACCCATGTACCATGGGTATTTTTAATTAGTAATTATAAAATACACCTTTGTTATCAAAGAAACAGCAACATAAGATCCCAATTCCAATTTCAACTATTGCGGTTAAAGTTCGTTCCTTTTTGTTTAATTACAAAATAATTTCAACTAAATTTTATCATGAAAGCTTATATCTAAAGCTTATTATAGTTATCTAACAAAATATTTAGTTAGCTTAAACAAAATTTGTATTATCCAACAAATCGATTTTTCAGTGAACAATTTCACATATATTTCTTTTAAGTTATGAAATACTACACAAACAGGTATGTTGCCAAACTTTTGTCCATTGTATTGTATTTCATGTATTTTCAAGGCATTACGATTAAGGAAATCCGTTTAGTAAGTGACAAAACAAGTAAGAAAAACATATATGGGTATTAGTGTTGCCGAATATCGTCTTTTCCAGTTAGGTACTCATCAGTGCTCTTGTTCGTGTTAACCAGGAATCCGGATTACGTGAAATTGGATATTACAGATTACATCTACAGGAGTACATTTATAAATATTTTTGTAACGCATACACACACTTTATGTAGAATTTTCCACAACAATGTTAGTGTTACTTGAACAAATATTTCTAGCTATACTCGTATAGGTACAATATTATACAGATGAATCAATCGACCTATAGTCGGACTAACGTATGTCGGAGCCATCGAAAGAGAGAAGTAGGGATGTTGGTGATTATTACATTTTTAAATGCAGCTAAAGGCCTATGACGACTGCTACTGCTTTCTTGTATCTATCTCAACTTTCTCAAGATACTACCTTTTTGTTAAAATCTTGATATTTGTGCGGTGTATGTAATTAACTAATTTTTGCTTGCCTAAAGTGACAGAGGTCCTGCATTTCAAACTGCTAAGCACCAATGTTGTTTCACCAGAACGTAGTAAAAAGTTCTCTACATGTCATACAGGGTATTCAGAAATTAGTGATTTGTTATGCTGTAAGATATAATAAAATCGTACAAGTATATTTATACAAGTAATATTCACTAATATACGGTAAATGTGAATTGTGCATGTCTAAAAATAATAAAAAAATTACTTACGTTAATTAAAGTATCAAACTTTTGCTATAGGACGAGTGTGCCTTATTTGAAAGTAATAAATAAAGTAATCAGTACACACACAGAGAGAGAAGCAATTTCTCCAAGTAAGAGCCAAGTAAGAATTTCAGTATTTTACTTCAGTAAAAGTGTTGATCAAATAAATCTCGGTTTAAGAAGTAATAAAGGTTGATTTTGTATTTTGAAAGTTAAACATTTCAGAATAAATCTATCAAGTTTTAGTATTCTTCAAAAATCAAAGGGTTGAGACAATGTAGAATAGAAAATGTTACTTCATTTAAATAAATGTGCAGCAGTATTCCTCTTCACCGAGTTCAACCGCCCTGTTAACATTTAATGATGGTATAATTTCAATCTAATGTTTTAATTTGCACGAATTGATTAGCACTTTCGCCCACTTAGGAGAGTTTTTTGTTTTATTATTATTATTATAATATTTTACAACAAATTGGTCAGACAATAAAAAACTGCAATCGCTGAGAGAATTTAAATTCAAATTAAAAAAATTCTTCTCGAAAAATGTTATTACTATCCAGGAATTTGTGGAAAGTTAATTAAGCTATTTTAGTATCATCGTTTTTAGTTATTTCTTCTATTTTGTGTAATTTTTATTCACTGATTTTACATAATGTTACTCTTGTAATTAATTTTCTGACTATGTCCATGTTCTTTGAAACATGACATAAAGTACATAAATAAAAATAATATATTGCTATGAAATAGATACCTTACATTTAATGTCAATATGTAATACAAAAAAGAAATGGAATGTATGTATAAAATAAATGAATTTCAATTAGAACTATATTAGCTACATGTAATAATATAAAGAGGTTTTCTTTTTCATAATCCACATTATGCAGATGCACGTCGGATTAACCGGCCAAAGTGACTTCGAGATGGAGAAGAATTATCTACGATATGAATGATAAATTCTGCTCTGCACCTTTCTTAAAACAAGAATAAGCGTACATAATATTCTTTATATTTATTTATATATTAATACCATTTCCATTATAGAAATAGTTTTGTTATTTGAACGAACTGTTACGTACTCTCTCTACATATAGTTGTATTGTAAATTAATTTACACATTGCTATTTAATCTAAGATTCTTTGGCTATAAGATTTCGGGCAGTCAACATTGAAATACTAGCCTGAGTTAGCTAAAAACATTCATACATTGAAAATGGCTGCGTTATTAGGGATTAAAGAAAAAAAAAAAATTTGTGAGCGATCTATAATGGTTACTCTTCCATAGATGTAGTCCGGAGCGTAAAGAAAGTCCAATATAAACATTATGTTAGAAGTGCCGCGACTTAACATCAGAAGACAACGCGACTAAAAAGTTTGTAAACTACCTTTTCATCGTATTTCAAAAGGTTCAAGCGACATTTTTAAGGAACAAAATTTGAACATTTCCTTCTCCTCGCCGAAAACGTACTCAGAATTTTTTTAGGTGACGCTACAGATACACCTCATCTCAACGAAAGATCGGGCATTTACAAAATCGATTATAGCGGCGTGATAAAATTTATATTGGACAAACAAAGCATTCGATCGGAACTAAAATCAACGAGCACATTGCATGTTATCGATACGGTAGACTTGAATCATTTAGCGTTGCGCAACATATAAACGTTACCGGACGACATCAAAATCGACAAAATCGATATGAAAACCTCAAACTAGTGAAAAATGTACAATCACCCAAGAGTTAGACGCATACGAAGCCATACATATGAAAAAACATTCAGATAACTTATTGAATAGGGAAGCGACACCTTCGCAGCACTCCAGTTTGATTTATTTATGAGAGTAGAAAAGAAAAGATTCACATTCGTCGCTAATTCTTGGTTTTATATCGAAGGGTCGAGTAGGCGTAGAGAAAGCATTTGTAAGTATGTTTCCTTTTTAGAGCGAGATAACTGTGCGTGTTTAGGTAATATGTCTTTCTCATTTTCACGGAATTCATTCGGTCCTCGGTCCACGTGCTCCCGAAACAATTGTCCCGAATTAATCAAATCTGACGTAGGTGGAGTGATCAGATTTTTAAGTGATATTGTTAAGCTTGTGAGAATTTTGGGAGAACACCATAAAATACCTCGAGAAACTGCAGTCATTTTTAATACTAGACGTCTGAGCTGTACTTACATACGTATTCAGCATTTTGCAATAACAGAAGTAATAAATAATTCAAGAGAAAGGTAATTACTAATAAGATGAATTTTAAAGTGGCAAGTGAAAACAAAAACCTATTTTGGGGATAGACAAGTGCAATTGTGTATTAGAACATAGTTTTTAATTCTAATTAAGTTGTCTTTATAATAATTTTTGATATCGCCTAACAGCAAAATTTATATTTTTGAACGAACCTCGTATATGGCTTAACAAAATTAAGATCTGATGATTGTTGTTTAAGTTTTAGATTATGTAGAAGCTTTTAGGAAGAATAACTTTTTTTTCTTAAAACTAATACTAGTAAAGTTTTTCATGTTTCCAACTGAAGCAGACACTTTGTATTTGTATAGGTTTCTTTAATCTTTAAATTTCCATTATCAAACAGTCCATAGAAAGGAACGTTGAGTCTAATAATAATATAAGGGCGATATCTGACAATAATGTCTCGAAACAAGTAGTGGAAGGAATAAAATAGATTTTAAAGAATTTAATGTTATAAATTTTTAATACGATACATTAAAGAAGCCCACGTTCGGATACAAGACACCCTTAGTTTTTTTGTTATAATAAAGAAACTACTCGAAGACGCTCATTTCTGAATACCTCACTTATGAGTAATATCAACTTTACTGAATTAATTTTCTTTAAGGAAGTATGCTTGAAGAATCTTAATCCACCATGAAAGTTTCCAATTTAAGAAATCCTGGAAGTTTAACTCCAGGTTAAACGAGGTTAATTGCGGAACATGCGTCGGCGGAAAAGTTTTCGGAACAGTTTGATTTCTTGAACTACATTTAATTAACACCCAGCGCACGATAATCTGTAGGTAATAGATTACACACAGCACTTACCAGAATATAAAAACCTTTCCTTGCCGGCGCTGCACTGCTGATTAACTGAAGCACCACAAATGATACTCAATGTACGAACAACAATAGAAACAAGAAAATTTTACACCAAGCAATCGCAAACAATCGCAAACGTTTATACACAGTCTGGTCTAATTGTTGATGCGCAAGGCAGAAGCACTAGATATTCAAAACAATTAATACAAAACAAAGCCGTTTATTATTATCAGTGAAACTTTCATCAATTCCGCATGCACGTTTGGAAGGAAAATATTACTCAAAGACGGATATAGTAATATGCGTGTGCGTTACGCTGCCACAGTAAAGTAACTTTTCGCGATGTCTCCTGTCCGGAAAACGGCGAGAACTTTAACTGAAAGGAAGACGCGACTTCGGACGTCTGGCGTATTATCTGGCGACGCGATCACCGCAGACTAACTGAAAACCAGAATCCCGACGCGCTCGTGGTAGGTAAATATTGGTAAGTATAGCGTCGCGACGCACGCCGAAGCTCCGTAGTCCGGATTCGGTCGTCGATTTTCGTGCTTTAGCGTTACTACTACTGGCACGACGGCAACTACAACGAAAAAACCACTACAGGAGGCGAGGCTCTGTCAGGTGGGAAGCTCTAGGGAAGTACGCATGGGCTTCTAACTGCAAAATTCGATTTGAGATACTTAATTAATTTTTTCAGGTGCAATTAAAATTCTAAAGTATTTTAAGATGCTGGAATGCTAATTTATTCGTTATTATGCCGCAGGTGTTTCTTCAAGTACGGTAAATTACTTGCAAAACCCAACTGATTCGCTTGTAAAATACACTTTTTACGTAGAATTTAGATGTAGTCTTATAACTTAAGGAGAGTTTATGCGTTTGGAAAGTTTTATAGTACATTCACAGATATGACGATTTAACTTATTCACTAGCACTCCTGAAGTTCAAGCGAGAAAGAAAATGTCTCGCAATCGTATGAACACGGGTGGTTCACAGGGACGTACTTATATTTTTGAGGTAAATACATGTTTTACATTAAACTTTACTTAAATACTGTGATACTGCTAAAAGCACTTTTTTATATATTATAGTAATAGTATTTTACTTTCCTACAGGTGGTAGACCCAAGTACTACAGAAAAACATACATCTCAAGTAAAAATAAAAATGAATACAACTAAAAAAAAAAAACTACTAAAATATTACTTTAAAAATCAAAATTAGCTAAACATGAATCAAATAGAGCAACTGAGAATTGCATAACCAAAGAAAACTAGTTAGAATTTCTTCAATTGTCCCTTGTCATTCCTTGGTTTTTCTTTTATATACATCGTTCTGAATGGTTTTTTGCATTGTCCCGTAAGTTTCAGTCCCATAATTTTCACTCTTGCAATGATTATTGTATAGGTTCACGATTTATATCTGCTGTATTTCAGTGCTACAACATCTACACTTTGCGGCAACTGTCTTCCAACTATATTTCTTATTATTATCTCCTTATACGCGTTGATTTGTACAAATTAGTTAAGTGAGCGAAAGGGGTCTTATAATGTTCGTATTTACAATACTACTATTACACCGCATCCTTTAGTACAATTACAAATATATATGATCTGTTAATATTTAATTGTTTGCTTTAGAATGTGAAAAATTGTAAACAAGAAATCATATATTAAATGCAACATAATTATTATCTACTTAAGGAATGTCCATTTCTCCTAATGCAGCTCATAATTTGCATAATTTCTCGGTACCTACCGCATTAAAATTAACCAAATCCTTATATCTATGGACAAACTATACACAACGACTCACCCGATAAGTTATTAAAATGTACCCCTAGTGCTATAGAGCTGAAATTAATTAGTATTACAGTCACACATAGTGTAAATTTGAAAAATTTGTTTAAAATATCGATGTCACCCCATTCAAGATATATACATTCGTAATGGTGGAAAAAAGTTCAAAGTTATTTTTTACTTTTTGAGGGATGTTTTTTTTTTTAGATTGGCCTGAGGTGGCAACTTAGTTTTTTGTTATATCAGACCATATACATTCAGATTCACTATATATATTTTTTTCTGTTTTTCTTGTATGGTGGAACATACAAATAAATAAAATCTGTTTGAGTGATCTTAGAGAGAGCAATTTGTTATTCATTATTTTGGAGTTAAAATAATTATTCATCGATCAATTGCAGGATTGCTTATATGTACGTTTTAACCCTTGTAACTACGAAAAGCACCAAAATATAAAAAAGAATATAGTAGCAAGAAAATAACACCTACTTAATTTCATTCACTCATTTTCAGTGTTATAAGTATTTTGACCCTTCGAGAGTTATTTCACTTTATCTTTAAGTTATTATTTTAATACAATATATACTTTCTTTCTTTCTTGGGTATGCCGGTTTTTTATTTTATTTAAATTATAAAGACGGTTTGCGTTTCGTAAATTTTATTTTTTCCTTTTCCAAAATTATATTTTTCATCATACAATACACTAAATTTAATAGTTTGATTTGAAATTATATATAGAAAGTCTAGTCTTCAGGAGGTTTCGACGGCGAAGCTACACTAACTATTCTTAATTAATTATTCTTAGAATGATCTAATCCAATAGTTTTTGTAGTTTTCTTAATTTATATTAATTAGCACTTGAAGAAGGCACTTTTGCAGAAACCTGTAGTGCAGGACACATAATTAACTGCAGTAGATACAATTACCATTTCAAAATAATAATTGGGAGTATTTTTCCATACCTTTCCAACTGTCAAATTAACTCGATTATGGACATAAGAATAACTCTACAATTAATACTTAGTTGATTGTAGGAAGCGAAGGTATTTGAAATTAATAAAAAAATATCCTTCATTTAATAATTTGTTTGTTTGACTGAAATAAATTATTTCATTAAACATATACTAGCTGTTCTACAGAGTTTTGCCCTTATAAGCTGTCATAATGTGAAATTGTCGGTGTCTAAAATTAACCAAATTTTGGGTACTTACAATATTATAAGATTAAATAAAGTCAAAAGCGTTGCGCGCCAGTTGGAATGGTTTCCAATCGGATCTAAAATACATAAAATATGATGTTCCCCGAGGATCAATCCTGGGACCGCCCTTCTTTCTAGTCTACATTAACGATCTTCCTCATAATATTGATGGAACCGAAATGTGTTTATATGTGGATAACACGCAGCTCTTAGTACACGCCGTGTACTACTACCCCAAGAACTCAACGAAAAATCCCAAACAGCAGTCGTGTTTGCTGAAGAATGGAATTGAGGAATTGAAGTGGAACGAACACATTGATGACTTAAGCAACAGGTTGTTCTCTGCGTTGTACACTATGAAAAGAATGAAACATACAGCAACTATGGAAGCCGCAACAACTGTCTACTTCTCGTACTTCCATTCACTCTCATCTTATGGAGTCATAGCGACTGAGGCGCATAAAATATTTCTAATGCAAAAGCAGACGCTTAGAATTTTATGCAAGTTAGAATATGATCAAAGCTTCAGAGCATTCTTCTCAGCTCAAAACATACTTAGCTTACCATCAGAATCACTCACTTATATTTTGTAAACGGTCACCTACACGGTTACTTCACACGAGGAAGCAATGAAATGAGGATACCCTACCACCGCCTGACCTGCTCCCTGAAGTCAATTGATTATTGGGGAGCTAAACTATATAATCACTTACCCTTGAAACTAAAACAAATGTCATCCATTGCTTTTAGAAAGCAATTTAAGAAACTTCTGATGCGGAGGAAATGCTACTAGATTTGAGAGTTCCATCTAGTCGTTTTTTCATCTGTTTGTCTTTCTTAACTTGTATATCGACTACTATATCGAGTCTCCTCATTCGAACCCATGTTTTAAAGAATTATTAACACCTCAACACTCATGTCAAAAAGCAGTTGTAAGTAAACTCAACTATTACTATCCAGAACAATTTATTATCGTTCATAGAATTCCGACAGTTTTTACTCAACAGTATACATAAATATGTTTAACAGACAAATAGTTTTACGTATTCTAACATTGGAAAAGAAAATTAACAAATATGTACATGTAACGATTTCATAAACGACATTGTAAATTTAACGTTAATAATTTCAACATTTACACCGTAAGTTTTGTATACCTGCTGGTTCATCCATCTGCCCTAATAAATGAAAAATCCACTGCATATTTATAAAATAAGACAAAAACTAACCTAACTTATGCTGCTCTCCCTACTAAATATAGTTATATACAAAGGCTCTACTCCGATAAGCTATTGAAAATAGCTATAGAACTAAAATTAAAGCCAATGGGTGCTACTGCTTAATCGATGCCACCTCATCCGAGATCATAAGGGTAGAAAATTAATTTCTTTCCTCAGGTATTAGTTAAACTATCGCGTTCAAAAATATTATGTAAGGAAATACTGATTGTGGGAATTAGCACCTGTTGAAGACACTTTTGCAGAAACCGGTAGTGCAGGACACTTAATTATTAAATGTAGTAAGTAAAATTACCATTTTAAAATAATTGGGGAATTTTATTCTGCGACTAATATCAATTGCTTTCAAATTTTTATTTTTTCATAAGAAAGAAATATGCTAGTTAAGCCACTATTTAAAAGAATAATTTATTTGGATTAATGTATTTTGTTTATTTTTGACTGCAAAGAAACCACAGCGTATCTATTCAGATAAGCGTATAAGCATAGATCGCAAAAAGTAATCCAGCGAATCGTAAAAAAAAATGTCGGAAGTATTGAACACGCAACTGGGGAAACTTAAAAGTGTCAGAAAACTTGAAAATATAAACAACCGCACGGTACACGAGACTACCTTATAAGTCCGCCGCCCCTTCGAACATATAAATCGTAAGTGAAAAATCTGTTGTACTACAAATCGAATTTCCATTGATATCGATAAATTTTCTTTGTTCGACACTTTAATAGATATAGAGGTAAAAAGAGAAAAGATTCGAGGAACGCACGGTTTATTTCCGGTTGCGGACGTGCTTCTGGAATCTGTCACTTTTCCCTCGAACCGCCATTCTTTCCCGCTGTTTTACCCTAACCGGACTCGTCTCGCCGTCATACGGAATTTGATATATTTCAATGTCGATTTTATTACGTCTGTTATTCGTTCGGTCATATTTTGACTGGTCGCGTTCGATTTCTTGTTGGGGGAGAGTTCCCAATTGCATACGCTATATATAGGCGTGAATGTTAGTATCAAATTTACTTTGTCTTGTCAGTTTTTCCCTTCGAACTATTGATTACCACGATTGTGCGTTTGTTGGTGTTTCTATGAATTCTAAAGTAGGTTTATTAAAAAATATTCTTTTGACTCAAGAATGTAAAATTCTTTATTTTATATGTATATTTGGTAAATTATGTTGAAGCAATAAAATACTACATGATTGTTCTTGTTTCAAAGTAAAAGTAAGCAATGGGAATTTTATTATGTTAATTAATGTTAAGTAAATTAAAACATTTCATTATTTTAAAATTTAATTAAGCAATTAGGAAGTACTACACATTAAATGATATATTTCGTAATAACACCATTACAGGAGTCGTCAACCTCTCTGTGTTTTATCAATGTTTACTTTTAACTTCTTTGCAGCAAACCACTTCTCGACACTCCTAACAGTCCTAATGCATATAAAGTGACATCCGCTTCGCAGACAGTTCATGTTAGGCCATTCATGTGGATGATGAACAGGAGCGGATCAAGAATTGAACCTTGAGGAATCCCGCAACAACACCCGCGAGTTTGGATCTGTTGTTATTCCATTCGGTAAGTTGTAGTCTGTCTTTTAGAAAAGATCTGATGAGGTTCAGCGGCTGTCTTCTGACTCCATAATACTTCTGCTTGTCCAAGAGAATGTCGTGGCTTACCGAATCGAATGCTTTCGACAAGTCAAGTGTATTGATATCTGCGCAAGTGCCGTTATCAAATCCTCGATATATGCCATGCACCATCTGCAGTATGCCAGTTGTTGGCACTCAGAAGGATAATAATAATTTGCGGCTATCAGTAATAAGGTCTGGGACTTCTTCCCAGATCCTCCCAGAGTAAGGTTTTTGCTATGGTTTTCCCTTACTCCGTGGCCATTGAATATAAGTATATTATATATAATCAGTGTTCTTGGCGAATGCTGGGAGATAACGATCCATGGGCGCATTTAATAATAACTGATAGCTGATTTACAGTAGACTCGCGATTATGTGAACTATTACATTTTACATATTTCATCATTCTCAAAAGTAGTATTCATATGGTCGCGAAGCTACTGTATTATATTTTTATTATTAAGAATCATAGGGAAATTATTTAGTTAGAGTAGGATCATTTCAATTGTTATGGAACCCATATAGTACTTAGAATAGGTAGCCTCGTGTAGTACCTTTTTTAGGTGGAGCACGGGGTTGGGATGATTTGTAATAATTTAATTTTTCATAAATAAAGTATGCCAGTTATTGTAAGATGTCTTTTCCTATGTCCACGTTGCTCAGGTGCTAAATAATTTTAATATTCTAAATATTCGACTAATCGCTTCATGATAATGTATTCAAAAATTTTAGACAAGGCTGACAAAATAGTTATTGGGCGGTAATTAGCAGATTTATTTTCGTCATTTTTTACAGGTACGATTCTCCCCAGTTTAAGCACTCCTAGAAATGTTGCTTATTCAATGCATTTATTGAAGATGGTTGCAAAGATGTAGATATCTCTCTCCATACTTCTCTAAGCACAGATGTCGAAAAATCATGTATAGGGAAAATCAGGAATGTTTGTAGTTACGTCATTAACTGGTCGGTAAAGTAAAGATAAGCGTAGTCAAGAAATTGGAAGCATTTATAAACACAAGCGAGGAAGAAGTATATGACATATGTCGTAGCTATTTAAACTATACGTCCATATTTTATTAAGTAACAACAAACTAATTGGAGTGAGGTAGAATACGATCGAGTAACGCGTAAATAAGAGCTTTGATAATGTTTACTACAGTGCATGCAACCATGCAATTTTAACCATTTTACCGCTTCGTTGATAATTGATATCTGCTTTTCACTCGTTTTTTACTGTGTATTTGCCCTCCCTTAGTTTTGAATTTTTATTCACTACTATAATTTCTTATCTCAAAAGTTCTTTCAGAGCGATAGTGAAATAAATCGTTTAGTTTGTGGTCAGTTTAGAGGTGTTTAAGAGACATACAAAGACTTAAAACATTTTTTTAGGTTACAGTTCAAGAGGCCCGGTAAACGACTTAGTTCTTGTTGCCATGAGTTGGTCAGTCGTGTATTTCGAGGAGGAAAAGTGAAATGGAAGTCCTTTAATATCCATTAATGCGGTCCATGAGGTAAATTATAATTGGTTAGTATTAAATTAAAACTACTTCCAAATTGTAGAGAGTTGCAAATGCTTTGAGCATTTCTATGGGTACCGTCTACAACATAAAGCGCAAGAAGGAAACTATATCTGCTGTTCCTTCATCGAGTACTTCAACAGCCCTTGTACAAGCCACGATTGATGCCCAAAACACGTAATGTGTCAGAGGAAAAATGGATGCGCGTAAAGTAATTTATGAGATGTACAGTAAGTATATTTATGCAATTAAATTTCAGTTCTAATTTAATATATTTCTATAGAAAAGCATGTAACAGTAAAAGCGTTACAAGAAGTGTTGGAACACAGAAATATTTTACATACTAGCATTTCGTCACTACAACGTTTACTGCATCTTTTGGGGTTTAAGATTTAAAAAGATGATAACCATCGAGCTCTTATGGAGAAGAATGACATTTTTGCATTGCGATTTTCCTTTTTAAGGAATTATGAAGCATTGACATTAGCTTTAATAAGAGATATCGTATTCGTAGACGAAACCTAGATATTTTCAAAGGAGAGCCAAGCAAAATCATAGCAGGATGACGATATAAGGAGTGTCAGAAAACTCTAAGGCTATGATGGTAAACGGTATTAATTAATTACTAAGCATATTGGTCGAGATATGTATGGCGATAAACAAGTATTGGAAATGTGGCAAGAAAGCTTGGACAGCTGTACACCAGACATCTGGCAAAATTATATAAATCACACAGAGCAAATAATTAAAGAGTGGTGCGAACGTGAAGCAAACATAGATACTTTGTTCTGACAGTTAATTGAGGATCAGAAGATGAGAGCGAAGACAAATTAAATATATTTTTAATTGCACTATTTTTTTCTTTCAATATTTTCATATTTTAATTTAATTTACTGCATATTATGTTTTGAATATACTATTATATGTATAGAAATTATGTTTGCTACATAAAATAAAAACGTCATCTTTTGTTTAATTAACCATTGGTAACGTATATTAAATTAAATACTTTTATGTTGCTTGAATATTTTCTACATTTTGATGTGCAAATAGGTTTTTGATATGAGAACTATATTATTGCGTCAATACATTATTTCATTGAGAACACATTTAATAATAAGCTTAGCCTGATCACGAAAGCATTTGTCAATAGAAAAGTTCACTATTTAGAATCATATTAGTTGCATTACTCATGATTGTTTTTAAAACGCAACGTTGACTAAAAACTGAACCAATCCTTTCAGTTATAAAAGAAAATCTATTAAAACTGCGTACAACCACATTAAATTTGACAATTGTCATTTCGTACAGTTCATTGCAAACATGGTTGGTGTGTCAGAATTTGTTTCAGACGCTGCATACGTCATAAGCAAGTATGACGTAACTACAAACATTCATAGTTTCACTTTATATCCTTTTTGTGCTTTAGTAGTATTTCTTCAATTTAACGTGGAGTAGTTAAAGACACGTCCGAGTTTTTGTTTTCCAGGTTAAGATTATTCAATACATCTTTTAACAGGTAATTAGACCGTACACTTGCTGTAATTTCTTTGCCAATATTCGAAAAATATTCGTTGAAGTCAATGGCGAGAATAGATGATATCTGCTCGTTCTCTACATCAGCAGCAAAAGTATTATAAATATCTGAAATGGCTGTAATAATTGATTTTCCGGATTTGAAACCGTGTTGACATTCAGAAATAATCTTTGGCGTATGGCGTATCGGTATGATGGACATTTATTGAACTATTCTATTAAATTTCTTGTCACATCCTGTTATATGTACCTATATCTATATTTGTAAGGTTCTAAGGTATTTTCTCTAAAATGTTTGCTTTTAATTATAATTATACATTATATTTTACGCTTTTATAATATTAATACAAAAAGAAATAGATACCATCAAAGAAAACTCTAGGGTAAGGTATTGTTTATAAACATACGTCACTAATCCGATTGTATTGATTAAATGGTCTACTGTTTAGAAAAATTATATGGATTTGTAAACTTTTACGGGCCATTGTAATGTGACTTTAGTATAAATCAGAGTATTATAATCAGTTTCCACACAGTATAAAGGTATAATCCTTATTATATTATGTGTTTCAAAAATAGAAATAAGTTCTCAATACATACACAATTGATAAAATTTCGCATTCAATTATACGATTTCGTGGAACGTCTACACCTATGTAATGTTTTCTATATGTACACGTGTATGTGCGGGAAGAACAATTACTGCAGTAGTTAGATAACATATACAATAATAGCTAGATAATCAAGACATTGATATATAACAATGGCGACCTTGTTGCAAGGTAGCACGGCGCCTATGACCAATATTCTGCCTAAAGTGCCAAGGGAAACATTAAGAACTAGTTATCAAATGCAATATTTTAATAACAATTAACGATAAGGTGTAGAAATGTTGTGGAATCACTAAAAATATATTGGCCTCTGTTCTATAAGTATACAATAATCTATTCGAAATAATACCACCAGAACAGAATTCATCCCGTGAAATTAAAAAGTATCACTTACAATAAATTTATAGAAATTTTTGCGATTTGTTTTTGGCGATCTGCGACCTTTCTGAGGTCCTGGTTGTGTTAAGTGAGTGACTATTTCTGCATGCTGAATTCAGAACAATATGCAATTTTGCTCTATCAGCTCAAACCTTCATTCTACCGTTAAGAAAAAAAACTAGTATTAATTTATTAATAATAGAAATTAAAGGAAATTTCACAATTACTTGTCTACATATATAACAAAGCAGATCTGGGTCATTTTTACATTTTCTGCTGTTCATTATCACTCACATCAAAATGCACAACTCATATAGCTTGAGATCGACAAAGGCCGTCTTGTGTGTACCGAAAAAATAAAAACAATTGCTGAACGGCAATGCCGTGATAGAAAATTATTTTTCTTGGCTTAAGATATGATTGGAGCGAATGGCAGTTGTTTGTCGATTCACCCAGCAGAAGCTTAAAAGCGGTTCTCTTGCTTAATGGTAATAAAATTCTTTTCTGTTCCTGTGGGTCATTCAGTGCAAATGACTGAGAGTTATGATAATATGGAACGATAGTATGGAACTGCTTTGAAATATCGGTACCACAATTGGAAAATATGTGGAGATCTTAAGGGCTGTAATTCGTACTGCTGTGGACTGGCACTCCGGGTTTTGTAAACTCAGTGTTCATTTTTCGAAGATCAAGCTTTGGCTATGCCGCGCGCAAATTCTCACTGGTATTAATTTGTTTTTTTTTTTAATGAAGTTCTTGAATTGATTTGAGTATTTAATTTAAGTATTTATTTGTTCAGTTAGTTTAGTTTTACTTCACTCTGTAATATTTTTAATTCTTGTGTCCGTCCTGGATGGATTATTATTTCGGATGATTGTCGCGTTTGGTGCGCGTTTGTCGCACGCAGCTGATTTTATATATATGCGAGGTTTAGGGCCTCTTAGGTGCAGAGATTTGTTCGTTAATTTTTGTTATTTTGTTCAACATTCAGATTACTCACTAGTTATTAATAGGTGTTATATCGTTGTGTACAATTTATATGTAAGGCTCGTTAATAATTTTCGTTTTAGAAGTGATCGCGTTTAGAGTTTAAATTTTCCGTTTTCTTTGTAGTTTTCAAATTAATTGTAGTTTAATCACCTCGGGGTAGGTGAAGAGAAGCTTTGAGCTTGATTTAAATTTCATTTTTAATTTTGCTTGTTTCTCCACGTGTAATTTAATTTAAATTTTAGTTTGCTTTGAATTTTTGAGACCACGTGGATTTTTTGTGGTATAAGAAATTCCTTCTAGAACGAATCTACCATTTTGTTTGCTAAAGGATTTGCATTGTCCTTTTTAATTGTAAATTCACGAAGGGGTTATTTTAATCCAAGACATTCTGTCTTAAGGTTTTTTCCCTGTTGTTTGTAATTAAATGTTTTTTTTTTTTTCTTTTTGAACAATAAAATTTATGATTGTAAATATCATTTTAAAATTATAGTTCTTTTATTTTTGAATCAACCATTTCAATCTTTGGGCATTTTAATGAAAGTCAAAGTTTACAAACGCCCACTATTACTTTTCATGAAAGTTACTCTGAGATCAAAGGAATCTTTTGCGCCCTTTTAAATTTTTATATGCTGAGCTAGCTAAATTAATTTTGTCATTTTTTATTTCTTTAAACATATATGCTTGTACAATCAGTTCACAGCAGTACGTAACCTTAAAGAATGTATCATTCTAAAAATTCTTTTAGCTTATTTCTGGTTTACAGCAACGGTCTAAAACACGCTTTAGTGGACCCAACGAAAGTACTACTGTGTCGTCTATATTGTACACGGCTTATGAAAAATTATGGCAAGGCTCTCAACAAAGAAAGCCATGCTTTTAGGTTTCTTAAGCGAACATTTCCAAACATTAGTGGTGCCAAACTGAAAGTTGGAATCTTTGGTGATTCTCAAATTGAAGAACTGATAAAAAATCAAGAATTTGACTAGAATATGGAGGGTGAGGAAAAAAAAAATGTATGGTTGACATTTAAATCCAGCGTCCAAAACTTTTTGGGAAACTACCGAAGTCAAGAGTATCAACGAGTGATTGAAGCCCTGCTACAAAGTTTTCAGTGCCTTGGTGGACGCATGTCTGTAAAATGCGTTTCTTAAGTTCGCATTTGGATTATTTTCCAGAAAATTATGGAGGAGCAAGACGAACGCTTTACCAGTATAGTCGTGCAATGGAAGACAGATAAGGCCGGAGGGCGTAAATATCCTGGCAGACTACTGCTGGTAGGCAAAAAGGGATAAATAAGGGAAATAAAACGCAAACCAGTGATAATAGGGGTACTTAATGTAATATATAATCAGAAGTTCAAATTAGAGAATTATTGCAATCATTTTTTCAACTAGTTGCAATAAATTGGGCAGTACGTTATATAAGGAGCGAGTGGAATTATAACTGACGCCTCATTTTTTTCTTGTATTAGAGGCGTTAGGGAATTTAAAAAAGAAACCGAATGATTTGTTATTAGATACTTGGGCTATGCTACGTAAGGGTTGTGCAAATCTTTTTGGGCTCATGTAGGTACAATCGATAAAGAGAAGGTGGATCAATTAGCAAAGGAGCAATGTATAGGCAGATAGCGCAATAATTAAGTATGGGTAATTTCGGCCAGCGGAGTTAGAAAGATGTTTGGGATACACTTTATAATGATTAGCTGCTCGATAGATGGCATATTACTTTAAATGAGAGGTGAGCTAAGAAGTTTATTGGTAACGTTACACGTGTTAGAGAAATGAGTGAAATTGATGAATTTGATTAGTCGCGTCAGAAGGTACAATTAATAATGGATCACGGTAATTTTAGATCATTTTTGCAGAATTGGGAGGGTTAATGATTCACATTGTGAATGTGATGGGGTAGATGCAGCGGGGCATGTTTTTATTAGAATACCATTCCCTGATGAGTGGCGGTAGTGTATGGAAGTTAGGGCATTAGATGAGAGAGACTATGATAATCTGCAAAAATAGAAACAATTACTTTGATACTTTGCGATCAAGTTGACCAAGTAGTTCTTTGATTCTAATATCGGCGAAATCTCGTTCAACGATGCCTTTTGACATATCCAATGAGGACAATTGTTCTAATTGCAGCGGTTTTGTTTTGCTGTTTAGCCACCGCAGATGCTATGCCAATGGTAAGTTCTAGCCCCGAAGTGATTCCTCAGCAGTTCTGCTTCTTCTTTTCCTTGAATGAATAACTGTCCGGATTGCTAGATTAAGCGTAGATTATTGACGTCTATAGCATGCTAAGAATTTTTTTCAGCTTCAGAACAGATTCGGGCTGCATTTATGCGTTTGTAGTGCTGTTATCAGCACTTAACTGTTATTAAAAATTTCTATGGATTTGTGTCTGATACTCCTATTCAGTTTTCGCGCAGAAATCTCAATGGCATGGGATTCAGTCTAAACTCCCACGCCATTGAAATTTCAGTACGAAAATTTTGAATAAGGGTATCAGACACAAATCCATAGATAAAATGTTGTGTGTTGTCCAAAGCTATTGAATGTTCTATTTTTTATTATTATTAACTTAGATAAAATTCCTGCACCAACAACCTTCTTTGTTTTCGAACTCTCCGTAAACCAGCAAGTATATACCTAGAAAATGCACATATACACTGCCCGACAAAATTAATGTCGTCGTCTATAGCGCAGTGATTGTCAAAACCGCTCGTCATTTGAACAGGCGCGCGTTTGGCTGCCATCAGCTTATGCAGGTAGGAGTTTTCTTTGAATGCTTATGTGTAAAACACTGGGCAGTTATAAAAATGAGATAGCAAAATACTAAAATTCGCTGTGGGCGACGACAGTGTACATAAATTACGCAGCCAAAATTTATGAGAAAAACGATTTAAAACATTGATTTTCTTTGTTCTAATTGTAGTAATAAAAAGAGATATGTACAAGATGTTTTGATTTCTTTACTAAACCTTGTCTTTTACATTTGAAATCGCAAAAATATAGAAAGTGATATGTAATTTATACCAAACAATTCTTGTGCTACGTCTTAATATTGGCACAACCAGAGACTTAATCATGCAAACCAAGTGCAATTTAATCTAGACATATCTATCCTTTCATGTTTATATGTACATCGCGCCTACAAATCTCTGTATTATAAGATAAACCTGCATTAACCTGATTAGGACACTCCAAGATGGTACACGTTTTAGCGGAAACGTAATGAAATAGACAATATAGTATAAAAGACGAGTAACCTATTAAGCGCACTTAACGCGAAACAGTGACCGTTTAATTTTCGATATGTAAGAATCAAAGTCGTAAAAAAAATGCTAATAGCACCACTTTTAGATAAGGAGAACAATAATCAACTTGTGTGTTACATAATCAAAACCCATTCACCTAATCATAAACTTCATTCTTAACTCAAGGCATTTATCTAACTGAAAAAATAATTGACGTAAAAATTTAGTGGTATTTTTTTTTCAGGAGCTTCACTGAATCAAACACAAAATTGTATCCTCAAAGAAATGTTGAATTATTATTATATGATATCAAGGAGTCACCTAAGGTACAAAGGTATTATCAACACGTTGAGTAATATGCAAAATAAATAATAACGATTCAATAAATAAAATTATCTTCTGTTGGCAATTTATCAATCCCGTTTAATAACTAAAACCACAGGATTACATTCACTAAATATTCTGTCAAAGTGTATTAGGTGGGCGAACCTATAAATTAAATCCCGAAATCTTATCTGTTGCGAGGATTTGAGCAACTAATTATGTTTTAAATCAAATGAACTGCATCTCCCAATTCATAGCACAGGGAATGTTCAAGGTGTGCAGGTTTCGTTACTTTTGTTACATAAAATGGGACAAGGAAAATTTTCCGTTACGTTTTCGTGTATCTTGATATTAGGTGAGTATAAATAAACACAGGAAAAGTTCAACGTAACTTTTCAAACTTACTGGATGTTTTTTTTTCAAGGTTTTCAAGGGGTACTAGGTACATTCAGTTTTACTGAAGAAACTGTCAGTATCCTTATAAATCGGAACGTAACCGTTGGATTTGTAATTACGTAAGTTTTTTAAACATTTCTCAATATTTTCTGTATAATTTTAAGTAGATGCTGTTTTGAAGTATTACTTTTCATTTTTTAAAGTATTCTTCCGAAGTTTGTACTTATTTAAGTTAAAAACACGTACTTATTTGTTCATTTGTTTACTTCAATAATTATTTTGATTTTTGATGAATAATATAGCAGTGATAAAAGGCAAACATTATTCGAGTGCACACTTTTTGAAATATTAATAATTAATGAAATTCTAAACTAGAATGGAAGTTGGCATATAATCGCATTTTGGTTTATAATCTCTCACAACACCATGTTAGGAATTTTTTCAAATTGAAGTTTAAAAGTTTAAACAACATTTCCTTTTCCTATGTTTTTTGTCCATTTTTTTCTTGAAGTCTTCGCCCCTTAATAAAATTAGTCATTATAATCAATCACGCACCCCCAGTCTTCATAAAATGATAACTGTTACATCGCCACATAATTACACGTAACTCCAAACGACCACCAAGCGGGAATTAGATTTAATTTCTGTTTGGTTGTCTCTAGGCTATGAGACCTGTGCAGCATGTCTTTGGTAATAAATTACCTAAGCCTAAATCCATAGCTAGCAAACCATTAAATTTTTAAAATTTAAATGATACAATTTGAAGATAAAATTTCTTTCTCTGTAACTCCATTGACTTTATGTGAAAGAAATAGTCTTTCTTGAGCAATTTACTTAAGATGTATATCCATATAATTTTTTTTTCTATCATGGTAAATTATTCAGATATCGGAAATCTTTTAAGCAAATATTTTGATGGTTTCAAAGGAATCAGTAATAGCAATTGTAAGTTAGTATATTTAATTTAAATAAAGTTTTTTTGTGCGAAATAATTTTTTTCTGGAATCTAAACTACATGTCAAAAAAATTGCAACACCTTGAAGGAGCTGAGTCGCAAAGCTGAAATTTTGGCAAATTTCAAGTGGTAAATCATAATAACCATTTTTCAGTAGTAAATCATAACAATTGGAAAAAAAATACCTGCAAACAGGAATCATTTTTCAGTAAAATCTCTCCGCGATTGTTTATGCATCTAATTCTGCGAGGCATGCTCTGAATGAGAAGAATGTCATCTTGTCGGATCTCGTCCCAGGCTTGCAATAGATGATCACGAAGTTCGTGCAAGGTGTTTGCTGTTTGTGGTAAATGCTATACGTAGCGACCCATCATATCCCACACATGCTCCATCTGGTTTAAATCCGGAGAGAGAGCAGACCAGGGGAGAATTTCTACTTCCGCTTCGTGAATGAAGTTCTGACAAATTAGCGACTTTTTGCATGCAGCCAGTTGTTCTGTTAAGATTTTAGTTTTGTGACTGACCTCCTTCGAAGTGTTGCAATTTTTTTTTGCACATAATGTATTTTTTATCGGAAAAGAATATTTTCAAACAACTAAGCGACCTGATCTATTAAGATCACCAATAATAAAACAAAATATAAGTGCTGTCTCCATAGTTGACAAAATATATAAATTTTGCATGGTGTACTCTAAGAAGTTATTACTGGAGTAAATCGAGCACAAGGATCGTTTTGTTCTTTAGAATGTACAAGTACGTAAAAAAGCGAAAGTAACAGCAGGGTACACAAGTAAAAAATAGGGAGTTTGCTTTAACACTGTTTTAATTCCTTTTCCCTTGCAATCATCCGCCCAAAGAGCGGAGTTAAACGTTTTACTACTAAACCAATGAACTGTATAGGTATTATTGGTTTCCACAGAGAAGAAAAACGGCCTTCAACGAAGGGAAAGCAATCCGTTATGGAACAATTTTTCTTATGTAGTTTTGAGATGATGAGAAAAATCAAGAGATTTAGAGAACAAATGTTCCTAATTGGAGATATATTTATACCTATCCTCTTTCTCTGTGCTATTAAACTATTAGAAACAGAAACACCTATTTTGCAAAACAAATATTTTGATGGAGAAAATATAATTGTTTACATTTAAGATCTAGCTACGGCAATGTTATAGCGTTCAGGAGTTCTTCCTTGATAATTGTAATAGATGACGTAGTAAATCCGGTCTCCCTGTTTTGGTTAATTTCTTGCAGAATGAATATCCAGGAAATAATTTTGTTTTCCGTTACAGTAAATTCTTTCCGTAGCAGTAATTTTATGTCTCTAATGAAACTTAGTTTTAAATATTTGTTTAATTTTAGTCATATATAAAGTGAAATCAGATAACATTTGCAATATATTAACAATCCAGTAAATTCACATAAATTTTTTAGCAGTTTTCAGAACAAAAATAGCAACAAATTTTGATATGTTCACGTTTAACAAACAAAAAGTGAATGCGAAAAAAAATATATTTAACGAACTGGCTTATATTCTAAAAGTTTAACGATTATCAATACCGCTATATCGTAGCGATGCGATCTACATGCTGTCATTACGATTCGACATTTTTATGGGAATATAGAACTATTGAGTTTATTTAAATTACTATAAAATAGAAAATTTTCAGATTTAGGCTCTCAATTTTGAATACCTGAAGTAGGTTTAAGGCATTAATACTTCATATATACCATAAACTATCGCTACAAGTATGATCTGCTATTACCGAAGAAAGAAGATTACAAAAGGGAACAAAAAAAAAAACTTATGAAGGAACGTTTCTGTAACTAATTTGATTTAATAGTTGGCTAAGCTAACAAATTAGTGGTAGCAGCCAGTGGCGGCTGGTGAATACGTCACAGGCGGGGCCAACGCAATGATTGAACATAGTGTGCTATCGTCCGAAATACGAACATGTTACGAACTTATACAAAGAAATTAGATCATTGTAATGGCCATTGTAAAACACAAGCACCAGCCGCTCCTGGTAGTTGCAATGATGTAAGGCACTGCAAGAAACTGCTTTGCCACTTTTGCTTGCACATTGCAAATAACAAGAATTAGTAAAACATTAATAAAAGGATTTAACACTATACTGCAACCTCTGTCGTATGGTAGGATAAATTAAAGATATTTTGGTGAATAAACAGCCCCGAGTTTTCTACTTTCAAAATATCGATATTTGGTATACACCCAAAGTAAGAAAAAAAAGGCTAAGACATCTACGTAAGTAATAACAAAAGTATTGTTTTAAAAGCAGCCATAGCTATTAAGTTATGCCATAACGTGAAACACAAAACGGTAATATTTCTTTTCTTTCTTATGTCTTGAAAAAGCGACTATTTAAAGTCCCATCCCATGACATGTACGCCCTCATAATACCTGCAGAAATGATGTGTTATGCCATGATATGTGAAGAAATGGCGTATGAAAAGTTATTTTCGAATACCAAAAGGCGTACGTTTTATAAATCACATGATATATGTTCAAAACGCTTACGTATTATTGCATTATCGCCCACAATTCATTTGCATATTACGATGCGTCTTTTTTATTAACATCTACGTGCACTAAAAATTATTTTAGTTTACAAAATTTAATACGCAAATATTAAAGTCATTTGTTAAACTACGTTTGAAGAATTTCTTATTTGATGCAATATTGCATTTAATTTCTTTTTTTTGCATCCTTTTTTATGTGCGTGCTGCTATGGTACTGTGCACCGTTTGCACCACAACATTAGCATGGACTCGAATCTGTGTATTTTATAATTATATAATATGTCTCTCTTTTTGACGTTTAAATTATTCCGTACCTCATAAAACACCTCTATTTCTCTGACATCATCTATTCAACGAATTAAATAGAAGGTATTAGCGAAGATTAACAACATAGAATTCAAGAAATAGTTGCCGATGAATTGACGTTTTTTTTTGTTTGCCTTATTTTGTGTTATATTACAACAATGGTTTGGTATTTTTATTACGATAAATCTATGGAGCCTGCAATTTAAAGTACAAATCAGTTCAGTGTAAATCACCATAAACCACTATTGATAAATTACCAATTTGAGAACAATTGAAGCCTATAAGCTCCAAGCGAGCAGATAAAACGTTAGCGGTTTCAATTTAAGTATATTTTTTAAACTGTAATATATTATGGAAAAGCTTATTAAACGCTTGGCAAACAAATAACTGATTGATGCAGCGATAATAGGAGACGAACTGTATTACGCATTTTTTATATAATTAAATCATAGTTGTTTACAAATAGCAGCATATATTAAGCTAAAGAAAATGAATAATATGGCATATTACGGGAAGAGCTTTTTCTATTTCTTTATTATTATTGTATATATCATTACATATTATTTCTAATTACAAATATTCAATAATTGGATGTTATTTTCCAGATATTACTACTAGTTGGGTATAAAATGAAAAATTACCACGGACGACATTTTTTAGGCTGTGGCGGGTGCAGCTGAAAATAATGAAAATGCGATGTAAATGTTTTTTTTTTTTTGTTAGTTTACTTTAAAATCAAACATAACAATATTGTTACTCTATTTGGGTTTGACTTTTGCCATATACACTTATTCTTAACTGTTTGTATGTAACCATATTACGTATTGGTATAGCGGGTAGTCCTAAAAAGCACTTTACTTTGAAAGAAAATATTCAAATTTTACATCTAGATATAAATAATATTTCAAATATTCTCAAAGTAATATTGTATTTTTTAATATTTCCGATAGAAAAGCTTTGATGAATGATTGAGATCACTATAAAAGTTTATGGGCGCTTAGCGAACACCGTGCAAACGAAGTGCTGTTTGTTGCACGATCAAGCTTAAACTCGTTCCTATTACATTCGCTTTACATTACAATTACATTCGTGTTTATCGTCCGGTATGTGCGGAACTTATACACTGATCCATATTTTCACAGTCAGCACTCTACACTTATTCAGAAATTAAATACTTTTACCTTAACAGTAGAATAAAATAATCCATAGCTATTCTACAAAATAGCTCTCAATAAAAAAATATGAACAACTGGGTGTTAGATATTTCTGGATTCTTTTTATGCTTCTGTTCTTAAGTTATACAAACCTTCAGTATTATATATAAAATGTATATTTTTGTTATAATGTTTCATAAAGACACATTATTATTATTATTATGTTTATAAGAGTCTTTATTGATACTTTAAATCATTAAAAACGCATTCGCAGGTTGGAGCTGAAGTAAATGTTCACATATATTAGTGATGATCACTAGATGGAAAGTTAATATTTAATAAAGGCCTAGCAGATCAAGGAAAATACTATTTGAGCATGTAACTTACACAAGAAACTATGTAACGTTTCTTTTAAGTTTGCATCAGTTTCAAAGAATCTAGTTATTTGCTTGGCAAGCTGCATTTTTTAAATTTATTATACAAGCTTGATACTCAAAAGAGCTCTACAATTTATAATAATAATTTATTTGTCATTAGTTATAAAAACATCGACATTGTCAAACAATACCTAAACATACAGCATAAAAGTACAAATATCAAACAGATAAGTATAAAATGGCAAGAGGAGGTAGAAGAAGATGTGCATGTGTATGTGTAAAAAAAACGTAGAATGAAATATATGCACACCAACAAAACGTGTTACTATACGGGAGCTCATGCAATCATGAATTTGCCCCTACTATAAAAAAATACTTTAGTATGCAGCATCCTTTTAAATTGGAGAAAGGTGCTGGCTCGGCGAATTTCAATGGGTAGTTAGTTGAAGTATGTAATGCTGCGTATTGTG
The DNA here is from genome assembly GCA_004143645.1 of Protaetia brevitarsis. Classification (NCBI taxonomy): domain Eukaryota; kingdom Metazoa; phylum Arthropoda; class Insecta; order Coleoptera; family Scarabaeidae; genus Protaetia; species Protaetia brevitarsis. Next base: position 926,460 of record RXPK01000016.1, on the reverse strand, counting down.
GGCTGTGCTCAAAGAGTGATGCTCTGTGGCGGGGAACACTTAATTTGTCGCAGGACCTTGTGGGTCATATGATTATTGATATCACCATTCCGTAGAAGGTGTTTTCGCGTCTTTTGAAAAATATTAATATTTTATAAAGATAATTGACCACAAAGGCAGTCATTGAAATTTTTAATAATGGGCGACAGGATTCCCGCGATGAAGCACCGCCATACATCTGATGATTCTCTTTTGCATAGTAAATAAATTTCTTGCTGCCGCATAGATCCCCAAAAGATGATGCCATACCGCAAGCGGGACTCAACATAACCAAAGTAAAACATTCTAAGTTGCTGGACATCAACACACTTACGAAGATTGCGTATGCCGTATATTTCTATGCTATCTTCTAAATTCTAGTAGCAGGTAAATTTTAAATGAATTAAATATCTAAACTGTGATTTGCAGTGGTCTAATAAGCGTATGCTGCTCTTAGATTTCTCCTACATCAATATCTCTATTCATCATATTCATTTTCCGAAGCACTATTTTTACGTATCCCATTAAGCAAGCTTATATAATAATTAGAGTGGTTTAGGATTAAGTACTGTGATAAAATTATAGATCGTTGCACATCAATTAAATGTGTGTATATATTGTCTGCTACCATCAAAATAGGGAAACGAAAATGTTTGTTTTGGCAAAAAATCGATAGCTTTGAAGCTAAACTATAAACCAGCACTGATCAAATTGATTTCTGTAGTCCAAAAAATACACCCTACATCAAAAATAGACTAGAATAAATATTAAATGAATGTAGGCTTTCACGGCTAGTGTGAGAATCCTTACTGGATGTACGAGTTTCGGGCTGATATGCCGTGGTCTAGCTCTATGGATGACATCCACAAGATTATTATAAATATTAATATTAATAAAGCAAAAAAAACATATTTTCCGTATAAAAAAACTGTATCTCCCGGTATAAACAATATTGCTTTGAAACAAAGAAATGTGTTTAAAAAGTAATTTCATTGGTTTAAAGAGTCTTTTCTACCAGTGCTTGACAAAAGCAGCTAATGCAATTAAATATAGTAAGCTAAGACGAATTATAATCATACAGATCTAAGCTTATCTCGTATTTAGTAACTCCAGTATAAAACCTTTAAGTGGCTTGTTATCTGTGGAAATTGTAGGTGGATAATCTAGAAGAGCGGTAAATGAACTGTCCGAATGATATCTCAACATATCAAACTCTATAAGCTCTCCTTAAAAAGTGCGAATGTCAGGTATAATTTGATATAAATAGGTACTGATAATTGTTTGCTTCCTCTAATAACGGATACCAGATTCCTAAATAACAAAAACTTTAAAACTTTGAAACACTGGTCTAAACTGATGATTCAGCGATTGATGTTAGGAGAGAGTACCTCTGATATAATGGAGCAAAAAATACGTTTCAGCATTTCGTTTATTTAAATAGGATTAATTGCCAGTAAATTAGAAATAACCAAGGTCAACTAGAAGATAAAAAGCTTGGTAGTGTCAGAAATATATTGCAATCACCAAAAAAATATTAAATTCTAACCTATCGAACAGATATTTTAGATGAACCGCTCACTTAAATGTAGAATTAATTAATTGGTTCGGAAAAAATGGAAAAAAAACTTAAGTTTTACAATTTACACTTCATTATTTAAGATTTATAGAGCAAGGCGATGTACCTCCTAAAGGTTCCAGTTGATGATATATATGACTGCAATTTCTGAAGAGTTTCAGGTTGAAAATTGTTTCTCAAGTTTCCGCAGTTATAGACATATGTTATTCTCATTGTATACATTTGAAATTTTTGATCAAGTTAAACAATGGGCTGTGCAGTGAGGATGTGTGCAGGTGACACAGTGAATATTAAAAATTTCCGTATTGGTTTCGTCACACTGCCTTTATTCTCTTTGACAGAATTTTACATAATTTTGCAGTTGCTTAAGAATTAAATATCGAATGGAGTTTAGAATTCAAACAATGCATTTTTAGTTTTTATTGCACTAGAACTCTTTCGGAATTGAAAAATCCCGAATGTGCTTGCTTTGTCTTTTAATTCGTTTCTAATAGGATGAGTTTTCTGCATCAAAGAGAACCAAAGAAAAAATCCCCCACCAAGGAACATGAAGATCACCGTGTTCCAAAGATCAACCTCTGCAGATAGCTTAGCCGTTTGCTCTTGCAAATATTTTTTAGAACGATAATATTTTTGCTATGAAACAGGTGTATAGAATATACTTTAGGGTCATTTAGAATAGGTTTTAAAGCCAAATATTGAAGTAATTGTAAGTTGAAGTACATACTCGGTTGCCTACTCTACGGGCAAATTTCAATTGTTAGTACAAATGATTATAAAGATAGATCATCTTAGCAATAGGTGCTGGTCATAGCCTTATATATAATGTAAATTTTATTTTATATGTAAATTCAGGCTTACTTGGTATATTTATATTTTTATCTTTAATTATATTTTTGCTCCGAGCGATTTTTCATTCCTCGGGATTATTCGGTAACTATTTCTGTATTCCCCTTAAACTGGAGTAAATAACGGTACGTTAATGTCAGTTACTGGCTATCCATTTGAATTCGATGTTGGTTTACCTGATAGCGATAACAATTTAAGGCAGATTACTGGTAATTTTGGTTTAAATGTGCATTCTGCCTGTGGCCACGAAAGACGACGGTTGTTAGTGAACTCCTATAATATTTTTTTACGCCACACACTCAGAAATTAAAAGTTCCATAAAGTGTTTACCTAAAGGTATCAATATATCACCTGATTAATACAAATTCATATCTTTCATCTAAACAATTGTCGAGATCTCCTATAAAATTTCCTGAGAAGAATCCCGGATAAAATACCATTTTATGATTTGACCGTTATTGGAGGCCCCCGAAATCAAACGTCCAACTTGACCCACAGAATTATCTGTCCACACCCACATTTAGAGCTGTCCATCCGCAGCCAAGGTATTTCACCAAGTATGTCCCACCTAAAAAAAAAAATAATAATTAATTTCAATTCAATGTTAACCAGTAAATTAGATTTTGAAATATATGCTCACGATACGTTACTTTTGGATTGAAGTTTGTAAGAACGCCTTTGTTTTATTTATTTTAGGAACTTTAATATTTAAAGTTTGGTTTAAAATCGACACTAAGATGGTCTATGATTATAGGGATTTTAACATATCGATAACACGGATCGTTTAAATATCATAGTTTTCTTACAAATTCAGTTTGGCCATTTAGGAATAGATGACTTTTTAATTTTATTTACCGAGTATAATTTTGGCGTTTCTTTAACCTCAATTATTTAAATGCCAGGCAAGTTTGGATACGAATTTTTGTAGTAAATAATCTGTTTTATACAGTATTTATGATTCCAACACATGGACAGCAAGACAAAACAGTTTCCGCGTAGCTTTGGTAGTAAAGAACTAACATTCGGCGGTATCTATTGCCGCCAGCCGAAAAAAAATACCTAAATCCTTTTCATTTATTTTATTCAATAAAGCCCAATACTTACAATAGATCCCGTAAAAATTGTGTTCACGTCATATTTTTCTTGACTACCAAACTAAACTTTTTTCTCTTGCTGTACTTGTGATCAAACAGTCTCAAAATTTGATAAAACAGCATTTTGGTATTTAAATAAAGAGTTAGGCTCGTTTTGTGTTGAAACATTCTTTTATTTGCACGTTTAGTGTGATTTTAGGGAGGGGCTATTCGTTAGCAAGCGCCTGGAATTTGGCAGGCAATCTGGTACTCCTACTAGTATCCCGCGCCACCTAGTAGATAGAAGGTTACTTTCTACAATATTCACTAATTTATCAGAGAGGTCGCTAGGTGAATAAAGAACCACTGTATTGTTAAAAAAAAAGAAAAAGAAAAAAAATCATACAAATAAAGAGAATATATGTTAATTGAGATTTTGAATTTAATTAGAATATTTTATTGTACTGAAGTAAAAAAAAATAAAATTTGAAATCCCGAGCATTTGTTCTGAAAAACAGAAATATATATCATTTATTCGGAAAATACTTTTAAAAAGATGGCAGCAATTTCAAGACGATTAAATCAGCACTTTTCAAGTTGAGAAGATGAATCGGAACCTAGGAAAGCCGTTGTGGAAATTATCCAAAACCCCTTAAAAGTATATTTTGGGTACATAAATTGGTTTTAATAAAATGCCCCTTGTAGTACGCCATTTCAATATAATTTTAATTTTAAAATAATGCTACATTATTTCAAATTTAGTATTTGTTGATATAAATAAATAATGCAGATAATAAAGATCCAAATCTCAATACTAATTCAAACATTAGAGTAATCAGATTTAAAAAAAGGAATTAAATCTCGATATGTTCAGTAGTTTTTACGTAATGTGCCAAAAGGGACTAAGCGAATAAATTTTTTTTTGTTCTGTGTATGGTGCATACTTAATGTGTGCAGGGTTAAATAAATGGATTTGTTATTTAGATGAAAATAAATAATAAATGATGTTCGGTCTATCGTGGTTTATTGTTATAATGATCTTAACAGCTACATGTTTCGACACAACCCAGCCATCTTCAGGCTCTTAAGTGTCAACGTAAAATAAAGCAAAATACTGTTAGTAACTAAAATTATATAAGGAAAAGATATCATCTAATCAGTCTACTGGTGTAGTGTCAGGAGATTAATGCGCATTATTTTGCTTTATTTTATATTGATGTTTAGGAGTCTGAAAACGGTCACATTGGGCCGAAACATATAGCTTTTAAGATAATTATAACAATAAACCTGAATAGACCGAATATTTTATTTATTATTTATTTAAATCTAAGTAATCATTCATTTCGAGTAGAATTTATCATCTTTATCAGAACCGCCTGATAATTAATACACTTTTAATATTTATTTCAGAAATCCACTAAACCTAATTGAATACCGAAACGTAACCGTAGATTTTCTCGTCGAAAATGACAATATCATCAAGGTTTATCCGGAATCGGTGTACATAACAGACGAGATCTTCGAACAGGGCTATGTACCGTTGACCATATCGGGGATCAGCCCTGGAAAATCAGATATCCTAACAAGGATAACCCCGGATCGTTTGAGGTAAGTACGGTTGTTTCACGCGGATAATTGTGACTTACCACGATTGCGTAGATATCTTTTCCGAGAATATATATAGGAACACGTCTCGGTACGTATATCTATGATTTTCTTCTGAGGACGAAATAGCTTTGAATTACGTGTATCTTTTTTCTTTTTGTCATTTCCTCCACTAGCAGCGATCAGGACGCATTCACTGTTGTGAACGTGCACAGAAACGATGTGATAGTGGTAATCTCAGAAATAATAGGATGGATTTACTTTTTGGCGTGGTCTTTTTCGTTCTATCCCAAGTCTGGACGAATTTCTTCAGGAAAGGTTAGTGTTTGGCAAATGTTAAATATCCGCCATCAACTAAGCTAAGTTAAGTGCATTAAAATGTGACAATGTCAAATTACTGACTAGAAGCTTAAAACAAACTAACACAAAATGTTGCAACATAGAGTGCGCTATGTTTAATTCCAAGCAGAGGGGAAAAGCGAAGCATAGTGATTAACATATAATAACTTTTTAAAAAAATATTTGTGTGAATTACATCTAATATAGTAGCTATATTCAGTACTTAGTGTTATTTGCTTGTATTACATTAACGTGTGTTATAAAATGTTTGCACTTTTCTAAATTACATCAATACTAGCAGACACATTTAACAATATACAGGATGAGTCACGGAACCCGTCCATTAAAAGTTCTGAAATTTGCAATGACATCTCGATCTTGAGACTTCGATGTTAGCTATGATCTATTTAGAAAAAAAACTACATCTATGTCGCACTTACGGATACATCGAAAGTCACGGCCAACTTTGATATCATAAGTAGAAACCTTCATTTGTTAGTGCTATTTTTAGGCTCTAAGTCATCTTATAGCCAATTTTATAAAACATCTACTTACCTATCCGTTACGTTTCAGTTATTTTAGTTTTTGTGAAGAAGAGCTGAAAAAGGATACGATGCATCAAACGCGTATAACGGCTATGCAATAAAAGATAGAGAGTTTTATGCTGATTGTGAAGGGTGTGGCTCCTCTACTATTTAACCAAGGAATAAAAAGTAAACAAAATTATACGGGTGTCCCACAATCTAGGGTTGATTTAGGGTAACTTCTTAGTACTAAAAGTATTTTTTTAAATGGAACACCCTGTACATTTGTACATCCTGTGGTATAGAATTGTATTCTCTATTGAAAAGCTAAAGGTGTTCCTATACCTATCTCCATCGTTTCTTTTAGAATTAGCGATTTTCAGAAATTCTTGTAAATTAATTCATGTTTTAATTGAAAAATTGAAGAAAAGCTCTAATCAACTGTTCTAATAAAAAATAATTAAATCTCTTTTCGATTTGTCAAAATGACAGGAAGCTTGTTTTTGGTTTAAATTGCTCGAAATTTTAGAAAATGAAATGAGAATATATTATGTATAGATATCAAAGTAATCTTCAAGTTGTAAAGTGTTAATATCAACGAAGAGGATTTGAGTGATAAGAAAGAAAGGATAAATTTGAGGTGTATCAATTCATATGTTATATGTCTGACCAAAACCATGAAAATTTGAGCTGAGGCTAAAAGAAGAGCACCTTACCAAGGTGATTTAGTCTTTTTGGCATTTCTGTTCATAATATACATGTATTTATGTAATGCCAATAAATTGATAGTATTATTATCATTATTACCATAATCAATCATTTTTATTATGTGTAGTACATGTTTCGGCCTAGGCCATCTTCAGGCGTAACTGTTAGGTCTCTATAATTGGTTTATTTTTATTATTCAGACCTAAAAGTTACGCCTCATGATAGTCTAGGCCGAAACATGTCGTGCACATAGTAAAAATGTTTGTTTAGCTGATTAGAGCTTTTATTCAATTGTCCAATATCAATCTACACTCAAGTGATCTGTCAACTTATCTTGGTCTGTGCTATCGGGCTTATTCATTAGGAAACATGGAAGACCATTTTAAAAATTAAATTTATCTTATTCTAAATGTATTATTTATTCGAGAACAATATAATAACAGTATATATACGCCATTTCGTTTTTGACGATCTAGTATCCAATAAATTTTATTTTATACTAATATTTCAAACCAAGGGAGGAAAGTGCTCTATTGCAGGCGCGGGCAAATATTGTAATTGCCCAAGGCCTGCAATAGCACTTTCCTCACGTGCTTTGAATACTATTTTTTCCCAGCCAGTCCAATTGTAACTAAATATCTCAAAATAATAAAGGCATACCTGTGAATGACATGATAGATAGTAAGCTTAATCTGTCGTTTTAAAAGTGTTTAATAATAGTTCAATTATAAATTAATACCTAATAATTTAGCAATTATCTCATAAATGGGCTCAGACTGAGTCGAATGCATAATGTCATCTATCAATAATGTCACATAATATGAAAGATGTACAGTTTCATCCCTGGAGGAAAAGTATAACTTTTCCGCCCTCAAATAAGGGAGGAAGGTGGATACTTTCCTCCCTGCTGGAAAAAAAAAACATGTTTTCACCTCCTACTATTAATTAATTACTAATTCAAATCATGTTTTCTGAAAATCACTAATCCTAAAATAAGCGATAGAGATAAGTATTAAGAATACCTTTAGCTTTTCGACAGAGCATTCAATTCTACATCACATAATGTAAGCATATACAAGGCGTTCCATTTGAAAAAAAAAATAGTACTAAGAAGTTACAGAAAATCAATCCTAGATTGTGGGACACCGCTGTAATTTTGTTTACTTTCTAATTCTTGGTTAACTGGTAGAGGACCCATGTCCTTCGCAGTTCACATAAAAACCCTCTACCTTTTACTGCATACCCGTTATAGATCTTGAATGCATCAAATTTTCTGCACTTTTTTTTTCTCAAAAGTCACAATAACTCTAAAACGGTAACCGATAGGTAAGAAGAAGTTTTATAAAATTGGCTTTAAAATTCTTATTAGAAGCTAAAAATACCCAAAAAGATATAGGTTTCTATTTATAATATCAAAGGTGGCCATGACTTTGGATGTAACCGCTAACAAGCTTCAAAATCGAGATATCATTGCAAAATAACTTTTAATGTACGGATTCCGTGAATCACCCTATATGCCACGATAATTTCATGTGCTGTATATTATGTTAATTTTTGTTTGTTATTATTCTTTACAAATGGCAATAAATTGAATTTGAATTTGAATTATATGATGAATAGCAAATTTCCTAAATTTATCTTTCTGACTATACATTATCCGCTTTTGGGATAGGCATAGTAGCCACTATTTAAATTCCTTGTGTCCTTTGATTGATGTATGTTTGAAAAATTAATAGAAGCACAAAATGGTGTTGATCGGATCAATCTTTTATTTTTAACTGCTTATAGCAGCAGTAATTAATAATAAAAGATTGATCAGCATTTTGTACTTTTACTAATTTCCATGGTAGCCACTAGTTCTGCATTATTATATTTGCTGACCACTGTAACCTTAGTTTAATAGGCAGCCCTTTGGAGTAAGTTACATTGATTTTGATTCTAGAAACAAATTTTAAATTTACAAGTGGATTACAGATATAATTCGAACAGTTGCATGAAGAGAATAATAAAGCCATACTGTTAAGCAAACCTATGCGAGAACAACTAAGAAAATTAGCCAAAACGATTGATGATTCTCAGATACCTAATCTGCTTCAGAAATTGAAATTTAGCAATTACACATTTTCCTTACATATTTACGGCGAACAACTTAATGTGTTTTCGTATACTTTGTGAAAGAAGTGTATTATGATTGTGTTATTAGATCACTATATTTGGCACTTTCTAAAAACACTAGCGTCTTTATATTTTCTTACAATCTTATCTTAACAATGCAAACAAAAATAACAGCGGTAACTAATGATGTCAGCCAAAAGATATGATTTTTTTTATCATTTCTTATTCAATTGGGCCTAAGCCTTTACAATATCCCGTAAAAATTATATCCACATATTCTTTCCCTTTACTAACAAGCACCGCGCCTTTTTTTTGTACTTGCTGTACTTCATTTTCTAAACTTGTCTATTTAGTCGACATTCGCAACCAACACGAAAAAATAAATATGTTTGGACTGAAAACTTTTACATTTCTTTGTACTATTTTAACTTAAGTAACTGTCCCAATAAGCAAATATTTATCCAAGGTTTAGTCGATATTCATTTGATAGAGATTTTTTTTTACTATTGTGTTCAGTAATTGAATTTATTTTTTTTGTAATCAATTCTTATAATAGCCACCCTAAGCAAGCATTCCATGCAAACAATAAAAAGTTGAGTGAAAAAGTTTGGGGCATTCCGTGTAGCCTCCCAAACTTCGCTCGTGAAAAAAATAAAATTAAATGTTTAGACTTTCGAATTATATGCTTTGTATGTATACGACATACATTATTTATTTTATTCATTTCTTTTGAAGTTGTTGCTTGTAAAGTGTTAATAATTGTACACTATTCAATTTTTTATACTTGATATTTCACCCCTAAAAAGAATAATGTTTACGTTATTTCTTATAATTTTTGGTATTGTCGATAACAATACTGGAATAATTTGAAAGATCTACATGTATATTATACTTAATATACTTAATTCCCATTGTTATCAACTCAAAATAATGAATAAGAAATAAATATATACAATAATAATAGATGTATTGTAGAAACAATAAAAAGATTATCCATAAGCACAAATTTGAATTGAATGTAGAAACGCTTACTAAGCTAAATTTGTAATAGGGATTAGTATATCTATATTTTTTTAAGGCAAAATTGTTTTGTCATTAAAACATGTTAATAGAATATTCTTTGTACTTCTTCTACGTTTGTATTTGGCGTTGGAGGGCAGAAGGCAGTATTGATATTTGACCGTCACAAATGGGAGACATAATATAATTTTTCCACTGTACATACTTGGGATAAATATATGTAATAAATTGGATATAGGTCGTTAATCTATATTACATACACATAAATAGGTGTAAAACGTTGTATTATGCACGTTTATTGAGGTAATGTTAGGTAGTTTACTAAAAAATAAAGCAAAACAGTAAATATAAGTATATCTTTTCATCTATTCTCGCCATTTGAATTAAATAAAATCCAAAAATATTTGTCTAGCGGAAAAACGATTTATCTCTAAGCTTATCCAAATAACAACTACTAGAAGAATTCTTCTCTCCATTATGTATCTACTAATCCCTCTAATCGGTCTAATCTCCTTTTGTAATACGCTAACAACAGCATGTTATTGAACTGGTTATTACTTTATTTCCTTATTTAATCCGTTTCTTGTATACTTCAAGTATGCAACCAAACATTATTCCAGCAAATGTTGGTTGCGATATTAATAGTCAGCAAAACTAGTGAATACGTTTATTTTCTACAATTTTTTTTGTCCTTTCTAATGTTCACCTATGAAGTATTTTTTAAATGTCATTTAGAGAGTTGGAATGGCAAGGAATATTAGTTAAACAGTTGTGAACTTGTTAAGTACTAGTCCGCAATCGAGAAATTATCTTTAGACATTTAATTACTAATGATAGTATAAGTTTTAGCTCTGTTCATATGTAGGTATATATCGTTTCTGGATGGTTATATATACAAGACCTTAAAAATAGGGGCAAAATCTGGAGTCTAAATTGTAATTTCTCCCAAGATTTTTGGAGTACTTTCAACAAACGTTAATATATATACTTGACACAACAAGTTAAAGGACTTATAACAAGCAAAAATTGCCGCTTTTCACGAGATACATATATTATAATAAAAATTATAACACATTCCTATAGTGTTTTAGTATTAAAAATAACGAAATAATATAACGCGATCGGATGTCTTTTCCTACTTGGGTAGTGGAAACAAATTTTTCCTTTCTTGTTTTCAGTTTAGGGGACCTTTACAGTCGCTAGAAATATTCAGAAGATTATTCATATGTAGGCGAACTCTGCGAAAACTACTGATACTCATTCTGTCTCTCTCGCTCATGGTTCACGATGAGTCAAGTCAATTATATACTGCTATATCAATAATGGCTCTTGCTTTAATTTAGACAATTTGTAAAGTAAATAATATACGAATTTTTGAGTTTTTCTTGACAATGGCGTCTTCTGATATGCGTCATAGAGTCAATTATATAGATACACATACCTAAACGTATAAAATTTGTAATATTATATATTTTATTCCGCATCGTTTACTTACATTACCTTGTTGATTAAAAATAACCTTTGCCATGCCTGAACCACCCTCAGAATAGAAGGAACGATTAGGCGTAGGCCTCAACCGCCTGACTGCGATCAAACCTGGGACATGCTCTAGGATGACATGTCAAAGAAATTCAGCTTTGTGAAGGAATTCACTACAAAGCTAGTAACAAGAGCGAGTAGAATCAACATCATCGCGAAATTAGATGAAAATGCCATCAGATGGTACACTGATGGCACCAAAACGGCAGAGGGAACTGGAATAGGAATATATGAGCATAGAACCAAGTACTTCGAGATCTTGGAAAATTACCCAAGTATCGTCCAGGCGGAAATACACGCTATTGAAAGATGAGTCTAGTTCAATATTGATAGAAATTATCGAAAGCAGGTGATTATCATCACGTCTGATAGTCAAGTAGCCATCAAGGCGCTCAGCTCACATGAAAATCAGAGAATCCAAGATAGTTTGGAAATGCGTTAGGGAAATTAAACGAACTAGGGAAAAGGAATGAAGTGACTCTCCTGTGGGTTCCGGGTCACAGAGGAGTGGAAGGAAACGATATAACGGATAATCTCGGAACTGGAATACCATTTGTAGGGCCTGAACCTTTTTGTGGGATAAATAGCAGTACAATACTAAAGAAATTGAAAAAGGAAATGGAGCAGAGAAAATCTAATTATTGGAAGAATCTCCAGGGAATGAGGCAAAGTAAAATTCTTCTGAGAACCTATAACCAGAAGATGTTTGCACAATTCATCAACCTGATTAAGAACAATATTCGCATATTAGCCGGAATACCTTCAAACCATTGTAAACAGAAAGGACATCTGAGTAAGCTTGGATTCGCAAATGAATCTGAATGTAGATTTTGTGGGAAACGGGATGAAACATTCATCCATCTCTTCTCAAATTGCGTAACACTGTGCAACTTAAGGGCGTTGCACCTGGGAGCATGTGAAATCGAAGAGGGAGACTTACCTAAATTGGGGCCTTCTTATATTCTACACTTTCTGAAAGGAACAGGACTGGAAGACCAACTGTAAAACAACAAGAATAGGGGACACAATAGATCTCTTAGGTCGCAGGGTAACATGATCCTCCATACATACAACCTTTGCCATAGCCCAAGTTTACTAGGATCTTGGAACTATTTCATAAATCCAACTGCCTCTTCTATTGACAGTTAGCCTTAACTCACAGCCAGCAAACTGTTACGATTCTAACCGTGCATTGGTAAACCAGTTCTAAATCTGTTTGTCAAGTTAAACCATTGAGCGCTGTTAATATTTTTCCTATTTTCAAAGCTGAATTGTCACCGTCATTTTTAATATTAAAAAAACGTACACTGAAACTCGACATTTTGGTGCCATTCCTTTATATGTACAAAAATGGTAATATTGAATTAGAGATGGAGTGCATATTTAGGCAGATGTGGCTTTATCCCCAAGGCATATTAAAATTCCGAATAAACATCCAATTTATATCTGGCATGATTAGATAAACCAAAATTATTTTTGACGAGTAGCCCAAGAACAACAATCATTTATTACAAGCTGTACAAACTCGATTTGGAATGAATGTACCACTTACTAGAATTAATCAGATAATTTACAAATTTATTTTACTTTCACAACCAATTCGCTACTTTCTTTTCCCCATGAAATATTCAGGAAAGATTCAGTCAAAACAGAAATCGGGAACTGGTAAAATATTCTGTAGGGTTTGCAAAACGCGTATTTTAGCTAGAAAGAACTTAAAAATAATTCTAAAATGCTAAATTAGTGTTGTGTCTGCAAGAACACTAGCTTAAGTTATTTCCTTTTCAACATTCATTTTCATACAATATTTTTCTTTAATTTAGCATACGCTTTTACAAACGAGTATACTTACTAAAACAATCTTATGTATTTTCAGCGTCGTTGGACTAAGCTTCGATTTTGTGTCCTTAAATATTGTCGGCTATGCTTGCTATAGCATGTTTAATATTGGGCTATATGCTATTCCTGAAGTCAGAGTAAGTATTTAGTATATAAGCAGCTTCATTTCAGCTGTTCCACTTAAATGACAGTGCTTTCTCTATTCATGATCCTCTGAGAACTATTAATTTTTTATTACAGTTCGCTCATTAGAAAATTTTATTTTATTTATCAACAAAAAAGAAGAATAATTTACATCCAGAAAATATTTTATTGGGTCCTAATTTGAAAAATGCGTTAATTGGAAGTTTAATCCGTTACTCTTTGTCTATTTTATGTTTGATTCGCGAAATTACAAATTTTCGCCACCTGTTGACGTTGTCAAATTGACACATTAGTCCTATTACTCTGAAGACGGAGGCGAAACACGTATTTACTTACACAAAAAGGGCAATATCTGACTATCGTCGACGATTAATTAAATTAATTAAAAGTCCAATAAAGTAAAAACAGCTTACATCTGCCCATCGCACTCATAAAGTTACATCACGTAGAACTTTATCTATGTTTTCAACAGCAGAGTAACAGTAGTAGCTAATCAAATTAATAAATTACCTCTTACCATAAAACAATAACCGGCGTTAAAACAAAAAATAAACAAAGTGTAGGTGCAACAATGACATGAAAAAAGTTCGGACGCAATGTTGTAATGTAAATACGCTAGTACGCTAATTTATAGATAATTCCTTGAACTTATCAACAGAATGCTCTTTTTGATAGATAATTGCTAATTTAATATAAAAAAGCAAAAAATAGAATCATTTAGAGACAAATTGTTAATAAAGCTAAGGACTGAAGCCTATATATAAATAACAATTTAAACAACAAATTTGATACTTGTGTAATATGTGATCATGTGAATTAATTTCCTATATGTAGTTTAGATATGGTCCATATAACCTATTTAAAAATTTCGACAAACTATTGCTAAACTTTTTTTTATAATTAAAGCAATGAATTAGGTTAAATTAGCAAATGCTCGGTAATTTTAGTGCTGATTAAATAGTACTTATCAAATGTTGAAATAAATTGAAAATAATGCTGATGGCTGTTGAATAAGATATTTTTGAGATAATTGTAAATTCAACACTCTCCTTTAATTAAATAGCCCGTATTTCTTCAGTATTTTGACAACTAATGTAATATTCATTACAAAAATGTTAATGTAAATGCTGTCGAAACGAACAATATAAAAAAATACAGCCGATTTTAGCTCTATTATTCTATTCTATGATACAGTCAATTGAAAAATATACTACATGAATGATTTAAAGTTTTTGAAAAATAGTTTCATTTATTCCGATTTGAAGTAGTGCAAAACTACATCGACTTTTTTATACAGGTGGCCTACGCACTTGCCCTAAATTTAAATCTACTAATTCCTTTATTGCTCCGTTTTAAGGATATTGAACAGTAGAACTTTTATAATATTATATAGTGTGCAAGGTCTACAAATTAAAATATACTAAATTATATATAAAACTTGATTGTTTGTTTTTCTGCAGTGCGTATACTGAAAGAAGTAAAGTAAATTTGTACCCCAGCCTTTAAGTAAAGATACATCACCTGTTATGAATCTAACATTACATAACAAGTGATTAATTTTTACCTAGGATGGGTTGTGAATTCACGATGGCTTCTCGTACTGTATTAATGTGCACTAAACACACTGAATCTTAGCCATAATGTAACTGAATCTATAGCTTTAATCACAAGAGAGTCTCTTGAACAAGCTGTGTATCTACCTTTCTTTCTCTTAACCCTGAGAATTTTTTTTTGGCATGGTAAAATTGAAACCGTTATAAATTCAAAAGATGTTTTCGTGTATTAGCTAAATTTGCCAGTTGCCAACAAAAAACAATATAGAGATAAAATATTTGCAAATTCTTATGTTATCAATCGATATGAGGCGTCACGTTTGGGAATATCGCATCACATTACAAATTTGCATGCCTAATTTATTTCCAGCGTCTGCCCTCTAATAATGCTAAATGATAGCAAATTAGAACAAGGACACTGCATCCATCCATACGATGCCAGTCGAGGAATATCAGTTTCTTGTTTTGCTAAAAATCGTTAGACAATTACAATAAAAATTAATCAATTTGGGCTCGCATGATGAGATTATGTTATCATAAAAGGACCTGAAAGCATAGCAACATCAATTGCTGCGTCATAGGCATACTGTATAAATTGGATGAAGATAAACTATATTTTGCTGAAAGCCTAATTATTTTCAATATGAGTTAATAATGTATATGTACTTATTTCTATGCTTAATTCATTCTATGCCAACTATATCATTATATAAGATTATTATATTTCAAATGAGGATTACGACAGATGTACTATACAACCATTAAATCTGATTTCAGGAACAATACTCAAATCGGTATCCACAGAGTGTGATACCAGTGCTAACCAATGATATTATATTCTCCATTCATGGAGCTTGCATCACCATAATCACTGGCCTACAATGTCTGATTTACGAGAGCAACAACCAAACTGTTTCCACCATTGTCAAGTGTCAACATGCAGCGATTGGCGCCATCTTAGTCGTTGCAGTCGGATTGGTGAATTTGAATTATATTCTTTTACTCGATTTCATATACGTCTGTTCGTATATAAAATTGGTCCTCACACTTACAAAATACATACCGCAGGTAAACAAATAGCCTCCTGAATTATAGGTGTATCATTCAACTACAATCAGTTGTTACTTTGTAGGTTTATATGAACTACAGACGTAAAAGTACTGTTGGATGGAATATTTATAATGTGGTAGCTGATGTGACCGGAGGTCTCTTCAGCGTCAGTCAGATGTTTCTTAACGCATATAATTTTGGTACGTACTAAGAGTTGCAAAATGAACACACATACTTAAAATATTGTTGTTATATATTTGCTTTGTTGGCTACGTGTATATGTTTGCATGTGTGATAATTTATTTATTAATGGAAAATCTTCATTATATATGTGAGAAGCCCTATGGACGGTAAAACAAATTGCGCTTGAAGGTGTCAATACCATATGAACGTACGCTTCTATACCATGACCAAAAATTTGCAATTATTAAAAGTGATATAATTAAAATTTGAAAATTTAAGGTGATCATAAATAACATTTGGATGTTACATATAAGATTGAATTCCATAAAAATAATAAAAATAAATTGAAGTTACAGCTACTGCTATTGAAGACTAACTGTTCGCTGAGACATCTGTATATATACTTTTTGCAATTATTGCAGGCGTCTCAAAATTGTTTATGATTTGGTTTTAACCCCGTACGATATCCAATCATATAAGCAAAATATTAAAATATATATATATCGTTAGATAATGTAAATTTAAGATTATTTTAGAGTACATGTCCTTATTACAAATGTATGTATAAAGAGAACTTGAAGTTATAAATCTACTCTGTTACCAACAACTAATTTTTATTATCAAATTAGTTGTTATTAAATAGTGCATACATACTTTTACCATCTACTGTAGGTATAAAATTTACCAGTACATTTTTAAATATACACGAATTGTAGTACTAAATGTATAAAGCAAATCTTTAAACAATTGCATCAGCAATGGAGAAAAAGTAATCAACAATGCATGAGCTCCCGAAAAGGAAATTAATACTCTTTTACAAAGCCTTCCATAACTTCAGTTTTTAACTTAAAAATTTAATGTAAGTTTAAGGGCTTATAGCAGTCTTTCTGAAAATCCGTAGCAAAAAATATATTATATATACAATTTAGTACGGATTTACTTGGACAAAGAAAATAATAATAATTATCTCAGCACAAATAATATTTGGTTAAGAAATTTTCTTGTTAGCGACATTCTTGTAGTCATGTTAAACGTTACGCAAAATCATTAAGGATCCTCAGCTAAATGATTTAATAATATCAGGTAATGAATTTGCTAAACTTTGTGACATATTTACCATAAACCTTTGTGATGTTACTTAGCTTACGTACATATATTTATTTAAAAACTGTACTTAATATTTACATGTAGTTTACCTTACTAACGTTAAGATGTTATCGCTATTTTATTAAGTGTACGTGATTATTTAAGAATAAATAGTAAATTTAAAGGTGCTTCGCTTAATGCAAGTAGGTAGAATTTAATATACAGCCAAAGATTTTTCATTTCAAAAAACGCACAGGTAGATTTTGAGTGAATTACTTTCTTTAGTCTTGTTGTCGTCTGAAGACATGTTTGTTTGTAAGCAATGTATGTAGTTTTAAAGTAAAATCAGTTCAGAATAGCTCAGAAATGGCAATAATTATAATGAAGAGTAATATATTAAATTTGTGAAAAAGTTATTGGATCGAAGAACTTAGCGCTCTATTGGCAATTGTGATTAATTTCGTCTGACAAATTTTATTTGCGTCCAACGGTGACTTAAAATGTGCATTTTCTCTAACAAGAGAACAACGCAAAACGCAACTAATTAAACTGTGAAAGCTAAAAAATGATTAGATAAAATAACCAAACAATTATTTATTTTAGCGAATGAACCACTCAATCTAACGATACAGTAACTGAAGGTAAAATTTTAGCAATTTCTAACTTTTTAGAAGCAATTTTAAAGCTTACAAGAGATATCTTTGGGTTTTTATAAGATAGTTTGAAGTTTATTACACAGTTTTCTCTCGCTTCCACATGAATGACGAAACTTGACTACTTTTGCAATTATTTCCACACTACAACAAGAATTCTAGTTTGTGGATACTATAGCAAAACAAAACAATCACCTTTAGATTAATGTGTTTATTATTGGGGAAAAATGCTACCATATGTGTCCAAAATAAGCAAAAATGTTGTCTCCAGTATTTTCATTTCGTTTCATTACTCAACAGATAACAACACTAGAAGGATGTGTAAATCTAATGTAATGAGTCTGTAAATGTATCATGAAACGTTCTAAGAAAACGTTGATCAATTCTTTTGTTGCTTTTAATTGCCCATGTGCAATGCCAAATTCAAAAACTTTATTGTTACCACAACAAATTGAAGGGCTTATTTTAATAGCGTGATAGGCCTCACCAAACTCCTTCAATTTTAAATTAAATAGTAGACGGTTTTATACATATTTCTAAAACTTCAAAGCTTGATAACTCATTTTTCTTTATTTGTAATGGGGTCTTGCTTAGCTCAACAAAAACTGCGTCCATTATGTATATTGCGTCCTTTCCTGTGACAAACTGTATTGCGCCTTGCCTGAGGTAATATTATGCGTTTTTCTCTTTCAGACGAATGGGAATCTTTGCTGGAAAATCCGACCAAATTCCTTCTAGGTGTAGTGTCGATACTTTTCGATGTTGTCTTCATTACGCAACATTATATTCTATACAGAGAGGATACCGCGTCAGAGTTGGAGAGCATGCTGGAAGACGAAAAAAAGTTTATCGAAAAAATCAAAAAATAAGTTAAGTTATTGTTATATATTTGTTAATGTTATATTTTAAATAAATTGATATTAGTTCTTTAGATTTATTTCTACGTTAATTTGTAGTACAAAATAAAGCCAGCAGAAAACTAAGTGGCAACGTTTATATAAGAAAGACTGATAAACCTTATTTATTAATTCATTCACAGAACTACGCAGAATTTATTCTTATGTACTTGCATGGAAATTTAATGCATCTGCTTTCTGTTTTTTTGTTCATATGATATGAGATATCAATCAAACTGGGCAATTTGAGCAAGGAATGTTTACAACAGTCCAATGATTGTGTATAACGTACATATAAATAAAAGTTCATTAGCCATAATCAGTGAATTAAATCCGTATGCAGTGAGTATATAAATAAACAGAGATACTGAAAAAAGATTTTTTCTGAAAAATTCAACCTATCAGTACAGGGAATATAATGTCTGCAATTAAAAGCAGAAGCATGAAGCTTTTGGAAAATAATGTCAATTTGGCCTCAAAATATACACGTGCTACATCCACAAACAAAAACAAATATCTCGGTTCGATGAACTTATAACTAAACTTAACACTTACTAAATACCAATAAATATCCAATTGTCAAAATTGATCCTAACATATTGCGTTTGGAACGTCAAAAAAAGTCACTTTTTTCTTCGGTTTCTAAAAAGCTAGGGGTAAAGGCAATACCATAGCACTGTATTGTAACGCTGCAAGGTAGCATACAGCCCGGTATAAAAAAAATTAAATATAATACTTTAATTAAATTATTTAGTATCAAATATTAAGCATCCCAGTGTCATCTATATTCATCTTTTCGTAATCATAAGTGTGCCTTCTCAAATCCCAGATGCATGCGGGGTGAGAATTTCTTCCGGCTAGAGGGTAAGGACGCTCTAGCATTAAAAAAATTACGAATACCTTCTTCAATAAGACTCCAGGTGCCGTAGGAGCGTGTTGCTAGTACGTCCTCTACTCCGATAAAGTGCTTAGTTTACGTTAAGTAATGTGCATGAGACACTGTTACATCAATTTTGTACGGTAAAGAAAACATTTAAGATCAAACAAATGTGGTTTTATTTAATAAGAAAGTTTCAAATGTGAAACCGTGTAAAACAATATAAATAAGGATATAAGTATCTCAGGTAAGTTAAACGAGTTCGCTTATTAAATAACAAATACGTTTTTTGTTAGTAATTCCACTTTTGCAATTCATCATAAAAATATAAATACGTTTAAAATTAAATTTCAAAATGCCCGCGTCTTCGGGACGTTCATCATAGTAATTCTATGCTTAAAAGACGGGCAAATCAGAATGTCCAACATTTGATGATAAAATTACTGGATATTCGATTCGTGCCGTGAATACATGTTGACTATTAACTTTAGTAGTATCACCTTATGAAAGTTTTTCCACGAGTGGTTACAAACTATTCACCGGTTATACGAAATTCCTAACCAAACAAAATTCGCCGAACTTATTAAAATAAAATTTCTTATAAGTATATTAAAATTTAGATTAGGATTAAAACAATACGTTTATTTTCAGGTTGATACGGACAAGGATTACCTTTGCAGGTATGATCAGATCAGGCATCGAATGCGGCTCTCGTCGTTCGTTCTTCTAATCACGGAGAATGGCTCAGAGCAGGAACATATCTCAGGAGTATCGTCGTTAGAGAAAATTACCCAACGATTATTTAGGTAAAATTGTGGATAAAATTAATGTGATAAACTTTGTTTAACAAGTAACCATCATTTTTAGGTTGGAAATTGGAATAAATTGCATTTTATCAAAATAGCCGTTAAATTTTACAAAATTAATCGAGACAGGTCTGTCTCTCACGGAGGTTGGCTAGTGAATCCTTTTGAATTGAAATCCTCTAACAGACTTCGATAGCGATTGTCTTTCGGCAGGAGGGCAAACTGTCTTTGAAAAATCCATTACTTTCAGCGAACTGAGGGGAGAATAATATATTTAACGCATGAGAATGCCCATGTGACCAAATGGAACTATGAAATGTTTACATTAAATTAAAATAAATTGTTAATGCAAAATCCTGGATTACCTTACATTCGTTATAAAATAAAGATGGTGTTTCTACATTATGGGAAAAATACACTTAAAATTTTGAATACTTATTACTTATTACTATGTTAAATTTACAATCTTAAAATTAATTACTCTACAAAAATAATGCAACCTTGCATACATGTCAATTTTTGACAAAATCGAATTCCAGCAATTTTTTCTGTCTTTTTGTTGACATCATTGCACTTGGATTGCAAATACATAAGAAACCATTATTAGACTAAACTTAGGTAAAATAAGTACACTGCAAAAAAATAAAAGTGTTCATTCGAACCGAAACTTGATCCAACTTTGTTCTATCAACATCTGTTATAAAAATATACTATTCAAACTCTAATATTTAATTCAATATGTAGGTATTTCACTACTGATCATCTTTGCTTCCGGAAGGGAACATTCTGAAGGAAAATGCCTTGAACGACTTGCCAGATTGAGATTTCCTACATCAATCTGGACATCGTCTGGCTGTCTATTGCTACGTTTTATATGCTTTTTTTGTTATACCCTTTAAAATACATAAAGGTAAAACTGATAACGGTATACCTAAATAATATCAAACGATTAGATTGTGACAATATATACATATACCGGTTTGGAACATATATTTCTTTGGAGCGGACCGAAACTTATGCATCTCATCAACTCTCCATGCGTTATACGTACAGCTCGACCGGAGAAATATTGTTTTTTTTTTTGTAATTGGTACTATTATACTGATGTTGGAAGCATTTATTTCTCTTTCTACATTCCGGTTTTAACCTTCTTCAGTGGATTTTTTTCACAAAAGATGTTAATAGATTTCATCATATATGTAAAAATTCCCGCTGATTTAAACGTTTTTTGCTAAAAAATAAGTACAATTATTTTTAACGAACGTAATACATTTTACACATAAGATCAACAATTTACGAATGTTCAATACACATGTTTTTATTTTATTTTATTATTTATTATGTTATCTTTATTTACATACATGCACGTAAATATTTTTTTATAACAAAGCAAGCAATGTTATGGTTTTAAAATACCACAACACATTTTTACAAATCCCACATTATTCTAGATTCAATATTGTACTTGTAAACAAAACGTATTACAAATTAAAGGGAAATAAAATTTTAATTGCGAAAAATAAAATGAAACAGTTTTAGAAGATTTTGCGTTTCATTCATATTCAATAAGAAGTCTGCCAGAACCACGAAATTAAGAAGATAATAGCTATTTATCTAACAAATTCCGAAATGGAAGAACTTGACGTCTTGACCAACTCGGCTTACGCCTCGTTGGTTAATAACACATCGCGTGCCTAAAACACTTCTTTCCCAACGAATTACATACATGATTTTTTCTACAATTGCCAAAAATTTTTATAAATTGGATATGTGACTGTCAAAAATTTCTTGACATTGTCAAATTGACAGGATTGTAAATTATGGTAATATTAATAATTATCGAGTACAAGAAGGTATATATTGCTGCCAAAAAAATGAGTGATTCCGCCATTAAATGACTACTTTTAGGCACACGTGCGGTAAAGTAACATAAAAGTGCATAAAAGTATGTCATTTCAAAACTATAATGACAATCGAAATATTTACTTTTTCTATAATCGACATATAAAGTCAATATTTCGATCCTGTCAATTTGGCAATCAAGAGCTTTTGACAATGCCACATATCCAATTTTTATAAAAAAATTTGACGATTGTAGAAAAAATCATGTATGTAACTCGTTGCGAAAGAAGTCCTCTAGGCACTTGACATCTTGACCAACTCGGCTTACGTCTCGTTGGTCAATATCACGTAGCGCGCCTAAACCACTTCCATTTCGAAGCTTGTCACATAATAGCTATTATATGTCGATTGTAGAAAAAATATTGTATAGATTGCCTAAGTATAAAATGTCTGCCCTATCGTTAATAGGGCATAACAATATTAACGATAGGGTTAACGTACTGCAAAATGAGTGTTTCTGGACGGAGGCCTCATTTTGCAGTACTTTAAGAAGGCAAAAATGTCACTAAAGGTTGGCCACAACAGGATTCCACATGACAGACGTGTAATAAATTGTCGTTAAGCTTCTGTTCAACCATGCTAAGATGAGCTGGTGTCTTCATTGCACTTATTATTGATAAATAGATGTTAAACTAGAAAGAAAATTACAGAAAAAGATTTATTTTCGGTCAAAACACTAAGGTATGTAACATGTGTACCAACTTATACTGTCAACTCCCTAGTGTCAAAATTTCTTTTCTATGTTCAATTCAAAATTAAGATTTGTTAGCCCAAAAAACGTTGTTTATCACACAGCCAGAAACTCTTTTGCGAGTATTCGTACTTGTGTTTGTTGTACACACACCGTACTCATACTCACAAAACTGGCCTAGTGATACAAATAACCATTTGTAGTTCTTAATACGAATCTTTTCTTTAAGAATTCGTCTCAAATAATGCTTTCTTTTAGTAATTTTCATAAATAAAGAGTAAAGAAAACAGAATTTATCACGAGGTCGGATACTGTCTTGTTGGAATACCCCGCCCACAATGGTTTCCAATGGGTGTTTTCCATATAGGGTAATGCTACAGATTTTAGGACTTTTAACTCACATCGGTTTCAATGCCGTGGATTGCATACACTGATAGTGCCACAAATAACTATGTTAAGTAAAGCCTTAAGTAAAAAGAAACGTTGTCTGTTTTTCTAGGTAGCCGATATAACCTTACTATTCGACTACAGACTACGATTCATTCCGCAATTAACTGCATTCTCTGCACCACATTAATCTAACCCGTTTAAACCATTGCCACAATTAAACATAACTTGCAAGTGCACCTGAACCTGGTCTACGTGATTTACCTTGATTTACGATCCACTTATTCGATTACGACAGTTGAGCCGACCTCATACAAGAAATTTTAGTATTTTCTTCTATTCCAACGCTGCTCCGAACGTACGATAATTTACCAACCTCGTGCAGTTGTAACTATAATGTTGAATCTCTCCTTAGGCCATTTGAATTACATTGATAAGTATTAATCTATTATTATTTATCTAATGTTATCGATATTTCCCTTAGAAATAAACTTGTTAAAGTATGGGAATCGTTCACTTACTGAACTTACATTATCTTTCTTTCCTCTGTCGTTTCTTCTAAGTAACTTATGCCTTGCTTGTAGTCTAATTTGTTAAATATATTTAACAAATTAGACTGTCGAGGTTATATATATATAACCTCGACAGCAAATTTTTATGTATATATTCTCTCCCAAATAAGAGATAAAACTTACGCATTCCTCTTCGCCAACGAGGCAAACTTTGGTTCCCACAACCAAGAAAGAATGTCAGATAACTTTACTATGTTCTGTAGTGAGTTGCGCACTTCAGTCAGTTTGAGTACAGTTGCAGTAGAGTGATAAGCTCACCTTTACTGTGCCGAACCATCATATCTGACTGAGTATGGCAGCCACAGATAATCTTTTTCAATCATCAATCGCCATCTACTTGTATACTAGTCCGGAATATGGAGTCATGTGGTTTCTTACAATTTACACTCTGTCAAACGACAAGTTTATATATTCTGTCGTCTGGAAGTGGCACGTTTAAAAGATTCTGAGGACTAATTTTTAGATGTTTAGTTACGAGATATATGTACCATACACATTTTTATCTGTTTAAGAAGCAAATTTCCAAAAATTCTCCCAAAAACGTCCATGAAAGCGTCGTAAGAACCGTTCCAAATTTTACGTTCCGCATAGGATAAATGATTTCAATTGAACACCGATGAGTTATAAACTTTAATTTCGCAATCACAAAACGGACCAATCGTCATTTTTTTTCTATCTCACGGAATTGCGTTCTAAAAACATAAACACTAATCCCAAAAATTAATTGACGCCCTCGGTGCAATAATGATCCACGTGCAAAAATATCTAGTTTGAGAAAAGGGAAAAAGCTTACGGTTTAGAGATTTGTTTGGTGCAAAAATGAGCCACGAAACTTTAAATAAAGTGTATTCGATAATTGTATTCCATTGTTACCACTCGAAACTGTACAATGTATATCTAGAAGCTATTTTCCATCAATTTAACAAAAAGGTGTATGGGTCATTATTGCACCAAGCGCCTCAATTGTATTTTAAATATTTCTTGAACTTTTATAATACGTGACTTCCTACATTGTGTTACCGCGCAAACTATAATTTTGTATTATTATGTAGAGTACCGCTCATTTCAAAATGTCTAATGCTTATTCATAATTCTAATACTACTTTGTGTGAATAGGAAGCCAAATAGCAAAGTCTATCACCTGCAACTCTAACACGGCGCGCCCAATAACTAAAGTCAATAAGTTAATTTCCTGCTAATTATTCCTGTGTACCTAAACTCAGTAGCCGAGGTTTAAATATATGTCTAGTCATTCAATGCCACTCGCATATAAATGAGATTTGCATGGAGAGCCATTGGCATTAAAAGTCAATTTTCAACTAAAGATGACGTGTAGTTGATACTCTCGGTAAATTTGAACATAATTAATCCAACAACCAAAACAAAATGAAAAATTGGAAGTAGAATCTTAAATATTTGTAACACTGGGTAATTTTCTATTTCTTTCAAAATACGTGATATAAAACTAATCTAATTCGCCATATATTTTTCTAGAGTCTTGATCCGTCCATTTCAATTTAATAATTAGCTATTCATGAAAGGATTATGTAGTTTTTGCTATTAGGCTAGTTCATATAAGTTGACCACAATTTCTATCAGATTGTTTCACTTAACCAGTAAAATAATCAATGTTGCTTGGAATGTTATTTTCAACATCACTGAAGAGGTTCAGCAGAAATAAATAGTGTGTTATTAGTTTGATCGCCCTATGAGCAAATCTATAAACTAGTAAAAGATTACAAAAGGTCTGAAATATGGCTTTTATCTATAGACATGCTTGCCTGTATCACCAACTAGGTAATAGCACCTTAAAAACTACAATTGAAACACTTTCGGATCTTTAGCACATCTTTGTAACATGAGCAGTTTTTATATTGTTTTGTTTTTATATTGAATTGTCATTGTCATTAGAATAGAAATACATCATATAACATAGTGGCAGCGGTAGGATACGAACCCACGCCTCCGAAGAGACTGGTGACTCAAACCACAGCAGAGCAATTAACCAACTTAGTATCATCCTGTTTAGTATGCTTAAAATATTCTAAATCTAACTCCAAACAACCAATAATTCACCATGAGATTCCTGAACTGCCGTGGGAGAAGATAGGAGTGGATTTCTTCGAAATTGATTCCCACCATTATTTGATTGCATGTGACTAGCATAGTAAATTTGTAGAACTAATTAAAATGCCAAAGAAAGATGTTTCGTCAACGATTGAGGGTTTGCTTACTATATTCAAAAGCCATGGACTTCCGTCGATAATAATGTCTGGTAATGGACCACCCTTTTTTTCAAAAAGCTTTAGACAATTCCTACAAGAACTTGATATAACTCATGTAACGTCGAGCCCCACATACAGTCAATCTAATGGGTTAATAGGGAGACATGTCGGTACGCTGAAAACCATGTTACTAAAGAATCAAGGGAAACATCCATATTTGGTCACTATGGAATACAATAGTTCGCCTAAACAAACACTTTAGAACTCAAGTGCCCTGCTCTCCAAATATTTTAAAACCCCACTTCAATACAGAACAACATATTGACATATTACGAAATAATCAAACCAAGTCAGCTACCTACTACAATATTGGTAAGAAACCACTATCAGCATTGGAAAGACAACCAGTCATGCTATAGCAAGGTATCAGAAAATAGATACCAGGAGAAATACTGAAAAAAGATGAAAAGACCTCAGAAAGTTATCATGTCCGAACTCAGGAAGGAGGTGAAATTAGAAGAAATAAGATTCCTTTAAAGGAAATCCCATCTAAAGGGTCGGCTCCACCTATCGAAGAGAGTCAAGCAAGTGTTGGTCTAAGAGAGCAAGTGAATAATCATCCTCAAAAAATTGACCGCTCTACCAAGTTTCACAATAACGAGGAAAAGGTATCGTCTAAAGGCAGAGTCATAAGAATGCCTAGCAGATTCAGATAACAAATAAAAGGAAGGCGTGTAACATGAGCAGTCTTTATATTGTTTTGTTTTTATATTGAATTGTTATTGTCATTAAAATAGAAATACATCATATAACAATATTGATGTTTCAATTAAATAATGCTACGTAATGGAATAATTTGCAATTCGAAGAAGAATTATGTATCACTACCAATGACCCTTAAATTAATTTCAACAGTTAATGTTTAGCATTAATCAGCGTTAGTACATACAATTGCTAAGAGATAAAAGAAATAAATAAATGTGTTAATTATTGCTCCAGCACATAATGTAACCATTGCTTACATCATTGCTGGACATTTTAGTTGCCGGAGATCAATCTTTATTTATTTATTTATCTTTATCAACTACGATATAAACGGTCGTCATTAAAATAGATTTGCATTATTGTGATACCGTAGACACTCTACCAATGAATGAATGATTTCCTAATTTGTACAATACAACGAACTTCTGTAACCTTTCCTTTCACGCCTCTCTCTGCACTCGCTTTCCTCCGCTTTACACGAACAAAAGACACTTTTTAACATCAGTATTATTAAGCTAGCTTGTCAAATTCAGAAATAGTATTTCTGAGCACTTTAATAACTTCTCATACAGTATAGCATGCCTTAAAAATACTTCGTTTACTTTTAAAATGCGTCAAAATAATATTCTCGTAGGGTGCGTTGTAAAACCGTCTTTAGCAATGTCCATCGCTGTTTAAGAGAAACAGGCAAGTTTCCTGCTGCTACTTTGGAACGTCCCGTGCAACAACAAATTGTTCAAGAAGAAGCAATACTTAATATGATCGACGGTGAATCTTCTACTAGTGTCCGAAGAATAGCCAACAGACTTAATGCAGGTCGCATGAGAGTATGGAGAACTTTACACAATTTCGGTTTGTGTCCGTAGCATATTTAACCTATACAAGCTTTAAAACCTGCCGACTACGTAGCAAAACTTGAATTTAGTCGCTGGTTAGTGAGGAATCGAAAGCTTTGTCGCAAAATATTGTTTAGTGATGAAGCCTTCTTCACCGGAAGCGGTATCAGTAACAGCAGAAATTCACATTGCTGGGCACTTGAAAATCCACGGAAAACTAAAGAATCCCAGTTTCAAGATAAATTTTCGGTGAATGTTTAGTGTGGAATTATTGATGATGTCTCATTGGTCCATTTATAATCGAAGAACGTCTCACGGCCGCCCATTATTTACGGTTTTTGGAAAATGACCTTCCAACATTACTGGATGACGTTCCTCTTAATGTAAGAGGACAAATGCGGATACAATACCACGGCGCACCTCCCCATTTTAGTAGACAGTAACAGACTTTCTTAATCATAATTATATGAACCGCTGGATTGGAAGAGGTGCAGCAGTTGCTTGGCCTGCTAGATCACCAGACTTAAATCCTCTGGATTATTTTTTATGGGGTAAGCTGAAAAGTATTGTTTATAGAAATACCTGAAACTAGAGAACAACGAATATTATGGATGCCGCGGAAATTTTTTGTACTGAACCGGAGACTATTAGCAGAGCTACGTCATCAATTCTAAGCAGAGCTCGAATATGTATACGGCAATTGGACGGACATTTCGAACAATTCATTCAATAAAACAACTTCTTTTTAAATAAATTTGATTTTTTTAAATTTTCTTTTGTCTATAGGGTTATCTAAAACTTCAAGTGCTTGTACCTCAGTTACGAAAGAATTTTGAGCATATGTTCATTTCACATTTTTGCCTTGAAATTGTTTCACCAACACATCGTTAAACTCTGGCAGTCACGTCATTTGACACCCTGTATATAGAGTTCATAGAACTTCGTACATATTCCTCGGGTTTGGCAAATAAACCAATGAAATTTCATTTTTCGTGTTGTGTTGTGCGTTATTGACGGGCGTTTTCGTTGTATTGTGATTAGATACATAGAAATCAAGTTTCGTCAAATGTCACAGTACATAGAATTCTTATGTAAAATTAGAACGTTTTAAGAAATTCTAACTCATGTCGCAGACATGTCATCAAGTAATGCAAAAACACCTAATGCTGTTCTAAACACAGACTAAAGAAAGCTTCTTCCCAATATGTTCCAACTTCAGCGCTATAGTCAGTTTTAGAGGCGTCTGTATACCAGTTCGGTTCGTTATTACTGAAGTGCCTTTCTCTCAGTCGTTATCTGATATTTTTTATATAGGCTAAATTTCTGAACTATGGCGTCACTTGACACCTTATAAGTGGTGCTTCCTTAAGTTCAGCCAATGGTTTTTGATGATCAGCATCGTGTGGTTTATTAATCAATACTCGGCTGCGCATAAGTTTATATGTAGTTGCGAATAAGTAGTGGGGGTGGCTTTAGAATTACCTTTATTGCAGAAATAGGAGTCGACTTCATCGCACCAGTAGCACACAGCCGCGTTGATTCATCTGCCGCACCATTGACCACCATACAACTGCTGGGTTCACCAAAGAGCTATCTTCCACACAGCTTCCTACACCTACCCAGAGACGATGTCAGCAAAATTATCAACTTATATTTAGCTACAGCCAAAAGTCAACTCTGGCCAAGTGAGAGGTAGCAACTTATTACTCTCCTACACTCTGGATATCTACCTAATTCTCTTGCAGAAATCGCATCGTTCACAATACAGCTAAAAGGAAGTAATAAATTTTTGTTTTGAAATATTTATTTTCGGATTAATTTGTTGGACTAACTTATCATAACATCTAAAATTAATTGGAATACTTATACAGAACCTTTTATAAGTAACATTTACGGCTAATGGGGCAATAAACGATGGTAAGGAGATAAATTATTTATAATTAATTATTGTATTCTCTCCATCCACGTATTCCTGTAACCTTACAAAGTCCCGCCATAAATCAATATTATTTTAAATAACTACTCAAATAATTATAATTATGAAAACGTCCCATGTTATTTTATGAATGACATTTATATCGCCATGTTTATTTAAAATGGAATAAATTTGCAAAAATAGTTTAAATACTGTCAACTTTTCGTGCACGATGCGCTATCAATAAGCAGATATGAGGCGAAAAATGGAACCGATATCTTCTCTCTTGCTCGTCGCATTTCGAATTGTTCGCTTATTTATTTCCTCGGGTGTACGAGGACTTCACTTTTTCACAGACTAACCAACAGTGGAATCGATATAGCAAACGACTATATAGTTATTTTACATAGATTAGCTCTATTACAGAAATATTTCAAGTATAATGCAGAATGATTTAAAACTATATTACAAAAATATTACAAAAGCATATTGATAATGTTTATATGTATTGCATCAGCAACAACGTAGAAATATTTAAAACGATGATACAGAAATATTACAGAAATGTTTTTTTAAACATTCACGAACAAATTGACGTTTGTGTAATATTTCAAATATATTACAAATATTCATCGTAAGAAATTAATGTATTTCTGCGTTTAACTGTAATAATTAGGAGTAATTTTTCCTAAGAAAGATTTTTTCTCCTCACGCAGGATATTTCTTGGGAAAAATTACTCCTAATTATTACAGTTAAAAGCAGAAATACATTAATTTGTTATTTTCTTACTGTAAAAAACTTACAATCTTTGCATTCATCGTAAAGTTGCAGAAATATTTTTTGTTTCGATGTAATATAAATGAAATATATCCAACAACATTCAGTACGGTGTCAGATAACGTTTAGAAAACCACTTTTTCCTACTTTGCACCTCTTGAAGTTTTATCTCGCTTTTACGCTTCAATAATTAATGTCATAAAAATATCGATCACTCCCTACTACGTCAGTGTATTGATTCGTGACAAATTATTTATTACTTAGTTAATTAGTTCGTTATAGTCGTTTCGGGAATTAATGGATACCCCATTTTCAGTCGAAAGATCATTGAATATAAGTTCTCAAAACAATTGTCCTGAATTAATAAACATGTGTGGAGAAGAATGATTCATATTTTATGTGCTTACGCTGCAGTCCATTTTTAGGTATATTATTTTTGATAACTGTTCCAAAAGTTTCTCTTGCAAAAAACTTTTCAATAAGCAAAAGAATAAATTTTATGTTAAATTAAAAATGAAGCAAATAATCTTTTCTTTCAGGGAAAATATGATCAAAGTACTGCGTAGGCTTTCACGGCCGGAGTGAAAAGTTTTTTCCGGGCTGTTGAGCCAACGCGAAGTAAACTTCAACCTCGCCGCTGAGGATGTTCACCGCAGTTGTGAACGAAACGTACGGAAGTAATTCCACAAGACCACGGCTCAACAGCCTGGCAAAGCTTTTCACTGGTAATATAATCGTTTCGCAATTCGTAACGATTAAAAAATGTATGCCCTAAGTGTAATATTACAAAAATATAGATATTATTTGGAGTTATGGTAATATAAATCACTTCGATAGGTATGTCACCAAGTTTGAATGAAATTTACTAATTTTCTAAAAGAACTTCCAAACCACAATGGTACAACACTTTCGATATATTACTTTTTGCTACCAACATCAATTTTTTTTCTATTTTCTATTTTTAGTTTTTACCATTATAAGTATTTCATTGCTTTATTCTTGCAGGGTAGCGTTAATGTTATGCTGATTATCTATCCCTCATCTGAGTAACTGAGCATTCACTCATTCGGGGAAATGAGGAGGGAGACATCTTTCTGAAAAAAGAAAGAAAGATAATTTCAGGGACCAGAATACGGCATTGGTACAGCAGCTAAGCTAAATAAAAGTAAATTCCGGAGTGAAACAGAAATTGTCCTGGTATGGTACATGCCAAGGGGTACATTTCACCTAGTCACGTCAGAACCAATGAACTACTTGAACTTGAACGCTAAAGTGTCAAAGTAATTGTTTCTGCGTTTATAGGTCGCTTTGGATTTAGAAAGCACCTATACAAAAGCAAGCTTTCCAACGAGACTAAATGGCGACTGTGTTTCAAGGACGAGGCGATAATTAGAGACAAAAGTAGTAGAAAAGCATTTTCTTGCCTCCACGTATTTAGTTGACCTTTCCCAAGAGGACTTGAAAGCATCTTCCAACAAGATTCTAAGCTTCCTTACAAGCCTGGACGTTTTGGATGAATTTTAAGATAACGTCCGGTCTACAATAAGCCCTAATGGTTGCAATGGGGTAAATTAAACGTTTGTTATAATTAAGTTTAATATTTAGAACTCTCATATACTTTTTTGTAAACCTTTTTTAGGTGCTGGTTAGGAAAATCTGTAAGCTCGAAACAAACAAATAAAAATAATAAAACATAAAACAAATATGAATATTGCTAATGTTAGTACAATACTCCGTGTAATACTGTGGACAAGAAGAAAAGCTTATGTGCAAAATCCACACGGGCTCTTATTAAATCATGTGGCTATGCGAATCTATTTTTAGCGCAATATTTTCGTACTTATTCTGATCGTGCTTAGATTCTACTTTTTTTAATTAAATCCATCATTTATGACAACTAATATAGCTATCTCCTCTTATTTAAAGCATGGCTCCTGCTTTTGACAAAGCAGTCAATGTCTAAGTACTCAGATTAAGAATAGATTTACAACTGTTTCCAATACATTTGGAATATTACTGCAGGTTTAGATTAATATCAAGTTGCATTTACGCGCCTAGTGGTGTTAATACTCCTTCACAATCACTGAAGATGTTTCCAGTTCTGTTTTATCAGAAAAGTACGTAAACCAATATGAGACGTCTTGCGCCAGTGTCTTTTTTTGGTTGCGTCGTCATACTTTTCTGTTTTACTTTTAGTGTGACTTAGCTACGAAGAATATAGTGATGATATTTCTCGGGATTCTTTGGCATTTACTTTATGTATAAATGAGTTGCTGTGGTTACACTTAGTTTACAGTAGCGATGTAAAATACTTATTGCAAATTTTACCTAACATAAATATTTATTTCTTTCCTGAAAATAGGAAAATATGAGCAATCATGTTTATTCTTTACATAAAAGGTGTTTACCGAAGGAGCAGTAGGTCTTCTATACGATATAGAACAATATTAATGCCAATGCCCATGATAAAACGTCTAAAACACTGATAACAAAATTATAGAGATTCGAAAAACTTCCAAGTAAAAAAAAAAATAGAATCAATTTTATCGTTTTACTTGTATGATTTTGTAAAACATGATTTAAACGCACCGTATAATAAACCAATACGGTAGTGCTGAATAGATAAGTATGCACTTATATTTGGAGACTTTCCAAACGCATTTTGTTATAACATTTACGTCACAGCGTATTTTGCAGTACGCTTGCAAGCAGTTGCAACATAACACGTAGATTTTCTTCATATTTCTAAGTGCAATTCGTTATGTAGTTTTGAACGCGCAATCGCAACTACCTTAGTGACAAAACTGTTCGTTATAGTGTAGTAATTTTGAAGGAACAGTAATGTTTCTGGTTTGTACGGAACAATAATGAATCCCAAATGAAACTGAGATTAATTATCGCAAAGACCTTTATCACTTGCATTGAGTGTGTAAATTCTATTTTTGGACAGACGATATAAATATGTACATTTTATTTTAGTTATACGTTTAGAGGAAGTGCCGGTTGATACAGTAAACACGCATTCGAATATACATCAATTACGACGCGAGTTTTCGATCTCAATTCCCTGCTGGGAGAGCGTCTGGCTACCTAGTGATGTGCATCAGAATGGTGGGGTCGCCTACTATCGAAAATTTCAACACAAATGGAAGCGTATTTAAAACCAACATATGCGGCTACTTGTGCTCGAGTAAAGCTCCGAACCGCCTGAAAAAGGTTTCCTGAGTTTCATTGCGTTATATTATAGTTGTCGCCGATGTAATGAGTAGCTTGCATTTTCTTATATTACTTCTGATACCAGGTAAATTAATTAATTTATAGTGCGTTGTACAACCGTTGTAATACGAGAATCAATAATCCTTTTTTTAGTGTTATGTGGTGCGCAATGTGCAACGAAATTTTCAGAAACGTATCTGACGATGTTGACAAACGAAAAACGAAGCATAGAATTTACGATTAGGTGAGTTTATTCGTACCAATAGAACCTCAGATGTTCTTAGTGCAACTTAGAAAAGCAACCTTGTTTAAACAAACGGTTGCTATTTTAATTACCATTGACGTTAATAAGGGATAGTAAATGCAAGGACAAAAATTATTAGCAACATCAGTCATCAACGTTTGAAAGATAGAATATTTGTTACTTTTTCTAATATTTTTGATACACAAATATGCCATCCTGTGCAGATAAAATTCTAAGAGGAGTAGCGCGGGTTTAATTTTAATTCAGAACGCCTTGTGTGTAATAAGGAAACCAATTAAACGCATTGTGAAAAGGTTTTAAACGTCTTTCTACAATCACGTTAAATGTAATGCTTGTTGGCTTTCGTATGCATGCCTTACAAGTAAAACGGATTTAGTTTGCTTACAAGAAGGTCAATGAAACAGGTTTTGAAGATAATCACTACGACATTAAACTGTGCGGACGTGCATCTTCATTTACAAGTAATTGTTGTCACATATGTCATTCTGCTTTACTACTAAATAACTTCTGAATGAAATACACTCACCTTGAATCTGTAATCATATTATAAATATATTTTTTCTTAGTTATAAAGGAATCCATCAACACGGTTTTCGACTACATGCAGTTTTGACATAGTTATTCAAAGGTGCCCACAATGAAGAACAGCCTAACGTCAATTGTTTCACATCCTCTTATATACATTTAGAATTATTTTCTTCAGTAAAAAATATTCGTACACAAAATTAAACCAAAGCAAATTATCTGCGAAAAAGATCGTATAATTTTTTCGTAGTGTCAATAGTTTTGAAAATAGTGCTCTACAAAAAGATGTGGGTTGGCTAAGTTTCCTATTTAGATGAAGACCTTAACCCATTGTCATGAAATTATATTTCTTAAAACACCACCTTTTCTCTGCATTAACATCGTTTAAACAATGATTTGTAATCGTTGAAAACTGTCGATTGCATGCGCGCTTAGTGTTCAAAATTTTAAAGTGCGCACGCCCCTGACTATTTCCAACGATTGCCAACACTTGTATGACCAAAATAAATTATCCTTCTTTTATCTAGAACTGCGCAGCAGCTTCATGCATGTTGTACATAATTCGTTTCTACTTTCTTTCTATTCTGGCATCAGTCTGACTTGGAGTCTTCGAAAACACTGTAGCCTGTGTGCTTTTTGTATCTTTCTCCTATTTTTTTTACTCACTGAATTATGCTAATCATTCCAGTGTTTTGGTACCTTGTTCTAATTTGTGCGTTCTTTGCTTGGTTGATCGAAATGCCGGCTTGCCAAAAATTAGCTGGCTTGATATCTCCAGAGCGTTACCTTCACACAGGAAGTGATAAATGATCTCTGTCATCCTATTATGCCATTTGCAATTGTTAATCCCAATTTTCTGTAGTTCTTCAGCCTTCTTCTTTGATTGCCCCTTAAT
This sequence comes from Protaetia brevitarsis, assembly GCA_004143645.1. Classification (NCBI taxonomy): domain Eukaryota; kingdom Metazoa; phylum Arthropoda; class Insecta; order Coleoptera; family Scarabaeidae; genus Protaetia; species Protaetia brevitarsis. The sequence goes on along the minus strand of RXPK01000016.1, from coordinate 891,035 downwards.
AAATAATTTTCCACCATTTTGATTTGTTGTATTGTTCCAGTGATCTTAGTATTTTTCTTCGACTCAACCCCTTACTTGTTCTCGTGCTGTGTTTTTAGACATTCGTAAAAGATATATTGAGCCTTTGTATGAAGTTGATAATCCCTCACTTGCCAACTCATCAGCTTTTTCCGTTTCCTTCAATTGCCGAATGTCCAGGCGCCCACAGTAAAATGACTTTGTTGCGGTCAGGTTATCAGTTCTCGAATACATTCCCAAACCAGTCTTGATTGCGTCTTGGTATCGCGTGATTGTCTATTGCAAAATAGATCCGCATATTTTTATAAGCTTTCTGATTGATTTCTATTGCACAATGCAGTATTGCATATACAAGGATGATTATTGTGTTTCTCATTTCACAAACCCTCCAGGAGATTATTTTAGGTATTCTACCAATAACGTTTATTACGGGTTTGAAATACCTTAATTAATAATGAAATAAGTAATAAAAAATACTAAATAATGGTAAAATTTCAGAATATGTCATACATCAAATCAATCCTTAAAACAAAATAATAACAAGTTTGTGGTGTATCTGGTTGCCTACTTGCCAGTTATTAGTGCATTCGCAATTTGTTTTTTAAGTTTACATATAGGGAAATTGTATATGTAATAGAAAAGAAAGAATGTAAGGGCGTTGGGATGGATACACTACGATTTGAATAAAAGAAAAAAAAAATTAGTCTTTTATTATATTCATGAAAGTTGTATCCATGAATTCAATACTTTAAGCGCATTGTATGGAAAACATTTGTGGAAAATGTCAGAAATGCCTTAAATTAATTACTAAAATAACGAAAAAATTGCAGCCATAAAATAAAATGCGGTTTAAGAATTCGACAGGTAGTTATTTAATCTGAAACACGGAAAATTCTTAAGTTAACCTCATTCGCCAATGGCTATATGTTTGTTTTCCCATTCAAATTACTTCTAAGCAAATAAACATGTTAAAGATGTTTAGTAAAATTGAAATACAAATACAAAAGCCCTTTTGAAAAGCAGTGCCCTGAGTCACTGAATTCATGAAATTTCTCTCTTCTAATATAAGTGGTAATAATCGGATATCCTCTTTGGAGCTGTCCTATCAAAATCAGAAAAAAGAATCTTGTACCGTTTTTGACTTGACTTGTCATATTTATTAAACATTATTAGCTCTAAATTTGGCAAAAAAATCCCTGTCGGCATAACCTTTACTGAACTCTTATAATAAAACACAACATGAATCACTTAAAAATATTTATTAACGCCCGAGGAAAAGGAACATAAAGATAACGGCGATATTCCAAAGTTCAACAGTAAGAGACCACTTCACTCTTTGCTTTTCAAAATAAACACTCTTTTAGCTCTTTTTTTTAGTCATTCTATTTTACTAAATTAGTAGTTACTATTATAATGGGAATATTGGTAACAGATCTAAATTTTGTGTTAATTGTTAATTTGTATTAATTCTTATCCATATTTTTTACAGAGATAATATAAACGACTTTACTAATCCGTACCATAATATTGTATCAAATAAGCCTATTAATCTAGTAGTAAGTATAGAATGTAGAATTGCCAAAAGAAAGTTTAATACTAACTTTTCACGCATTTCATCTATTCTTTTCTAACCTAAATCTTTTCGAATGATTGCGCCATCTTTGTTTCTTTTCTTATTTACATATCTCTAAATCAAGTACATCCCATCATTACATAGTATATAAAATTCGAAACAAAAGCAAATTTTTCAAATGTTTCATAAACGTCATATAAGAATTTGACACTATTGTTTAAAATAATCCCCAAAATTGGGAGAATACCGGAATTGTCTTGATCGGTTACAAATTCTCGAAACAGCAGAGATATAACCAATCATTTAATAATATCATAAAATATTGGGTCAGACGAGTTATGTCATTAAAGAATCTTCAAACCTGTAATTCAAGATTGACTAAAATGTGAATTAAGTACAGGATTACTTAAATCGTCAGGTCGAGGTTAATAAAAGAAAAATATATTTGAGATAATCGAATTACTCTGGTAGTAATGGAAAAGTTGAATAAGTATCAGCACTTCTACGTCCTTCCGTTGATAACAGTAAAAGAATGGAATTTATCTACAGTAGACTATATAATCTCAGAGACAAAGGATGCAACTTTTATACATATTAACTAGATACATACACATAAAAGACCTTTTTATAAGTTTGAGGTTTCTAATGCTTTATATGTTAGAGAAATTTCTAAATAAACTGGTTGAGGTGATCGACTTACCAAAACCAAGTTTTGCAATGCTTCATTTTGAGATCAAAAATAATACACGCATTTAATAATTTAAATATATTGTTAGAATAAAAATTTGTCTAACATTTTTCTTTAAAAAAAATAAAAACTTGCAATTGCATTTACCTAATTGTTCTGTTTAAAAAAATAAAAACCGATATCTGAACCATTTTGAATCCGTATCACTTTAACATTGACTTTTTTCTTTCTTTTAGCGTAGGTCAGTGAACAGATTAATCAATTGTGAAACGTATTCCATTCAAAACAAAGCTGTTATCCCAAACTTGATAAGGATTTAGTTGTATCTACCCCTCTTAAGTTGTATTTTCTCTTCGCATTTATCAATGCGTGTTTCTTCTTAATAAGTTATTTATAAATAAATAAGTAATCTGAAGTAGATACCAGTTCAGAGCTAATGACACAATATTTCGGATCTATATTGGGATGGAAGCACGTTGTGCAAGTATGTTAAGGCGTTAGACAAGGACAGTATTTACTCACTATTTTGTGTTGAGATGAATTATAAAAACTATTGGGAATACAAAATTGTTAGATTATATTTGCTGTATTTAGAAAGAATATGATAGAATACTTACAGACATCTACATGAAATAGAAAATTGTGACACATAACACAATAATGGAATATTAAGCAAACGTGTGTTACAAATACTATTAACATTCTTCTTTCGACTAGTTTCCTAATTTACTCAAATAACATGTCCCAACACTAATAGTAAATGTAACAACTTACTTACTTATGAAGTTAAGTGATACTTAATTAAAATATTAGCGATAAGAACAACCCAAGCATATTGATTCTTACAACATTTATGTTAATTGCTCTAATTTGTTATCTTATTTCTTATTGATCATGTGTTCGCTTTCTTACGAGGTTATTCATTTTTATATCATATACTTAAGATCATTCTACTCTCTTCTTGTTCGCTATTTAGTTTTATATATTTTTTATACTGATGGATGTGCAGTATTTCATGTAATCATATATCATCCTTATTTGAGATTGTCCCGTACTTGCTAATAAGTAAAGTCTATACGGTTCTATAGTGATTCATATATGAAAGAACCCCTCCACCCGTTTAAATATTCACACAGTTCACGTAAAATATTTCCTAATACCGGTAAGACCAATTCCAAGGACGAACTGAACATGGCGACATGGAGATTTTATATTCTTATATGTAACAGTGCGAATATTTATGATAATTACTTTATTTGTGTACAAAGTAGAAATTTACAGCTTTGCTGTATGCAGAATTTGTGAATAGGTATCACTTTTCCAAATACCTGAGTGAACTTTTTCCAAAGTAATTCACAGTTAGCCTTAAAAAATATTGCTTCACTACCCCTGTCTTATTTGCTAATTATGCAATATTCATTCCTTTTATCTTATAAGAACTCGCGAACAGTTTTTTTCGACACACACTTTAGTGACATTTCCCAAAGTGACATGACTATCTGTAGGTAATATCCAAGAAATCTAGGATGCGTGCACTACAAAACAGTAAATACTTGTTATATAGGTTGTAGTTCTAATTATTATTTCGAAATAATTTGTTTTTATTAATAGTTTCGGATGAAACAGATCTCGTAGTAAATGTTATCAAATATCTACCCGGTCAGCTAATAGCGGTGTCCATGCACGATCTTTATTACTGTTTACATCGTTATGCAAGCGATGATAAATTACATTTTAACCGTTTTCTGTGCTACTCTAATCATTTTAAAAGAAAACAATGCTCAAACAACACCATAACGATTGAAGAATTCTTTAATTTTGCTTTGTCCTTATAGTTTAATAAATAATTAAAAGTATGTGGTATAAACGTTGAATGAATTGTTTACACTTAACACAACAGTTAAACAGATATTTAATATTGATTGATACGTGAAGCTAATCGATATTCACAAAAAAAAGGAAAACTAAGAAGTAACATTCAAAATAAAAAACAATAAACCAAAGCAGGAATTATAATTTACATTGTTTGTAAATATATGATAGAAGTTTGGCTTTTGCTATTAATTATCCATTAAAAATTCATGGATACTGTAATAACATTTTTTTACTATTTGTATACATATTTTTATTACATTATTCACTGGAAAACTGGAATACAGGAAAGAATTATTTTTTCACAAGTGCATCTCTGTAAGTGATTGTAACGTTGATACTGCATGCGTCCTCGATGGTAGGAGGAAATCCAACTCGCAGTATTACTCCAAATACCACATCCAGGAAACTTTTCAATTAAGAGATAGTATTGAACACAATTGAATGCTTTACTGAAATCGCAAAATATGGGCAGAGGAACACTTTTCTCATCTACACAACTTAGGATTATATTGCAAGATAACAATAAAGCTATCAAAGTGTATTTTTCATTTTTAAATTCATGTTGATTTTTGTTAAATATATCATGTTTGTTTAAGAAGTTGTTTAATCATACGAACATGCAGTATCAAAAAATCTTTCCTACATTCGAAATAAAAGATACAGAGCGATAATTTTGCAAGGGAGTTCTGCTGTTCTTCTTATAGATCGGTGTAATAGCTGATACCTTAACGTATTTTGGAAATATTTCACACGAAAATGATAGGTTAACCAGACAGTATTGTGAAAAACGAACACAACTCATAACATTCCATTCGTGTGTATTTTACTTACAATTAGCGATCACAAAGTAATATGTGTACCATCTTTAGCAAGTTAAATGCGAATCTAAGCTCTACAAATCTTCGATTATTAATGCAATCGAAGCTACAGCACACTGAAATAGTAATTAAAAATTATTTGCAAACAATTCTGAATTATCCATTGCTCCATTGGCAATACTTGTAGTTTCGGTTGCATAAATAATCGAAGATTTGTGGAGTTTCAGTGCGCATTTAATTTGTTAAAGATGGTAAATAATACCTTCGATCAAATAATCATATTTATACCATTTCTTCTTTCAACGCCTTGCAGACACATGTCTCTATTGCTATTATTTCCGTTTAGTGTATGGTGTATAATTCCCTAGTGCCATTCTATATGGTTAAGGGTTTCTCCATTTGCATACTACTTTTGGTTTTGAATCCTTGATTTTTGTTCATTTCTATAGCATTGCTGCTTAGCTAGTAAATTAAAAGCATTATTTCCCTGAATAATATAAAGCTCGTGGTCAAATTATCTGGTGTAGTCGACAAATACATTTACAATTATGCAATCATATAAGGAAATGATAGGACTGCAAAGGAGGCATTAGCACTAATTAAAATTTATTATAATTTTATGCACTGGCATTGAATACTCAATTTGTAATGCCGGTAGTTCGCACACAGAAACCGAATAAAGATTCTTTTACATGATAAACATTTTGATTGTGTAAGATAAAATCCTCGATGCGACAATATTTTAAAATCAACAGACGAGTTATATCCAAGGTTAACTGGTGAATTTCTGTCACGTGTACGTCTGTCTTAAGATTTGATTAAACAATGTGTGAATCAAAATTTGCTTGGTGGGAAAGCAAAATAGCGTATCTATGCAAATTGACATGAAGCAGGTTTTTTTTTTGCTATATTGAGGAATTAATTTCAAAAGACACGTTGTCAAAGCACGATTTTAAGTTAATGTAATATGTAAATTATGTACATAGTGTCGATAGGGTAACAAACGATATTCATGACTTCGTAATTACGTAAGTTTTTCAAACACGCTGAAACAAAATTTTAATTTTATAATTTTTGGTTTTTTAATTTCGAGCTAAAAGGTCGTCATTTGTCTTTAGATAGGAACGACATTTTTTCTTAACAGAAATAAATTATCTGCTCTCCTTCGGGTAGAATAACAGAATTAGGAAAATGATCTCGTTTAGTCAATTTAAATCTATTGGATCCTCTTGTGGCATTATTTGATCATTACTAATAATGCAATATATTTTATTGCACTAAACGAGTTAAGTGATTTAGGGAAGTGAGCGGTTTGATATCATGTCTTAAAATCTATTGATTTTGGTAAAGAGTTACTGCCTCTGTTGAATATCTACTTTGCTGGTCCCAGATAATGTGTGTGTGCTAATGGACAATTTTTTTCCTGCGTTGATGTTTATCGAGCGACCAAAGGATGCACTATAGGACCGATCTTATTTACGATTTATACGGATAATCGCTTCAGCGCTCTTAAATAATGCTGATACGTATGCCAATAACACGCAGCTATTCCTTTCATTCCTCGAAGTGGAGGAACGCCATAGCGTGCATCAATGAGAGCCTGGTTGCGACCATACCATATTCGTCAAACATTGTCTTGTACTCAACCCTAATAAATGTCAGCTTATGTCCAGTTTTAGAAAAACATACAGTATCCAGAAAAATTCAGTTGCTATTAATTTTAATAAAAAGCATTCACATTATTGTAATACTAAAAAAATAAAACTGCATATAATACAGAAAAAGCTTATATAAAATAAACTATTATACAAACAACCGTAAAACTAAACCCGAAAAAAGTATTTGCACAGTTCTATTCTAAGGCAAAAAATAATAGAAATCATAGAGTCAGTATTTCGTAGGATACCCATTATCGTCTATCATGGCTTGCAGGCATCGTGGTATAGAGTTAATTAGATTTTCCTTTAGCAGTTATTAGTTGCTCCTTCCTTGTTATTTCGCGCGAACAAGCTTGCTGATCCAATATTTCTCACAAATTTTCAATGGGATTCAAGTCTGTGATTGTGGAGGTGTTTGCAACGTATGGGGCACATTACACAATAACCATTCCTTCACTATTCTTGGCATATATTTGGGTTCGTTATCATCTTAAAAATGATAACGACCCGCTAAACTTAATTTTTCCACGCTTTGCCCCAAATTTTCTTTGAAAATGTTAAAACATTCAAATTTGTCCATTATGCCAAGAATAGTTACCTACACCATTTGCCTCTACCTTTCACTGTAGCTTGTAAATTTGTAGTTTTAGTTGTAAGTTTCTCTTTGTTTTGCACTCATTTTTTACCATCAGAGCCGATCACCATAAATTTTCTCTCGTCAGAGAAAATAACTATTAATCAATCTCTAAAATTTTCCAAAATTTTCGAGATTAATAGTTTTTTTTGGCCAACTCCAATCGTTTGCGTCGACGTTTGACTTTACTTATAAATCGATTTTTGCAGGCAGTACGGGCTTGATACCCATGTTTTCTTAGTACATTCTTTATAGTATCTGGATGTACACGCTTTTGAGTAACATTCTAAAAAGACTCCGTTAATTTGAGGGTACTATTAAAATTTTCATACCTTGCCGTTAATTTTCCTGGACGACCTAATCGCCGTGAACTATTCAACTAACCTGTATTTTTAAGCTTTACTACAATGTACCTAATCGACAATCTTCTGGGGTTTCCCTGGGCATAGATTGTTTTTTTCGTAAAATTTCTGCTTGGCATGCAAATACTTTTTTTGGTATATAATTTATGTATGTAATTATTTACGTATTTTTTTATTATGGTGTTTACAAAAATTTATGGTTTTGGTTTACATATACATTTTCTAGATACTGTATTCTGCCTTGTCACAAATTTTAACAAATAATAATATACAGGTGAACAATACCCATAGATATCGCTAACAAATTTCAATTAACATTGTAAAATTGTATGAACAACGAAGCGAAAAAAAGCCTTCGTGTTCATACTGTGTACCAATATACCATGCTTTGCTAGATGCTATGTTCCGTAATCGCACTCAAAAGATACAAAATTCATATGATCTATTGTTCTTTTTTCAAATTCATGCCTTGATGATATGGAACATCATTTTCGCGGGCCACTGCTTTTTATAAAAATAAAATTAAGGTGTTTCTGAGTTTTTTAAAATATACTCAGTAACGAAGTTATGGAAAATTGTAACAATATTCACTTACTGGGATAATAATCATAAGCGTTAAAAGTATAGATAGATTATTATTGGTGCACTCTACCACAACATTTTTTTGGAAAATTGTTTTACCTTCTTTAGCGCAGATGCTGCTTTCCTTGTGTGCCGAAAACCTTTGAAGAGAACTTTTCCTATATGAAAATAAAATAAATATATTAACTGCGAAATGAATTAAAACACGTGACCTTTACATTACAAAAAACTGTTTCACTTTATATCAAACAGCTTCTATTACAGATATTTTTTCTTTTTTTTTAATACATCATCTCGAACATGATATCTTAAAATCTAGTAAGAATACGTTTTATGTGAAAAAAGTTGTTTCTCATTCTAACACACAGAATTGCTTTACACAATACGAAATGTTGTTAATATTCTGTCGGACGATTTAAAATTTTAACAATTCCTGTTTGTTCTGTATAAATAGTCAGTGCTTCGTTCATTAACCTTTCTCTAATTTTCATAAAAATACCACTCTTTATTAAAATAAAGATTATACTATTCACGTATAAAACAATTTTACATGGATTTAGAAGCTTTGTGACTATTTTGATTAAAAAATTGGGAGGTATTTTGAATGCAATTATGAAAAATTCTAGATGTGCGGCTTTTTTTTACAATGAAACGGGCTACATCTACCAACCTGCTTCAAAGAGCCATGTTTTTTCTTTTAATTACTTTTCACTCTTAAAACATCACTATTGTATTATGACGGCCTTTACGATAATTACAATAGATTACATCTAGATATTTCATTGAAAATATATTGAAGTAGAAGGCCATTATGTCACCAATTTTATTTGATTAACTGAAAATTACACAATTTTTAATGCAAACAAAATATATTCTTTCTTGACAAATTCTTAAACTCATTTGTCAAATATGTGCTACTAATATAAATTGATTTAATACTTATGCGATGTTTAAAACTTTAATGACTAAATGGTTTCGCATTTCCTTTAAACTTTAAAACTACCAGAGGCTTTCAAAAAGTTCGTTGTCAAAGCTTACTTATTTATTTTCTAATTTTGATTCTAATTCCTAGGGATCCTAACCTATACTTCATTTTATCAAGCTTTAGTGTTTAGAAACATAGAAAGTATAAATTAACAACATAGCAATAAATATATTATCTACAATAAAATGATGCTCATTTGGCCGAAATTTTAATTAAGTATACCAAAAAGAGAAAAAGAACATGACGTACCCATGGGTATATAAATTATAGATTTAATATTTTTATAATGTAGGTATGCTTAAATAGTTCAATATAAGGTATCCTGATATATGTCATCTCGAAATTGTGTAAGTTCACGATAACAAATATAATACAATGCCTAGCTGTAAATACATAATCTCGAAGTCGAAAGTTCCAAGTAGTCCATAACAGGAAAGAATTTGTTCAGTGTTCACCTTGACATATTGGAAATATACGCTATCCACGTTCAAATAGTAAATAACTGTCTGCTCTCTGACTCGATGATAGTCAAAGAAGCTATAAGAATTATCATAGGAATGCTTTCGAAATATTCTAAGATAGAAGTCTCTATATATATACTTAATATGTTAATAGTTTAAATGGTTTTCGAATAAACTATAGATTACACAAGTCATGGACTCGATTATGTTTACACGATTATTTGCTGTTTATTTTTTCTGAATAGTAAACCAACTTATATGTATGTATTCCTGTTGAGCTGAAGTAGCAGAGGATGCTCTACCGTAGGTCATTTAAAAAGGTTTAAGGTCATGCTGATAATGAAATTTCTTAATGTAACAACAAGCCTTGAATTACAAATTGTAAATACGTTCACGTAGATTTACGTATTACAAATATTTTGCGCGACATTTATTTTAAAATGACGGAAATAGTACAATCACAAGCACAACAAACAGTATAATGAACCTGTAAATACACAATACCGAAGTCGAAAGTTCCTAATAGTCTGCAACAGGCAACAATTTGCTCAGAAATATACGCTATCCACGTTCAAAAATAATGAATAACTGTCTGCTCTCCAACTAAATGATAGGCAAAGAATCTATAAGAATTATCATAGGAATGTTTTCGAAAAATTCTAAAATAGAAGACTCTATATACGTAATCTGTTAATAGTTTAAACGGTTTTCGAGTAAAATATAGATTCGACTATATTTACGCGATTACTTGTTATTTTTCTTTGTGAATGGTGAACCAACCTATATAACCCCCATTGAACTGAAATAGAAAAGGATGTTTCACCGTAGATTATTTAAAAAGGTTTAAGGCCATACTGATAATGAAATTTCTTAATGTACAACTGACCTTAAATTACAAATTGTAAATAAGTTCACGTAGATTTACGTATTACAAATATTTTGCGCGACATTTATTTTTAAAGACGGAGGCACTACCATCACAAGCATAACAAGCAATATAATAAATAAATCCAATAGACATCATTGCTCAATATTTGGAAATGTATACTGAAAACATAATTTATTTTTCAGTGGTTGCACAAATATAGGAAACCTAAGCTTCGATTTAAAGCTACAGCACAAAGACAGCCTCGCCGTGAGTCCTAATTTCATCCAAATAGATGACAACACTACCAAGTTTTCAATTGAAATAGTTGCTTTAAAAGCAGGAGAAACGAATTTGTATACAGAATCCTCTTCGCCAAAGTAAGTTAATTCAATATTGATGGTATTGTAATATTGTATCTATTATTGTAAATGTTTCCAGTATAAAGCATGCATTTATAACAACTCAGGTATACAGAAACCAATTCGTCGAGATCTTGTCCATCATCATTGGATGGGCATATTTTTTCTGTTGGTCGATCTCATTTTATCCACAAGTGTATGAGAATTATAAACGGAAAAGGTAAATACGTATTGTATACAGTAGTGCTCATGCTACTACGTAAATACATGCACTTGGAAATATGGACGGGCGCATGATTATGAATGGTCTATCTACGTAAAGACGTGAGCACTTCTATGAGTAGATCTGCTATGAGAGTTCCGAAGCTAAATTCCATAAAGTTTACATAGGGGATCTAAATTTACTTTATTTCCGGTTTCTCCAGATGTTCACATATACAATTGAGACAGCCAGGTAGACAATCTAATTTCTAAAGGAAAACATAAATATAAACATATTATAGCATGGCCGTGAAAGTAAAATAACTTTAGGCCGTCTGTGTACCTAAACCTCCGGGGATTTTGTTCCAGTACTTTCATAGCATTTCTACTTTTCTGCAACAGAATATTATCGATTAATTCTTTTTAGCGTCATCGGTTTAAATTTCGATTTTGTTGTCGTTAATATTACTGGTTACGTTTTATATTCTATGTTCAACTTAGGTTTATATTACGTTCCCGCAATAAAGGTACAGTTCTAGAAAATTAAAACAATTTAATTTTTTAAAAGCTTACAAAGAAACCTTATTTTAGAGACAATATGAAGAACGTTATCCCTTCAGTATAGTATCAGTATTACCGAACGATATTGTATTTGGGCTACATGCACTTGCCATCACACTATTTACTGGAATTCAATGCCTCTGGTATGATAAAGGAGATCAAACGATATCTTGGTTTGGTAAATGCTTCCACTATATAAGTGCAATAATATTGATAATAGTGGGGATAATATGTTTTACTGGATATATGCTGTGGTTAGACTTCCTATATATTTGTTCCTACATTAAATTATCTGTTACATTCTGTAAATATGGCCCACAAGTAAGTAAAACATTCTCTTTTTTGAAAATAAATTACCTGCACCTTTTATTCATAATTCTACTGTAAATGCTATATATTACGTTCTGTATAATGTTTTGATCTGAAACTAACAAAAACGCAGTTAAAGTTCTAATACATTTGTCGTTTTCCGAAATATCAGTATTATTTACATTTTCTTTGCAAAAGAGTCAGTTCCAGATATCTTCAGTTTTATACCGTATTAGCCATGAATTGTCTGAAAGATATCATAAAATTCATTCTGTCATCATAGTGAATATACATACATAAATGAAAAGATGCTAACATTAAATCAAAGGATTTATCTAATTAAATGCTATGGCATAGGAAATGTATTTATTGTTTAAAAGGAAGCATGCATTTTTTAGTATTGCACATTTGTTTGACACATTTTTTAATTACTCCTGACGGTTTTGAAACAAGTTAGATCAACTTTTCAAAAGCAACTTTTATTAGCTTAATAGAATATTTCAACGAGTATAAGTATTCAGTACAATAAATGTTCAAATTGGGCTCCACCAACGTGAACACAAGCTTCTACACGTTGTCTTAATTCTCTATTGCAAGATGAAAGTATCATCTCCTGGGCCATTCTCTGGTATCCCTGCGAATTCGATTTTTCAGATCACCGGGGTCTGCCGATAGCACTTGGTATGCAAATTCCTTTAAATAACCCGACATGAAAAAAATCAAGAGGCTGCAAATCCGGAGACCGAGTAGGTCTAGAAATAGAACCTATGTTTCCAATCACCAATCACAATTTGCAGATTATGGGGTGGAGTCCCATCTAGCTGCCAAATTAGCTTTTGTCTTTCATTAAGAGAAATATCTTCCATTAAATCTGGAAACATAAATTGCAAAAATGTAAATAACGTTGTCCTATTTGGGTCCTTTCGTAAAGGAGGACCAATCAAATGCCCATTAAACATTCCACACCATTCATTGTTTTCCCATATCGTTTGAAAACGTGCTTCCTCCATCCAACGCCGATTTTGGTTGGACCAGAAATGAGCATTATGTTTGTTTACAACACCATTATTGTGAAAACGACTTTTATCACTCCATAAAATCCAGTCGTCTTTATCGTTTGGCCTTAATTCTTGTCATAAATGAACTTTAAATGGATGATATCGATGCGCTTTTAAAACTCTATGTACTATATCCTTACTAACTCCATTTCTTCTGCCAAAAGTCGAAGAGACACATGGGTATTTACAACTACATATGCTAAAACGTAGATTACGTTCTCTTCATTTCTAGCAGGAGCATTGTGATTAGCAGTTTTACAATAGAAGGAAATGAACCAGTTCGTAACTTCACCTCTACTTTGTTGAATGTTGTATGTGATAGATGTTTCGAAAATCTTTGTCGATATAAATTTCCAGCTTTACAGTTGTTAACATATATACATATTCATTTGGATCGTATATAAATGGCATGTAAATAGCTGAAGATAACACAAATCACTTTTTTACGATAAAATCGAGACTGACAGATCCCGACTTTTCGCTTTTGACAAGTTCACTATATATCACAATATTACTGTATCAACTTTAATAGCCACTGCAATTTTAAAAATGATTTTGTTGTTGTTTGCAAGTGTTAACTTCAAAACTGATAAAGCAAATTGAAAAATCTGTCAAACAAAGATGTTTGCTAATTTTTGACAAATAACATGCAACACAGAAATATAGATTACCTGTTAAAAAATCAATGTTGATCTTGAAATCTCCTTCAAGATTACGAGCAAATAAAAAACTACTTACGTCATTTCTGACTTAATATTATATCAAGTAACTTTTATTTGAACATTTTTTTTTTGGTAACTATACAGTGAAGTAGAGAATACCTGTAAACTAGAAGCTGAGACATCCTATAAATATAGACAAATTTAACTCTTTATTGGGATATTGCTTGTTCAAGTAAATGAAAACTACATATTCATCACATGTTTGTTTTTCTACAGCCGTTTAACAGCTGCAGTAACGAAACAGCTATACCAAAATAAGCATGTGAAGAATATCTAGTCTTCATTTACATATTTGAACGATCTTAGAATATTAGTCGTTAGGAATTAAATCCAACGTATATTAATGATTAAAACAAAATCTGAACAGACTAAACAAAAAGTAGAGACAAACAAAAAACCCAACAAGTAGTGGTTTAGGGCACTTAGAAGCTCTTGACCATTTCAGAATTCAGTGCAAATGTCAAAAGCCATTAATCTCTGCATTTTACGAAAATCATAGATACAGACCTCACAAAACGCAAGCTACTCCGTTTTTGTAACCGTACCTTGTATTTCCTTAAAAAACTGAACCAAACTGGAATTTTAGAAATTATTACTATAGATGGGGCGACTACGTCCGTGATGGTATAAAATGAAATAATTTTTTAATTATTTTTAAAAATCCAAAACCAACATCCAAATACCTCATACATTACTCATCTTTTTTAGAATACCAACCATGGAAAATGTTGTAAGATTCACTTATTATTGAGAAAAACAGACAATGATAATTATAATAAATATGTAACTTATCTACATAGAAACAAAAATAAAAATACCGATTTATTAACACTCATGCTACTTAGTAAACTATATTAATTTTTGTTCCACATGAAGCATTAATTTATTCTAAATTTTATTTTTTGCACTTTGATTTCACCATTTTAATAGCAAATTTATTTGCTTAGGAACTGCAATACCTCCCAACTTTTGATCGTTTTGCGTGTGGCTTATTTATTGTGCTAATTGGTATTGCCGTCTTTATTTGTATACATTGAGTAAATATAAATGTAAATAAGAGGCGCCAAGACATTTCATGATGTATTTGAATATAAAAATGATGATAAGGCATGTGTTTTAACTTTATGCATATCGTAATGTTGGTATCATAAATGATTGAATTTTTTCTTAATTGATGTCCTAATCGTAAATAAACATTTACTGTGAATCAATAGGCGAAGACATATCAGAGTATTCTCGGAATATAATAAAACAACAAAGTGAAGCAGGGTCAAAATACAAAATGTGTTGAATTCGAGGTAAAATTTTCCATTCAGGATGTCATCCATTGATTTCATTTTGAAAAGTATTTTCTGATTGTAAAACTTCATTTGCAACAAAATTATAAATGATATAAGTAAATACGAAATTAATATGTTGTGGTTTATTTACTTGCAGGCGATTATGAACTACAAGAGACAAAGTACAGAAGGCTGGAGTATTGAAACAGTATTACTAGACATAGCCGGGGGTGTTTTTAGCGTTATGCAGATGTTTATGAATGCTTACAACTATGGTAAGATTATGAATAAGTAATTATAAATAATCTAACATATGTTTCATTGCTTTTAATGTATTACCAACTTATGAGCCCCTTATCTTATTCGGAGATAGGGTTGAAATGCGCATTGATTTCTAAAGTAAAATACCTACTTCTTCAGTGCTTGAACAGTTACCATTAACTTAATTTTATTTAGATAAATGGGCTTGGATTTTGGAGAATCCCACCAAACTGTGGTTAGGAGTATTTTCACTGCTGTTCGACTTCTTCTTCGTATTTCAACATTACTGCTTGTACAACGGGAAGAACAAAAGTCGGAGACAAACTGCCGCCGATGCTAAAATAGAAATGGCCCTCTCTGAGAAAGAATGTTTAAAGCTAGCGGAACAAGAACAAATAAGGGTTAAAAAAGATAAATGCGTCACGTCTTAAGAAGTTAGATGTTGATTATGCAGTGTCTAACGCGTATATATTGTTTCAGCATGCTCACTAATTTATTCCGTATGTATATATGACGTATGAATATTTATTCTTAAGTAAACTTTTTGTACTTATTTTCGTATAGTAGCACCTACTGCTAATCGTTGTACAAAATTATCAATAATGTAAATCGCTAAGAAAAATAAATATTGTCCTACAAATTATTTGAGTAGTAGATTTTCCTCTCAGTGGGTTAGCAAATAATTAATAGAAGAGTTACATCAATTATGTAATTGCTAAAACAAACAACAATTATAATAAGAGAATACATTCATTTCGACATTTAAGCTAACAAACTAATAAAATGTACAGGCACATAATAGTTTACAGTTTTAAAAAATTAGGTGTTCTTATCTTGCACACCCCACACCGCACTGTAAATGCAATATGATTACAAATCAGATCAGAGTACGATTCACCAAAAAGTATTACGGTAAGTATTTGGAAATTTCCTTAGGCAATCCCGCAGGCAAAAGTTTACCCGCTATTTCACCCCCCACCTCTACACTATTTCATATTTTCGTTCAGGGTTGACAGAAAGAATCCAAATTGCTCTCGGATGTACGACGTGATAGTTCGAGAACATGCGCAGAGCATATGAAATTTACCACTAAAATTTTTCATTTATTATTTATTATTATATCATGGTTTATGGTTACGTAAAAATCAACTAATATTTTAAAACAACGCAAATTTATAAGTTTGAGTTAACGTTACACTTTATTTTAATAGAACATAAGTAAAGCGGTCATGCATGCATCAACACTAAATATTGTTAATCCAAAACAAAACTGTTAACGTAGCACATAGGTTTTAGTCAAACTGTTGGAATTTATAAATAAATAAATGATAGTTTAATCTGATAACATACTACTATATAGATAGGTGCTGACACCTATACGGCATAGACATATAATACATAAATTAATGCAGTTTCCCGTAACTAGTACCTTTTAAAATTAGTAGTTGGTATACATATTGCTGTGGTTCCCGGGGTGCCAGGGGTTCGCAAATTCAGTGTTATTTTATTTATAGAGATTAATCTTTGTCAATGTGCCGGGAAAATTCTCTCAGAAATTAATATCTTATTTTTAAATATGATTTTGCTAATTGAATTGATTTGATTGTTTAATTTGTTTATTTAAATGTTCAGTTGGTTTAAAGTAATTTCGCTCTGTAATATATTTTTATTTGATCATGTAGTTTATGTCCTTCCTAGAAGAATTCTTCTTCTATGACCTTTGCATTTATGCGCTGCTTTGGCACGCATCTGTTTGTTATATGTATGCGTTGTTTTACCCGGAGGGCCTCAGTTACCAGATTGACGAGCGTGAGTACATTTTATTTTAGTTTCTTTGCTACCATTTTGGTAATTCATTTTAATTTTAAGTTTTGTTCGTTTATTGCTATTTAAATTGTCCATCTAGGAACCCTTTAATTAATAATTGCTGTTGTATTTTCTTGTGTACACGATTAGATGTAAGGTCAGTTATTATATTTGTTCTAGAAGGTATTTTTAGTCTATAGAGGTAGGTTTTTTTCGTTTTCTAGTTTACTGATTTGTTTTATAATAATTAATCATCTCGGTTTAGGTGAAAAGAAGCATTGAGCTTGTAATTAATTTTCAATTTTATAAATATACTTGTTTTGTCCACGTTTAAATTAATTTAGGTTATTTTAAATTTTGAGACCACGTGGATTTTTTGTGTGAAAAGGATTTTCTTCTAGAGCAAATTTGTCTTTTGTTTGTTAAAGGATTTGCATTGTCCTTTTTATTTGTAGATTCATGCAGTTTTTGTTTTCGGCCAGAATTCATGGTTGTGTTTCTGCATAATTGTAACTAAATGTTTTTTTTTCTTTTTTTTTATAATAATAAAAATTAATGATTGTTAACGTCATTCAAAATTTCTGTTCTTTTATTTTTGAAGTATTTTATGAAAGTCAATTTTTCAAACGCCCACATTTTACTTTTCATGATAGGTTTAATTGTGAGGGTAACCCTGACGTTAAGTCATCTTTTGCGCCCTTTATTTTTATCCGCTGAGCTAGTAAATTTAAATTTTCTTTTTTTTTTCTTTTCATTTTGCATTTATGCTGGTACCATCAGTACACAGCAATATGTTATGACATACAGAGTGGGCCACTACATTGGCGTCGATTTATAGAAAAAAATTGGTAACATATTTTTCAATTTTTTTTTTAAGGATTATACAGGTACAGAAGAACCACATTTGAAAATTATTTTGAAGTATACAGAGTGACTCAAAGAAAAATTACACACCAAAGTTGTGAAAAATTAAATGGAACAGCCTCTATATTATGACATATTTTGATAGTACAGACTAAATAAAGGCAAGTTAGTGTTAGGTTTCTTATATCTAACTCAACTCGTTTATGAGATAATTAACTATTCTTCAAAATGTAGATCAAAATTTAAGAGGCGCGCCCGTTATGCATATTTAAGCTACACATTCTAAACTATATTTATACACTTGATAATAAAATAAAGGTAATGCAAAAAATTATACAGAGTGAACAAAAACTATACTCCTAATTTTCACTATCTTTAAAGGCAAGTAACTTTCGTATTTTAAACGGAACAGCCTGTATTTATTACCTTCTTTAGATTCTAATTTTAACGGTCTTTAAGATTGTATTAATACTTCCTATACCTATCTGCTATAGTTTCTTAGCAATTTAAGATTTTCTATTTCAAGTATTAATTCCTATCAATTCTTTTTCAAAAGTAGGCTTAGACAAAAGTATCGCTATTATTCATTATACACAAAAGTCATTTGACAATAACAGAACTTGTCAGTTGCGCATCATTGTTGTTCGTGGTTATTTAAAAAGCATTTTAATTATTTACAATGAGAAACTACCCTCGAGCAGAAAGGATTGATATGATTTTAATAATTGAAGAGTGTGAAGAAAATTGTATGGTAGCATCAAGGATTTATGCGCAAAAATACCCTAACAGACGCCATCCCGATAAGCGCTCTTTAGAAAATTTGCTGCAAGTACTACACTTCCTGTAGTGTGCTATAAGAAAACAGAACGACAAAAACCGAATACCGGAAATGAAGGAAATAATATTTTAGTGATCGAATTTCTTGTTGAAAATTTGTCAGCGAAAAATAAATGAAACTACAGGAATAAGAGGGAGCATCAGAAGAATTATAAAGATGAACAAATTTTACCTATACCATACGCAATTGCATCTAAAACTTTTGGAAGTAGATTATGATCGGCGGCATGACTTCTGTTTATGGGTTCTAGAAAAGTTAGGAGATGACGAAGATTTTCTCGATTATGTGTTATTTTCGGATGAGTCAACTTTTCATAACAACGGATTAGTTAACAGGCATAATTTTCATTATTACAGCGACGAGAATTCCAATTTCTAACCCTAAATGGTCAATATCGATGACCTGTTAATGTGTGGGGCGGAATATTTGGAAAGCACGTGATAGGACCATACTTTTTTGATGGTTACTTGAATGATGTCATGTTTCTACAATTTATAAAATATAACTTAGCAATACTTTTGGAAAATATATCTATTAATATTCGACAAAGACTTTGGTTGCAATTAGACGGTGCACCTGCGCACATTCAAATAAGTGTTCGGGAGGATTTAGATAGGCAGTATCCCAACAGGTGGATAGGCCACGGATGTCCACAGAATTGACCATCAAGATCTCCAGATCTAACAAGCCCAGATTTTTTTTTATGGGGATATATTAAAAATATTGTTTATGACATACCACCAACCACACCCGACAATATGAAAAAGCGAATAAGAATGGCGTTTTGATCTATAACACCAAATTTTTTGAGTAATGTTAAAAACTCATTGCAAGAAAGAGTACGCCTCTGCATTGAAAACGATGGCCATCATTTTGAAAATTTTTTTAAAACATTAACAGTTTTTAACATATCAGTTTATCCGTTTTAATAAAGTACATTTCTGAAGTTTACTTAGTTATGACTTTTAGTATGTAGAAACAGCCAGTTAAAAAGTTAGGCTGATTATTATCGTCTATTTATGTTGCATAATAACAGCAGTTTTGTCCAAGCCTACTTCAAAAGAAATAATGGCTAGGAATTAATATTTGAAAAAGAAAATTATAAGTTACTAAGAAACTATAACAGGTATAAGAAGCATTAATGCAATCTTAAATACCGTTAAAATGAGAATCTAAATAAAGTAATAAATACAGGATGTTCCATTTAAAATAAGAAACTACTTACTTGCCTTTAAAGATAGCGAAATTTAAAAGTATGTTTTTGTTCACCCCGTATAATTTTTTGCATTACTTTTATTTTACTATTAAGTCTAATGCGGTAGTTAAAAAATAAATACAGTTTAAAATATCTAGCTTAAATATGCATGACAGACATGCCTGTTCAATTTTGGTTTACATTGTGAAGGATAGTTAATTATCTCGTAAACGAGTTGAGTTAGGCATAAGAAGCCTAACACCAACTTGCCTTTATTTAGTCTGTACTATCAAAATATGTCATAATATACAGGTATTCCATTTAATTTTTCACAACTTTGGTGTGTAACTTTTCTGAGTCACCTTGTATACTTCAAAATAATTTTGAAATGTGCTCCTTCTGAATCTATATAACCTTTAACAAAAAAAAAAAAGAAAACATAAACCGACGCGAATGTGGTGCATTTTCATATCGCAAATAAAAAATACAGGAAATAAAACCGTTTTTCACGCAAACAACAGACAGAAAAGTTTCTTGTACCCAAGTCAAACACAATAAACACATTATTTTGGTTTGAGCTAACACAAAATTTCATGTTGGATTAAATCAACCATTATTGTCACTTTTGCACTTTTTGGATGATTCAACAATTTCCTTGAATGTAGTATTCAAACGTGTTGAATTAACACTTTTAATTCGTTATACCAACCCTAAGGAAGTCATAAAAGTAAATACTGGCCAATGAATGGTTACATTAATTGGAGAATCTGCACTACTCTACGTTAAATTGTAATATATCGTAATGTAACGTATAGTACTGTATGAATTTATTTTTTTATAGAATACCCGTAGGTTCTCCATTTTCAAATACTTCTATTCTTGTAGAACATAGCTTAAATAATATTATGATATTTTTTCAAAAATTTAATTTCGCGGTAAACATAGAGAAAAAAGACATTATTTTATTAAACAGGAGAAAAAGGGGGTCATAATGAAGTACAATCTAATTTAGGCATTATTAAATGAAACTGTGTAGTTTGAACTTTAGAATACACCATGGTTTATATGCATTTTGCTTTAATGTTTTAATTTATGCATAACCAAACAATATTACTTCTGCGATTATTTTATCGATTTTGCAAACTTTGTTCGCAAATATCTTTGTAAATAGATACTGTAGAGCTTTAGGAAAAAATACGGGTCTTCTAATTTTAGGCAAAGACTTCAAATTTAAAATATAAAAAGAATCCAAGACATCAAATCTTTTAGGTGTTCCGGTTGATATGGAACGACCCATATGTGTGGAATCAATTTTTATAATGTTAATTTGAAGTTTAGAGCCCATTGCTCGCATTTAAATCGAAAATAGCGTTAAATTAACTGAAAAACAGTTAATTAAACCATTTTTTCTCTCATTGGCAGCACCAATGACAATGGGAAATATTTGGGAATGTTGACCTGCTGGACTGCATTCGTATAATCCTTGTTTATAGATTCTTACAATTATTTAACCGTGTTGAGGTACAACGAGATGATTAACAGATGGCGCAATGTGACAATGTAAATCATTACATCGTGTGCCATCTATCAACGGACATAGATTGCCCGACTTGGCCTAACTGGTTCACCTACTCGATTTGATATATTATAATTGCCACATACAAATAAATTAGACGTTTTACAGGCTGGAAAAGTGTCACCAACTGTCACTGTCTTATTGGTAATTCGTTGATTGCAAGGATAATGATTCCATGGTATAGAAAAGCATAATGAATGCTGTAAAATTTGTTGTAACTTTATCAATATTATACATTAACAACTGCGAGATTTATATAAGGAAGAGAGATGCAGATAATTCTTCAAGCACAGAACTGTACCAGGAGTCTACCATCCCATGGCAAGCAGACCTGATATTCATTACCGATAAATCCAACGAGTTCAAGTTCATAATTAAGATTGGCTATGCCGGCAAGATATACAAAATGGGTATTTATTTTCGTCCTCGATATATTATAGCTCCCTATACGAACTTGTACTACTACGACGAATTTGATATATATGCCATGCCGTGGTTTAATAATGATTTCCATAATAGGAAGTACTTGAGAAAAATAATAAACGTAATAACGTATGTAGATAACAATAGGGATTGCGATTTCAACCTGGTGTTGTTGGAAATCGAGATTCCTTTCATATGGGACAAACACATTTGGAGCGTCCAATTCATGGGAAAGCATAAACCACCTCCGGACACATTATGCGTGATAGCAAGTATAGTCTTGAGAAATTTGACCACAGTAATTGTAAAGGTTATGGACTGGAATGAGAGCAATTGTTCGAAAGAGCTTGGTTTCTTGGCCGGCTGCGACATAGACAGTTTCCTTTGCCTAAAAACGGATACAACTATAGAGTTTGATATCGTCGGTGCACCTGTGATGTGTGACGACCAATTCGTAGGTAGCGTACCGCGTTATTATATAGATGATATTATTGTTATATCATATTTACCATACTACATGGACTGGATTGCTGCCCATTCTGACAATAGTTTGAGATGCGGTTGTGACTCTTACTTACCTACGATTTGTATTTTTGCAATTGTACCCTTATGCATGTATATTAAAGCAATTTTGATACATAAGTAATAACTAATCTTAAGCTTTTCAAAAAAAAGGAATAAAATCCATATAAATTGCTAGCGAAAATACAACTATTACCTTTTTATGTAGGGTTAACACCAGGTAAGAGCTATTTCTGTATACTATGTAATTATATGCTATACTTTCCTTAACCGGCTTGAATGTAATACATACCAGTGTTGGGCAGGCTAGGGGAAGTGAATAAATTTCTACAGCGATTATACATACTCTTGTTTTGTCGGCTCTCAATAAATCACTAGTTAACCTGATCCCCACTCATGACGCGAATACATTGCAGGTTTATCACTAATACATTTTTTATGTTTCGGAACTGCTGGAATTCCATTTTCAAAAATAATTTGAAATCACGGTCCGTAATTAATATAATTTTATTTAATTTACATTTTTAATCAAACAATAGTCGGTTTTCATTTTCAATACGTTTAGTCGATCCGAATTAATTAATTAATTTTAATTAACTCCTTGACGTAGGTAGCTGTTATGAAAAATATCTAATGAGGCTACAGAATGCAATAAAGCATAACTGCCAGAAAAAAATGATGATCTCAAACATTAAAAGGAATTATAATATTATCAGCAATAAAGATATAGATGTGCGAGGGGAATTTACGACAAAGAATTGGAGAAACAAGATAATAACATGGAATATTATAAACGATATAAGAGGAAATCAGAAACAGACTGACTTTAACATAACCGTTTTCACAGATAGAAATGACGACGCCATTAATACTTTGACAGATATGAACGCTTATTTTATCAGCTCGAGCAATGACAATATCAAAGCTGGACCTAAAAACACTACTGGTAAGCGATTAATTAAACATGTACCGAATAGTTTTTCCTTATTTTTAACCAATCCGGCAGAGGTACAAGGTGTCATTTAAAGTTTCAGCAATACAACGACTATCGGAGATGATGAAGTACCAGGACAAGAATTAAAATTTTGTTCCAGGTCTCTCTAGTGCACGTGATTGATACTTCTTTTAGAAAATACCGAGAACATACGAAAAACGCTATAATAAATTCTATTTATGCGAAGTGTCCCGTTTTAAAAACTACTATTACAGAAAAAATAATATTTGAATTCGTAATATCCTTTTTAACCAAATATAATATTTTAAGAAATTCACAAGATGGTTACGTGAGAAGAAGATTGACTATCAGAGCTGTTTTCCAACATTTTGAAGAAATAATCATTGGAATCAATTCGAATCCCGCAAATTTGCTCCTTTATTACACATTTCAAAGCATTCGATCGGGATGACCACCAAACTCTGTTAAACAAACTAGAAGACATAAGTTTCCGTGGAGTTGCGCATAACGGTGCCGTATGTGGACGATACCACATGCGTCACAAAAAAAAATCTTTCCAGAAAAAATATAACAGAAACAGAATTTTTTCTTCCCATGGAGGTAACAGGCAACTCGGCCAAAACTGACTAATCTAATTTTAACCCTCTCGATCAGGTTGCACCCTACCAAAAAAAATCGCAATCTGGCTAAGAGTTAACTTACCGACTCTGGGTTCGTCCAACTGATCAACCCCAAACTGCGACTGTCTCTACCCATCCACTGGCGGGCAGTTGACAAGAAGGTTTCCTCCGAACTCCCAAACTTTCTGCACAGGGAGAGTTGACTAGGCCCATGCGATGCATGTGTTAATTTTAATTTAAGATTCCTGTGAGTAATCTCAATCCGTCCCTGCTCATAAAGGCTGCCTTACGCAGTCTTTCCTCATTCGGGTGAAACCCTAGGTATTTACAGTATCTTGCACCGGAAAGTCCATTCCAACAAGGAGTATTGCCTAGCAGCAAGTTAACATCTAGCAAAACGTTTGGATGCTGCCAACACGTCGATTCTGAACCTAAGAACGGCAATTCGCTGCCTCCCCTTGCTAACGTGTTAGCTATGTAGTCACCTCTGATCCCAGAGTGACCTGGCATCTATCCTAATGTAACATTTTGACGTTCCACCAGCTGTTTAAGCCTTCTGTGGCACCCCAGTACCACCGCAGAGTTAAATTTGGCAGCCCGCAAAGCTATGAGCGCAGCCTGGCTGTCGGAGATGATTTTTACCCTTCCATTCTCGCGCAAGCAGCTTGAGATGCTCTCAGCATGGCGATTAATTCAGCCTGGAAAAATGGTAGCGGAAGCTCCTAGGCTAAAAGCTTCGCTGTCCTGCTCTCCGTCCCTCCAAATTCCAATGCCTATGCCATTACGCGTTTTACAAACCAACCGGATGAACACCGCTTTGTTTTGCGGATGTGCGCTATTCCAGCTGCCTGTTGGAGATATATACGCTGTATCCCTCAGTGAAGCTGAAAACGGGCGAGATCTTATCCGCCTTTACGGACAGTGGCACTGTCTGTTCGATGTAGTTGAAGATGCTTGTGTGACATTCGACTTTGCCGGAGAAACCCTTGCATCCACTACATTTTGCTCTATAAGCCCCTAGAGTTGCTTCAGACTACAACACCAATTGCACCACAGCCAAGATTTGCTTTGTGCTACCAGACTAACGAGGCATAAGTTATAGAGGGTACTATAACTTTCGTGTACAGCCAGTGTACCATTGCAGGCTTTAGTCCCCACGTTCTACCGAATATACTTCTACAGGGTATTAGAAGATACCTTGAACACAACAAATGATAGATAAAACAATAGATAACAATTTACAACCGTCTAATGAATATTAATAAAACACAAGTAGTAATCTTAAACAATAATATAGAAAATCTAGAAATCTAATACCAGGACCAACACTTACCTATTCCAATGTGGTGTCCTTCCTTGGGATGGCGCTGAACTTTGGATTATCCTAGAATGGTCACGTCAAATGCCTTGCATCCAGATTAGCAAGTTTTTGTTATTGTCTTCGGGTCATATTGCGATGTATTCGTTTTGAAGTTGCACTTATTGCAAATAATGCAAATCCGGTTTGACGTATGTGTGTAATTTTTTGAGGCAATTCTGTCGGCATGAAACGTGTATTAAAGTATAAAAATAAAATGTTAGAGCTATTTTTAATCTAAGGTAAAATGGCAGTTTTATATCATATTTTATGGCCATGTATATATATCCTACAATATGCATTATTTATCAAACCCGATTTTTACTTTTTTCGTAGGTATGTTGAGTGTGGTGTAGACACTCAAAATACCAGCAAAACTGTGACGCACATCTCTTAATCAAATGTACAAAGAAACGCCCTCAATTATTGCATCAGGACATATAATTATATGCCAGACAATAAGTTTTGGCTTGTGTGACCTCTTTCTGCCATGATGCATCCAAAGAGACACACAAATGACAACACATTCCTGCAGTGGATGCAGTGCCAACTCATCACCGATAAACAATTTTTTTCGCGAAAGCTTTTGCAAACCACAATTGAGCTAAGCGCAAGATTCAGCTTTGCTGACATAGACACGGTCGAATTTGTATTCTGATACAAAACAATTAAACAATTGTACTCCTTTAAATTATTCCTTATATTTCGAGGCTTAGAAGAAGAATAAAATCTGATGTCGAAGCTGGAGTAATAATATTCAAGCTCACAGGTATAGGCAGTTCCTCAAATTTGTGTTTTGATGTTTTCTCACTCTGTTTTTATTGCCATGAAAACCTCTTTAAAAAAATATATGGATTTTATACAAACGTCTGGCACGAAGTTATGGGAGTAATAATGAGAATAATGGCGGTAATGGCTTGTTGTTCTCGCGTTCTGTGTCGAAATACACAATTAACGAAATTATTAACTCCTTCGATTGTTTACACAATGGTTTCGGTATGGTTTAGTTGTAATAACTACTTATTTTAAATAAATATACACCAAGTATAAACCCAAATTCCAACGCATTACTGAAAACGCAGAATATAACCCTTTGACAGTTGACAGCAATAACAAAATTGGTGAGAAGACATTAGAAGGACGTGAAAAGCATGCAATTTAAAAAACAGTAGGCACCAACATAATATCTTTAATTGAACATGAAAAAGTTATGTTAGTTGGTTATTTTAACTACGTACTGCTGTGTACTGATTGAATTAATTGAAAAATGCAAAACTGATATTTTTACAATGAAAAAAAAAATAAAATTGGCTAGCTCAACGGAAAAGATTTTAAATTGAACAAAAAAAAAACTATTAACCTCAGAGTTACCTTTGCAAATTAAAACTTGAATCTAACCACGAAAAGTAAATTGTGAGAGAGTGAAATCAAACTTTCTTAATTACCCGAAAAATTGTAAAGGTTTAAATAAAAGTAAAAGAACAGAATTTTTAACCCAATGACGCTAATTAACAATCAATTTATTTCAACAACGGGTTAAATTACAGATTGTGCAGAAAAAAAACCTTGAACTGACGGTTCTGGCCTAAAATAAAAACTGCACTTGACTCTAAATTAAAATAGGACAATGCTATTTCCCATGCAAAGCAAAAGATTTGTTTGTTCAGGAAGATTATCCAAAATATACAACCTTTCAATTTCTATCCACGTGGTTTCACAAAAAAAAAAATAAACTGAGCGTGGACAATTACTAGAAATTTACAAAATTGAAAAACTAAAAATATATCTTCCTAAACAAAAAATAATAATTGATCTTCTATCTGTAAAGTGCACACTTCAGTATATTAACAATTATCACAAAAAGAAATCCTTGATCAACTAAATAATTACAGAAATGTTAAATTAACTTTACAATATCGAAATGGATTACAAAAAGGCAACAAAGGTATACAAAAATACGTCTACTCACGTCAATAGTCGAACAAGGAAGTCCCTAACAAAACTCTACAATTGTTTTTCTTACAACAATCCCTCTCTCAAAATCGTACAACGCAGACGTATAAAAATACGACAATATTCAATAAAATCCGCATTAAATCAGCACAAGCGAAAAATAGACATTTTAATGAATGGATTAATTAAAAAAATTTAACACTAAATAAATTAAAACAATACATACTATAAACTATTTAACTAAACTTATACAAAATAAACATAAAATTTGTGAAAATTCCCGGTAAATTGAAATCAGCTGTTTAAGTAAAGAAAACAACCAATAAACAACCAATAAATAACCAAAAATATGCAACTTAAAAGGTGAATAAAAAACCACTTTTACATTTATTGATTTTGGAAAAGAACCAATTTGTTATATTTCTGATGTATGTTCTCATCCTTTGAGGATATTTTTCCCTCATGATACAATCGAATAGCTATGTAACATTCAATAATTAATTTACATAATTGCATGCAATGATTATTAAAAATCCCTTGACTCAAAATATGTAAATTCAGTTTAGGGGTATTAAAACTGAGAGAATTCTATTCCATATAAATGCTTTTATAGAACATCTTCCCAAGGTGTGAATATCCGTGTAACCATCGCTATCTTTTGCTATCACGGGATGATGAGAGAAAGGCGGCGGCATATTCATGCAGGTTCATATGAAGTAGTGTACGACTTGTGGTAGTCGGTTGTATGTTTCAAGTTTCAAGAAATCCAGTATATCCTACATAATTCATATCATTGTTTCTACAGTAGGAAACTGGGTACTTCTATCATCTATTACTAAAATCTCGTCATGATTGATAGCCACTACAAAGAAAAATATACATTAAATATATCGAAATAGAATGGATGTATTAAAAAGCATATTTTACCTGTTTCTTTAACTATATGTACATCAGTTCTCAATGTAGATGTACTTTTATCTCTTACTGTAGGAATTGATGGTATGGCTGTGGATTTTAGATAGAGACCTTTTCGCCCAAGTATTTTTGCATTTGGTTCTATAAAATCCTTTGGAAGAAAATGAGCCGAACAAATGAATAAAGCTGTTACATCATCTTCATTTGACAATCCACAAACATTTTTCTAGGCATATCGTCTGTTGTCGTCTTTAGGAAATCTGAAGAAAATGTAAGTTTATTGTTACTACAATATATTCATTTTATAACTATTTGCTTTACCTATGCGTAGAAACCTTCACGTTTTCCTTTGTTTGTTGATGGCCACACAAATTTCAATATCTTACCATTTTTATATTCCAAAAAACTAAATATTTATACAGACTTCAATTCTAATTCATGACAGTTAAAATAATATAAAATAATCAACAGCAATTGATATAACTACAATATCACCAATAAACAATGATCAAGCGTTAACATACGCACAGTTGTCAACGACCAACATGTGCGAGAAAGATGCATAGTTATTTAAGGTTCGCGCATGCGCATAATGCAGCCAGAACGTTGTGGCATATTCCGATATAGCTGGCTCCTTTGATTTTTCGAATTTTTGAGGCACTACCCGCAATATAGTAGTATTATATATATGGTCTAACCACAGCAGTACGTAACTCGTCTGTTATAGTAAATGAAGTATATGTTTAATCGTTGTAAAACAGGGTTCGTTTCCCACTTTCTTGCCAATTGCTAGTTTCTACCTAATTCGTTGTACTTCTCTGATGCACGCCCGTTTTTACGGAAGCTAGCCGAGATACCCATGCTAATACTCTGTTATCAGTTTCAGACTTGTCATATACCGGTTCTAATCTGTTTTTTCTTTTTCGAAACTAACTAAAACAAATATCCTTTGTCCATCATCTTAATATAAGTTTATCAGAATGGTGTTCAGCAGCAGTTTTCCGAATTTCTCACGACACAATCCGAACAATAAAATCCCACCGCGACCGAATCGCTTTCCGTGAAGATCGTGCGAATACAGGAATTTAAAACCGCAACGCCAGAATACACCTAATAGCTCGCGGAGATTTACGCGTATCCGTCTGACGTATAAATCATTCGTTGGAACTTTAAAGGAAAAGACGCCGCGAATATGGGAGAGTCACGTTATAATTGTGCGACTGGTACACACAGTCGAATATCCCGGTTCCGTGATGGATAAGGTCTCATTCCCCGTTAAATATTCATATTCCCGACGCGCCTCGCATGAGTTATGTGTTTTATCCTGTAAAGTACAAAAGAATAAAAAGGGAGCCGGAAAGAGAATGAAAACGAAAAAAAAAAAAAATATAAAAAAGGACCGCAGAAAAGAAAAAGAAAGCGAAGGGACCTAACAATGGTGGCGATGACATAGTGCAGAGAAACGCAGCGGCGCGGCGTCCATATTTCGAATTCCCTGAGAATAACCGCTATAAATGTATAAAGAAAGTGGATGTGTATATCGCAAATCCATTACGGCCTAACGTATTCGCCGATAAATTGGGGAATTTACGATCGAACGTGACGAAAATTAACCGACTGCCGCAGAATTGAGTTTAAACATATAGGGATATAAAAGATTTTTTCACAGACGTTTACACACGATGCTGGGAATAGGAGGGATTTCTTTTAGATTTTCCTAAACAGCTTGCGTAGTCGTGCATGTAGAATAATATAATAATGCAAAATAACTCATTTTTTCTGCGCCTCACAAAAGCCTTATTTTACACTAATTTTAATTATAATACGACCAATTCTATTTGGCTGGCGGAAAATATGTAAACTAATTCGCGAAACGCGTTCCATTTCAATATTTATAGTCCGACCAAGTAAATTTGGCAGTCGGAAAATATGCGAACTAATTTACCTAATCTTTGCCGCACACTACCTCTGACCATCACTCTGCACGTTTGATAGCTGTGTACAGTCTCGTTCTGTTTTTGTGTCTTTTTCTACGCTCTGTAGTTTATATGTACATATTTAAATCTGGCGCGACAACAAATTTTCTTCCGAGTGTACTCCTTAAAAGGATAGTGCTGTTTGAGGTGACACAATAGCTTGGTTTGACAATACATTCACTCTTCCGATTGAAGTTAGCTAATAAAACGCGGTATCGTGGACATTCTTGTTTGATGGTGCCCATGCAATAATATACACTAATGTCAGCGGGGTAGTGTACCAAATTTGCAAGTAAGTATGCGTGCATTCAAATAATCCCGACCCAAAAATAAAGTAATAAACATTTTACAAAACCCTACCTTCTTCTTCTTTAGGTTAGTCTGGGCACATATAGTCCAGGCACTTGAACTAGGTCCTCATTGTATGTATGTATGTATGTATGTTCAGCTCTGCAGGCCTCTTGTGCCCATGGCTTATTTTGCAAATTCTTCTCCATTCTGTTCTATTCCATACTAGTCTCTTCCAAACTCTGACCCCCACTTCCATCAGATCTCTTTCCACCGCTTTGAGCCATCCCGTTCTTGGTCTTCCCCTCGATCTTCTACCTGATATGCCTCCCTCCAGAACCTGATTTGTTGGTCTCGAATCTGGTAGCCTAGCGACATGTCCCAGCCATCTCATTCTTTGGGTCCTTATCACTTCAACAATTGAGGGTTGTCCATACATTTGCATGAGTTCTTTATTAGTTCTTCGTCTCCACTGGTTATTCTCTCGCACCCCCCCATTTATTTTCCTCAATTGTACCGTCCCTATTAAATCTCTTACTTCCACGCGAGCATGTGGAATCTTGCCAAGTGGAAACTTGAGAACCCTCGAGGGCTCCAATAGATCCTTCCCGAAATATTTCTGCCTGAGTACCTTCAATTCCTCACATGTGCAGATTACATGTACACTCGTTTCCTCCTGTAGTTCGCATTTTCTGCACCACGGTTCGCTTACTCGACCTGTGTTGTATAGATGCTTTTTTCAGGGGACAGTGTCCAGTAATGGTTTTAGCTTCTTTCTTGCCGCGTCTGAGTAGGTTATCAGAGAATCTAGCATCCCAATTCCCAATTAGCGCTTTAGTATGCAGTTAACCTTTAGTCGACCTAGATTTCTTTGTACTTTCTTTATCTAACCAGGTCCAGACCTCCCTTCTTGCAGAGTCCTTAGTAATCCCACATACGGGCTCTGGACCTGTGAAGTGTCTTTTAGAACCCTGCGTGGCTAGTTCGTCGGCTATTATAATGCTCTTTATATCCTCATGTCCCGGCACCCAAATCAGAGACAGCATGTAGTATTGTGCCAGTGTATTGAGGGGAGCACATAAAACACGATATTTTATATTTTTTTTATTTTACTTTATTCATCTATACTGGTATTGCAGCTTGTGATGGTTTTACCAAATTCCTTTTTGTCTTTCTTCGGATCTGGTAGATATATTAAAATACCATAAGCTGCAGATCACCTTCTATTATTGTTTTACAATGTGAACAGAGAACTGTTCACTGTTGGTATTATTAACAGTGTTTGAGACACATCCCTCAGAAGTGTAGGAACGACATTTTTCAAGAAAACCGGTTTAGTTTGGGTAAAAGACTTTAGATATTTCGCCGACTCCTGGTGCTTGCTTTTCGTTAAAAGCTGAATAACCGCGAGGATATTGTTAGTCCAGAAAATTTGTAATTACCTCTTACCATTATAGGTTCACCTTCTCTACTCCTTATAAGTTCATATTTTCTATTAAGTCCTCTGTTTTTGAAAGTTACAACGTATAGTGCGAAAAAATGGATCTGTTCCCTTTTAATAAACAATTTATGTGCAGCACCACTGATGCTTCAAATTCATCGAAACTAATCCCATTATAAGAAGGAGAGACTGATTGTTTTTAATTGAAAAAAAAAGAATTAATTTTTTTGAAGCTACCAATTTCAAGTAGGCCTTGGATTAGGAATGACACAGATACTTTCCTCGTGGAAGGGCTTATATCATCACTTTGGGCTTCAAGCGTTAAGTCCTTCCTTTTTCTTGTGAATGCTGTTGTAGTCATTTTTGAAGAGGCTAATGTCAAATCTGTTCTCATCGGTCCTTTCTTGTGGGACACTTTAGTAAGGTAGACGCGAAAGCAGTGAAAAAATCTGATAGTAGTCCCTTCACTTAGCCATTATGTATTCCACACATTGTCTTATACACAATTAAGTTTGACTGACAATGCGAATCTGACCGTTGGCGTTGCACAGAATTTTCCATTTCAGTCAGTATACAAAAATACCATAACTTTTCCACATACTTCATAAACTATGTCGACATAAAATAGAGCAAATAAAGCAAGGAAGCAGCTTGAAATGTAAATTATATACGCAGAGTTTTGTCTGTCTTTATCTATAGAGTTGGTCTCTTTCTCGTTCACTCCAAGCCGCATTAAATTAAATTTTCCCACATGTTTTCTCGACACTATAAATTAACGAACTTCTGAAACATATGAAAAGTTACTCGGTGAATTTGAATAATGTTGGTAGTTCAGCAACTGTTAAAAATACTGTTCTAACTGCATTTTCCTGCAAATTAGTGTAACGAAGGGGCGGCACTCGTCAGTTGCGTTTCACATGATATCGTCTTAAACATTAACGTTTAATGTCGCTTGCGTTTGGTTATAAATTCTATTTTTCTATTAATTTACAATGTGTCGTCTTAAATATTATCAGTTTATTATTTGGATATTAGCAAATACTTTCATTGTCTTCAATTTTTGTTACAAAAAGGTTTGTAATGATATAAACGTCAAAAATGTTTGTTTATTTAGTTTTATAAAAGTATACGTTCTAATGTTTTAAAATTTAAACCGTTACGATTGGTGTGATGTTATTTACTATAAAATATACCAATTGCGGATTTAGGTCATGTTTTTAGCATGGCAGTCCGATAATTTTAAGATTTGAAGTTAATTAGCTTCGATTCTCGCAGTTGATTTGGGGAGAAAACCAATTTACAGATATATCAATGCTGTTCTGTATGCTAGGTAGAAAGGCAATAGTATTTTTGTCAACTTGAAGAAAGTAGTTGGCGTCGGCGTACATAGCAAATGCCGCGTTACATCTGGTATATCGTTTACAAAAAAGGAAGGAAAAGTAAAGGTCCCAACGTAGAGCCTTGTCGTATCCCTTAGTGCATCGATAGTTCTTGTGATTTTCTACATTCTATCACAACTGTTTGTCTTATATTAGTCAAATATGATGTCAATCTACGATGTATGTTACCCTTTAATATAGTAAATTAACATTCTCAATAGCAGTTAATGATTTACTAGGTCGAAAGGCTTTAGAATAGTCATATGTTGTGTATAATGTGCTGTTAAATAAGGCGTTTACGGGATTAAATTGGGTTATAAGGTATCTACCGACTTCCTATCTTATTCCAGCACATTGCAAATGCTATGATTTCTTTCGGTACATCGGTATAATATCCGATGCAATTTTCGTAAACCCCTATAAACAACAACAATGACGTTGCAATTAAAATTTTAATTTTCTGTCTGCATGTAGAAATAATTTCTTTCATCATTGGTTATATATTGTATCCATCTTCATCGTTAAAGAAAAACAAAAGCCATCGCTTCCTAAGTAGAAGTAAATTGTCTCTCGTTAACGAATTCTAATTAATTTTAACATCAAATTTATATACAAACAAAAACGCAGATAACGGTGGGTGTCTTTCACGACCAGAGCAGGGTGTATGTGTACAGGAAAAGTGTAAATATTGTTTAACCCTACTCCATATACTATTATAAAGTTTACACGCAATGTGAGGTTGTATACTCAGGGAAAATACGACCAACTTTGTTAATTGAAGTTAATACTTTGATTAATTTCTCTCAGGGCCCATGGTTTAGCATACGGGAAACTATTTATGCAAACTACTAGATGGATACGTATAGATAAGGTTTGGTCTGTTGTATCGTGCTTAACGAAAAATATAATTAGTCTGCCCCACTTATCCAAAGAAAAGCATGCGATAGGTAATGTAAAGCTGGACCTCAATTACTGATAAGGCCTCACAGAATGGCCGATGGCCTTGGCGCAGTGATAACGTACATAGTATCGCAACCAGGTTTAATCATGTTAGAGTATAATAATGGAATGTACCTTTAGCTTTAATTTTGAAAATTTTAAACTTCCTTTCTTCCATTTCTTCTACATTGTTATATTTAGTTATTTAGTCTTATAGGAAACCTCGTAGAAACAAGATAGAAACGTTTGCAACGTAATAGAAAGTTATCAAATATTTTTTTTATGAACACCGTTGGTAACCACTGTGCAAAATAGATTTTAGAAACATTTATGGGTCCATCATTATTTCTTGCACCAATTTTAATCGTAAATCGTTCTAGGACGTACATTTCCTTTGCTTTCTTCTTTTATTCTAATCAGTAGTTATAGAAGTTATTTAATAAATGATAGATTATATGAGGTATGCATTGCTAATTCTATAAAACAATATCCAATCCTGGAAAAATAACACCCATGTATATCTGTTCTAGCAGGCTTTGTACTTAAATTCTGAGGATTATTTTATATATTATACCTATACTATAGTTAAATTTTGACGATCACAGTACATTATCTGTTAATGTGTCACACTTTATATTAGCATGTTCCTAGGTTTAACCAGGCACATTCTGCATGTGTTATTAATGTTTGCCGAAAAATCTGTTAATGTGTCACACTTTCCCAATCATTTTCCACTAATTATCAGGAGTTGTAACTGATATTTCATGCTTTGTAGGTATTAGAATTAATGCAAATTTATTCGGATAACATTACATTTATGCAAGCTGAATTCCATAATATAATTTTTGCAGAAGAGCATCGTATTGACACCTTGACAGATCTAAATTTACAATGAAACCTAATGCTGGTTGCTCAAATATAATTCCATGCCTTGGTTTTCAAACAAAATACGATTAACAACAACCACTTGTGGTGCTGGTAAATCTTATAGAGCAGAACGAATTTGCTGTGAACCTCTAGCGTATTTAAATGGATGGACTTCGATTTTTGTAGGAGCATGTGATTTTTGTAACGTTGCAATTGCATTGTTATCTAACTATTCAGCAATTGTCACTTAGAAATTGATCTATATCATTCTGTGAGGTCTAGACCACGTTTGTTTGAAATTGGAAAATAACGACTTGTTGTTTTTCTTGCATATTGATTACAATACAATTAAAATCTTCTTTGATAAAGCTAATTACATATGTTGAATTCGCAAGGGAGTCTGAAGGTGAATTTTGTGGGAAATGGATGAAGCTCCCACCCATCTCCTCCTCCTCACTGTACAACTAGATGACCTTGCGCATGGGAGCATGTGCAATCAAAATGAGAGATTTATCTAACTTGGAACCTTCGCATGTCCTGGCCTCTTTAAAAGGAATAGGGTAAAACGGCCAAACAGCAAGAATACAAGATAGAATAGATCTTTTACCTTGTAGTGTACTATTTACATACATAGAACTAAAATATAAAAAGCAGCAATGTACTATTGCTGCTTTTTATCGTTTCTAGGCGTCTTCAACTTTTGATTAATTCTGTTAATCATGTTTCTCGGATACTCTTTTGGTTTTATATCCTTAGTTTGCCTTCGCAGTCCTAGTAACTCTTGAAAGTATTCTTGCCATCTACGCACAATATCTATTGAGTGAGCACTGGCTGTCGGAAGACGAAATTAGAATATGCACATTAAATAACTATTACTTAGTAAGTAGTTTCACTAGGCATACAAGACGAGGAGGGGGAACAGCTATTTACGCCCATAATAGCATCAATTTAATCGACACAACTAGTGACGTAGTTTCAACTGAAAAAGAATTTGAATTTTGTAGCGTGCAAACCATAATTTATAACAAGAAGTTTTTAATCATTTGCGTTTATAGATCGCGTGACGGTAATATTGAGGCTTTCGTGGATGGACTGGCTGATGTGTTGGACAGGGCAATTTTAACGATGATTTGAGTAGTAAAAGCAGATTGGTGGTAGACGTTTGTCACCTTTTTGGGTTGCAACACCTAATTCAGGACCCCACCAGACAAGACAAATGCATTGATAATATTTTCACTAATTATGTGGCTGAGAAAATACATAGTTCGGTGATGGACTGTACATTTTCGGATCACAATAGTATAGTTATAGATTTCCAAGTAGCTAACGTAACTCTACAATATTATGTGGAAAGGCGAATTTTTTCCGATGAAAGCATTTCACAATTTTTGATGGATCTGAGTAATGAATCTTGGGCAGATGTATACTCCCAGATTGATACAAACGCTAAATATGATTCTTTTCATGATACATACATGTATTACTTTGACAGGCACTTTCCACTGAGGAGAATTATGAAATGTACTCGACCTCTTCTCTGTTGGATTAACAAACATATCGAAGATTTAAATAAGTCTATGACGGATCTTTATTTTTTATATAAAATGACTAACAGCGAAGATATACTACAGACATATAAACAAAGAAAAATTGAGGTACAGCAGCTAATTAATGACTATAAAAAAAATATAATAGTGACACAATATTGTCTGCAAATAACAAGTCCAAGCAGATGTGGAGCATAATAAATAAAGAAGTATCTCCTAAAACCAATAATCACGAGCTCATACTAATCGACGGCAAAAGTAATGAAATTAGAGATCCTAACAAAATATCTGACATGTTACTGGAACATTTCACGCTGGAGAACTCGCCAAGGAGATTAGAAAACATAAGTACTAGTCATGTGGCCAGTAACGTACACTGTTGAAAATTTTAACACTTTTTTGACTAATTTAATAGTGAGGAGAGGTCCACACTGTTTTCGTGTTATTTTGTCGAGAACTATAGAAGTTTAAATTTGACGAACAAAGATAGTCAAGTATTGTCTATTGGGGTTATTTTGTGCAACTAACACGTGGAATTATGATATACTTCTAGTCACATTTTATTTGATCTAGACTAGACAAATTTACTAGCTGTTTAACTAAATGAATGCGATCTATTGGATGATTTAACACCGTTTTCTAAACACAACGTCTTTTTAATATGCAACTCCTATTTCTTAGTGCTATAATATTCTCTCTTTAAGACGTTTTCTCAATTATAAATATACAGAACCACTCATTCAAAAGTTTTGGTTTCAACTAAACGTATTAATTTTAAAATGATTTTTTTAGAACCATTATAAGATTAAGTGAATGTTTATGCTATTTGATTCAAATCTGAACTAATTACGTAAATAGTTGTTCCCAATACATGTTTAAGATGTTGAAATTTTTTTATGCCCACTGGAATTAACGTTTAATAACACAAGCTTACACTTTGCAGGTCAGTCACATTTGGTGGTTTGTTTGTTTAGATATGTTAATACGCAGAAACAAACTCGAAAACAGATACACGTGCAATGCAGGTGGTGCGTATAATGCAATACTGTATTAGATTAGGTGGGGTTTCTATATTTCTATCGGAAGGAAAAATTCTGATTGGTTGATGCTTCTGAATGTCTAGAGAAAATAGTAAATCCTCATATCTGAACAAAGAATTCACACCAAATTCTAGTAATTTCTGTTCTACTAAACACATGTAGTCAATTCGTCTGGCAAAGTTTGTAAAAATCAACACTAAAATATTTGACTAGCGCAAAATTAACGCCAACACCGTAATATTTTCAACAGTGTAAATACGGCATATTTTCTTCCAACATCCGTCAGTGAAATTAGAAAAGTACTAAATCAAATCGAGTCAGAGATCTCCTCCGGAATTGACAGTATGCCCAGTAGTTCAATGAAGAAATCTGCTGAGTACATGGTGCACTCGCTGGAAGATATAGTAAACGCTATGTTGTTAGAGGGAATGTTTCCGAACAAGTTAAAATGCGCGAAGATCCTTCCTATACAAAAAAATAAAAAAGCACGAGACATGAATAACTATAGACCTGTCTCTCTATTGGCTTCCTTCTCAAAGATTTTTGAGAAGATAATCCACTCGAGATTGTACGACTCTTTTTACCACGAATCAGTTATTGAGTCAGGCACAGTATGGGTTTTTACCTGGCAAGTCTTGCGAGAAAGCAATCTTCGATTCCTTGGAGACCATACTGGCGTCATTGGAGAGCAGGAATAAGGTAAGTGGTATATTTTTTGACTTCAGCAAAACCTTCGAGATGGTAGACTTTGGTAATTTATTGGAAAAACTGTATAAATACGGAATCCGGGGTGTCTGCTTAGATCTAATTAAATCCTACTTAACAGGCCGAACACACTGTGTCTGTATTCCGGCAACGATGGGGGATACCAAAACAATGGTATACTCCTCCATAGCTTCAGTGAGTCAAGGTATACGACAGGGTTCCGTTTTGGGTCCTCTTCTTTTTATTGTTTATGTGAACGATTTATATAAATACATACGCACAGATCATATTTTTCAATACGCAGACCACGGTCATAGTGAATGGTCCTTCACGGATGAACATTTTGACTTCGGTAGATCATATATTTAATCGAATGTTAGAATGGTGTGAGATGAATAACTTAAAAATGATCGTAGGAAAAACAAAATTAATACATTTTACGCCGAAGAATGAAATAGTTGACGACAGCACGACTATAGAGACAAGGAGAAAATCAATTTTTTAGGTGTGATACTTTATAATCAACTAAAGTGGGAAGTTCATGTCGGCGGTGTATGCGGGGTACTTAGCCGATATTATTACGGT
Organism: Protaetia brevitarsis; assembly: GCA_004143645.1. Classification (NCBI taxonomy): domain Eukaryota; kingdom Metazoa; phylum Arthropoda; class Insecta; order Coleoptera; family Scarabaeidae; genus Protaetia; species Protaetia brevitarsis. Next base: position 851,971 of record RXPK01000016.1, on the reverse strand, counting down.
ATATATAAAATAAGGAGTATTGTTGACGTTAATACACTCAAAGCATTGTACTTTGGCCACGTCCAATCCCGGCTATCATATGGAATAATATTTTGGGGGTATTCAACATTTTTTGAGAAGGCTTTTATTATGCAAAAGAAGATCGTTAGATGTATCTTGTTTAAGTCGGCCAGAACACCATGCAGGCCTCTGTTTAAGCAAGTAGGCATATTAACTTTACCATGTCTATATATATATATATATATATACAGACTAATATTATTCTTTTACAAGCACAAACACCTGTACCCTTGCAATGGTGATTTGTCACAGAGCACTGTGAGAACTAGGCATACTGGAGATCCTGCAGTACCGAGTCATTCTCTTTTATAAGTCAATATCGGCGTACAGTGCTCTCCCCCGCCAAATAACACAGATAAAAGAACTAAAAAAATTGAAAACAGAACTCTGGAAATTTTTAAATGAACTTTTGTTTTATAATTTTCTTGCGTAGTAAACCTAGTTAATGATTTAGTTAAGTATATATATGAATATTATATTGTAACCTTTGACGATATTTGAACTCTCAAATAAATTAGTATTATTATTATTATTGTTATTATTTTGTTTATTAATATAACTTGTTTTTGTTCTTTATATATACCTCTTGCACCCGTTTCTGTGGTCTATAATAAGATTCTAAAGTGTTATAAAATCGATGGTTTTTTTCTTTTTTTTTTCCCGAAAAATAGCCATGACTTTTCTCTTGCGTCCGCACTCTGTTTCGTTGATTCTTGTATATTTCGTGCTGTTCTGTTGATATCTTTTGACGTTTGAAACTTCTAATCGATGGTAGAAGCGGAAATCGTTACCTATCTTGCACAGTCCTGTGAGGATTAACCACTCGTTAAATTTATTATGTTAATGATATGCTGGTGTGTATATTTCCATGTAAATTATGAACAATCATGCTTATTAGTATGAGTTTAAATCGCAAAAGGTCTTTAATATTTCACTGCTTGAATGTTTTGATTTTATAAAATAATATATTCGTTACTTATTGATCAGAAACAGAAACCTTGATATATTCCAAATAAAAGCTGTAATACTTTCCGCTCCAAGCTATCTTCCTTTGCGCATCATTAAATAATATTTCCTGGGAGAAATGATGAAAAGATAAGGGGAGTATAGACGAGAGCATTACGGACAGCAATCGCAGATTCTCCATTCGCATTGGCAAATTCTCGTTCACTTTCGAACAAGCGAGAAAGAAAAGAAAAGATCCACGTGAAAGTATCATAACGCTACGCCTCTACAGTAAGTGTCGGCAAATTGCGGTTGAAAGTGTACGGGAAATATGAACGCGAGAGAATGTAAAATGGGAACGCGTATTTTCAGCGCGTATGGGTCTTTGGAGGATGCATTCGGAAGGAAACAACTTAACTATGCATTAAAATTGTTTGGCGGGAGAGCAACCGGCTGCCAGCGCCTATTTACAAAATGCCATGTGAATAAATGAAAAAATTTCACCGGGCCGACGTGCGCCTTGCTAAAACGGGGGAGAATCCTTTTATAGGCTTCGAAAAATCAACTGATTAAATAACCATAACCCTGTCGGTCCTCCAGGCTCATTATGAATTCTCAAATTTCGGTGCGCCCGATGGACGTGAAAACGTTTTCCACTCGCACTGAAAATTGAATTAGCCACTATCACGTCATGCATACTTCAAACCCAATACGGATGAAATTCAATTTCAATATGTCACAAAATGGTTATTTCACTTTAGGGATGGTTTTTTTTTTAGAAAAAAAGGTAAGCGCTGTATGTCTGTGCACGCTTACAGATAAAAAAACTTAAAAAATATCCATCAATTGCTATCCAAATAAGGATCAGTTATACAAGATGCATGCCCTTGTCCGAATTGAGTTGTAAGGTGTAGTAGGAAAAATGTAAACAATATGTGTCTACACAGAAAAAAAAAAACATGTAAATTTTCAAACAATAGGGTCAGGAACAATTTTTTTTTTTTTTATTCGAAAAAAAAGTTTTAAATCGCTACGGATTTACAGGTCTTTTGTTTGTAAGATTAGTATTTTTAAAGGAAAAGAAGTTTGAAAACGTATATTTTTTTAAAAATTTTAGTCCAACGTCACAACTATTATGCCCAATAAAAATTAGAAATTCTGTTTTGGAGCAATAAAAAAATAAATAGCGGTTTGACGTTCACCTATTGTACAATCTGTGTCTCCGTTGTCAGTTAATGTATCAAATTGTCAATTATAGCATTGAGTTTGATTGGAATTATGTTTATAGTCCGTATTGTTTTTAGAAAGACATCATCCCTAAAATCTAGATTTATTGGAAAAATGTTCTATAATCATAATATCATTAATCATGATCAATTTTGGTCAGTAACAATTTCAAATTCAGGATCTAATATAAGCTGTATGTGTAAAATGACCTATTGGATTTTTTTATTAAATCTTGAAAAAACAATAGTCTTATAAAACTTACGTCAGCATTTTTACAACCTTAATTTCCTTAATACTTAATAATTGCCCATGGTATTTTAATATCACACAATTATTAATCATACCAAATGTCACTTAAACATTAACCAAAATCCATTAAGTGATAGAATACCTAATACAGTCGCGAGCAAATGTTATAGGCACCCTAAATTTTGGGCGCATATCACAGTAAGAAATGAGTAAATAAAAATTTGTAGGTAATACATTATAAATATCTAGTATTTTAAGGGATCTTATTAATTTGTTGCATATTAGAGTGTTTTTAGTACAGCTATACTACTTTTTAGGTGGGAGGGGGAAAGTGACATCTCGAAGACTTGAAAATATATACAAAAAAATAATACATTTACAAAGGGTATCTATAAAGACTATTGTAACCATAAAGACGATTATGTAAACGTTGAAATAACTGTCACAAAAAAAATGCAAGAAACATGAAACCCATTAGTTTTGTCAAAGGTGCCTATAACATTTGCTCGCGACTGTATATATGTGGCACTAAGCGAACGCAAAAAATCCTTATTTTTTTTACTGGCTGAAAGCTGAAACAGTTGTGATGTTAGTCATAATTTGAAATTTATTAATTTTTCAGTTGGTTTTACTCACAAATATGAAACCCAAATGTTGAATTATCTTAGGCATTCGTCATAGTAGAACACAAAAATGAAGAACAGTAAGTCGTTTCTTGTATAACCTGTTGAAGGACCCGACCCTATTATAAAGTTTCGCACAACACATAGGGACCAATACAACTTGTGTTAAAATTTCCCACAAAAGTGTTAACAAAAGTAATTTTTTTTGCAACAAAATGCACACTTTTGTTATACAATTCATGTTGGACATAACCTATATATTACAGTAGCATTAAGTGCAGGTCACTTATTGCAAATTGTACCTACGATTAGGCAAGTGGTAATAGTTGCAACTAATCGTCAACAAAATGTTTTCAGTATTTTTGCTACAAATCTGTGTAGTGAACTGACATTTTTCGTACAGATTAACTAGGCTGTTTCCATAATTAATATACCTAGCTGTAAATAATATTAACTGTATAGTGTGTTCTTTTGCAACATAATACGTAGTTTTGTTGCACAATTCTGTTGACATAACCTACCAATAAGAGGAGCATAAACTGCAAATTGCTTGTCTCCACAGCGATAGTGAATTCTCAGGGATTTTGCGTACCGTAAAGCTGGACGTTGGATCAAGGAATAAAGGGTCAACAATTTGAGAAGTTTTGATCTCATTAATTTATTTTGTTTGGTATGTTAAGTTTGGGAATTATCCTTCGCCAATATACGATGTTTTTCTGGTATATGCACCAAATCAACATTTTATAACTGTGTTTGAATGAAATAGGAGAAGCCCCATCTTTACAACAATGGCTGTAACACATGTATTGAACGTAACTATGTGGGTAGAAAACTTCACCATAATAACAATGGTTAGATCAGAGAACTTCTTCACAAAAATATGGGCTAGGTTTGGAAACAAAGTAATTGAAACATAATAGTTACATTGAATTAACTACAATGGTTGTCGTGATCCTTATTTCTTAATAATATTTGCTTTATTAATTGAAGAGTAGTTATCGTTAAATGAAATTAATAGATTTGTTAAATTAATAAACTAGAAGTAACAAGATAATATGATGCTTTTTTTAACCATTATTTTCTTACTTTTGGCAATATCTCTAAAATAAGCCAGATTTTATTAGTTCGAGGGTTTGTTTGTTGATTTCATCAACGAAAATACGTAAATCGAAGATGTTGGCCTTTGGCGGATGTAATTATTACTGCCACACACAAAAAATAATTATTCAATTTGAATATAAATGCATCACATTGAGTATAATATAACTTCTTATATAAGCAAGAAGATGATGTATTTAATTGTATGTATATTGAGAATAAAATTTATTCAGTTTTCCAAATTGAATTTATTAGACGAAAGAATTTTATTCAAGGATAATAATTACCTACTAATTATGTGCCCTGAACACCAAAAAAACCGGGGTAGGGAAAAATTAATAAATAAAGAAATATTATGTAATTGAATATATTTACTTTATACATACTTTATAGTTTTACAATGTTTGGGAGAAGGTAGCGTATCGGGGTGCTCCAGGAGTGCGCACGGGATATTGATGCATAGAGGTCGGCGTTGGTTACTGATATAATTTCAATCAGTATAATAATTTGCTGGTATGACCTACTGAAAACTAATAACTAGTAAATACTTACATATGTTTGCTAATGTACACACCTACCATGTTCATATATTTATCTACATAATGGCGCTGACTCTAAGTATTATTTAAAAGCTTTTTAAACCAGTAATCCTTTAATATTAGAAAACACGTACATACGTACTTACCTTCGAATATTTTAATGGTAATTAATGGGGAATCAGCCCTATTCCACCCCATTCTCTAAGTAGCTGTGAAACGGCTGGGGTATCCATTTAGCTCTACTTACACTCACAACCCAGAACACTGTTCGCTGGTCAATCAAGAAGTGACGCCAAGTAAAGCGTATATGCAAAGTCCCCTAAACCCCCTAATAGGAGGGAACCAAAGACAGATAAGTTTTAGTGCAATAAATGGTGGGGTGTTTCAAATGTTTCAATATTATGGTAATTTCAATTTGATATTTCATGTTTTCAGTACAAAACATTTAATAATTTTATATAATAATTCATTGTACTAAACGTATAAGGGATTTTATTATGAATCTACAGACTTTCTCCGTATGATTCCATAGATTTATTCCTTCCAATAAGATTTTAGTTCATTTAAATATACATTAAGTTTCGATTTCTGAATAAATAAAAATATTCAGATTGATAATATATTTTTTTGTGTGCATGTGGACAGGGCGATGCACGTCTTTCGACAATAGCTTTTTGGCTTCAGAAATAGCAATTCGTAAATTTGGATTCGTGAAATTTTCGAGTGATAGATATCAACGATTTAAGAGGACAAGGATATGACAATGGGGCAAATGTGAAAGGGTGTCATAATGGTTTGTAAAAAAAGAATAGACTTAAATTCTAGAGCTTTTTTACGTCATGTGCTACGCACAGATTAAATCTAATAATAATTGATGCTGCTAAGTCGTCTTTAGAAGATTTCTCTGAAATTACGCAAGAATTCTGCTTGTTTTCATTATCGCCTGAACGATGACAAGTACTAAAAATTAATTTCCTGCACCGTCATTAAAACCTCTTTCTAATACTACAAGGGAAAGTAGAATGACTGTTCTAAAAATGTTACGATGTAATATGGATAAAATATATGCTCTTTATTCAAACGCCCCAAAAGACGTGATACTCAAAACCTGGAAAATGGTTTGCTACTAAAAATAAAATATTTTAAGTTTATATGCTCTGTAGTTTTCCGGTACAACTTATTGGCTAAGATTAACGTAGTCAGTAAAATGATACAAAACTCCCAGGCTACTTTATACCAGCAATTCTATCATTACTAAAAAACATGACGTGTACATAAAAAAAATTAGCTCAGAAAGAAAGCTCAGGTTTAATGATATGCGAAAAGAAGCAAAAAACTGATTGATTGCGATCTTTCCTTTCCATCAATGAATCCTGTGAGACTACCAAGAAAAAACCAATATTTGGTTATGAAAGTAAAGATGAAAAGCCGACAAACCCTGAAGAAATATTTAAAATAAATTTTTTATTTTGTTATTCTAGACACTGTCTTGCCTGTATTAAATGAAAGATTTGAGAAATTAAAAAATAATTGTGAAATATTTGATTTTTTGAATTTTTAAAATTTGGTAAATCAAATAGATTAGCAAAATGTATGAAGTTGGAAAACATATTAGGCGACATAAAAACAAATAAATCTGATGTATCAGGAGAAGAATTATTGAACGAGTTAAATAATATTCAATTATTTTTGAGTGAGTATTTCATCATGCAAATAACAAATATCTAGTGGCGGAGATTATCAAGTTTTTAGTAATATGTAATATCCTATGTGGGTTAATTGAAGCTTACAGGTTCTAGTGACGAAACTGTGTTGAATCAAAATATATTAGCGGGAATCGTATTACTGGTGCTACCATTCGGAAGATAGAACATTTCCAGTTTGGTAGTTCAACAATCGTTTAATTTAAATTTAATTAAATATATTTCACAAGTATTTATCTGTCTGAAACAAAACATCCACCGCGTAGACAACTATGATTAAATAAATAGCGAAACAGGTCAATATGGGGATGTTTTCAATAAATTTATCTTTGGCTATTTATTCTGCAAAACAAATATTTCTTCCTAATTGTCCTGTTTCTTATTACTGGGAATAGAAAAGTAAAACCACGTGTGTACATAAATGCTCAGGAATAAGCATTTGTAGTTTTCATATTTCGTGGGACCCTTATAAAACTGTATTACTGGCAAAATACACGCCAGCACTATAACTTAACAAGCAGACATTAATTGTAGATTTTTTTTTGATTTCTGGCTGATTGACAAACTAATTCGGCTAATTGGGGTTTACTACCAGCTGCAACCTACATTATTCGTATTCATTCTGACCCCAAAGATATGACTAACTTCGTAGATCTGGTTTGTGCTATTGATGGACACTTGATAGACACTAGAAGATATACTTACAGGATTCTGATAAGCTTATCTTTGTTACTTAAATAGAGTTAGAATAGACACATGAGAAATATATAAATAACTGAAATACAATATTAGTATTAGTAAGTGATACCACCCGCATGGTTCAATTAATCCTCCCATTCACTGGGACCAATAGGGTCTATTGTAGAGCTGATGTTATCTTAGAGTTCATCCAACAAGTCAGGCACTTAATGTAGCTCAGTATCTTGTTGAATGAAATTATTTTCAGATCTTCTAGGGAACGGTCAGCATTTCAGAAGGTTACATACCTGATTCTTGTAGTGGCAGGGCAGGGACAGAAATATACTCAGCTGTCTCCGCGTCTCCTGAATACAGTTGGCATTCAATGAAAACAGTGTTAGTTTGACAACCTTTTGACGTTTTGGTAACCCAGTCTTGATTGTGATATTATTAGCTCATTGTTAACGGCACTTATTGAACTGCACGATAATTTTGTAATATTCCAGATACTGTAGAACGGAACGTCTCCTTTTCAAACACAAGATTATTAGCATTATCCTTTTAGTATATATAACTATGAATGTAACGTTAAAAAATGCATAAATCAAAGTGAAGAAGTGTTTATAAAATAAAAAAAGCGTGTCTCCATTTTAACCCAGTTCGCTATAACTAAAAGAAAACTCCTTGAATGTCAGGTATAAGTATTTATTATAGATTTGTACGCTATAAATGGTTGTTCCTTAAAAATGATATCTCTATGTCCTCTATGCATGTCTTTTGTGACTTTTCGCAGTACCAATGAAGTTGTAAATTACAACAACTTGTGCTTTATAACCAGACTTATTATTAGCAATGTATAATACATATTGTACGAAAAATATTTATTTGAAAAAACCATACGGAATTAAACATAGATAGACATCTACGGGCTAAATGTTGTATAAAGTCATCCAATAACTAAGAATAGGAAAGTCGTTCCTTTCAAAAGCCTAAAATCAATAAACGGTTGCGAGCTACTGTCAGCGCGAAACCAAGAGTTTCAAAGTTTGATGCCTCTATTTTAGAAATTTCAAGTCATAGCGGCTTAAAAGTTATAAAAGAAGCATAGCTAGGGCAGATGATTACAGTTTGCAGATGTATCGATGCTTGAATTACAGATGGCGCTGAGCTCTAAATTCTGGATAATTATTTTATTTTTAATAATAAAGTAGTGAGGCATTTAAATAAACTTAAATATGGTTATAGTCATTACCCCAATTTCATAGTAACAAGTTCGATAACAAACTTGGACAAATTTGCTAACCTTTTAGACGCAACCAATCAAATAAGGTAAAAAAATCTTGCTTCCTAATTTTTTTGTGAAATTAAGCAGTTAAAAAATAGCGAAATCAGGTTTCAAAATAGGATCAATGGTATATAAACCGTTAAAGAAAACTTAAACTGAAATTTAAATCCGAATTAGAACAAAATTAAATATTTGCAGTAAATTTAGATGTATAAAGTGTAAATATTAAAATCATTGTAAAAATCGTAACAAAAAGATGCTGTCTATAACATGCAAATTCATTTGTGAAGTATCGTTAGATTAGTTTCCCTAACATTTTTTTTTTGCAGTTAGTAAAGTGCAGTATTGAAAGCAAAATTGTAATCTTTTCAAGCATAGATGTATTCATGGTATCCCATAGTATCTCCAATACAAATTCTACCATAGCAAGACAAAATATAATTAAAAAAATTCTACGGAATAATTTTTTGAAAAGTTAAAATCAGTATGAAATAGTACCTAAGCCGATAGTCTTTTCGAACACGATATTCACCTACTATGGTTATCTATAGCTATTTCAAAAATAATTGTTTGGCTTCTTTCATTCTTTCAGCATTCATGAATTGATTGTTCATGGTTTTTGTACCTTGCGTATTTGCCTACAAACATTATTATCTGAATTGAATCATTAATACTAAAGTGATGACGTTTTATGCAGGTGACGTCGTACGCTCAGAAATAAATGGAATAAGACATTTTGAAAAAATACCTTATTTGAAAGTGTCTTAGTGAGGTAAATAATCATTATTTTCCAATTCCAAAAATAACATTCACTAGAGCTACCAAACATTAATACTAATACTCCAAATCTCATCTTTTTACTGGCGTCTATTTACAACGACGGAATGAAAATAAAAACGAAATTTTGACTTTTCAAGCTTCCGTTTTTCTCAAGTTTTGTTCTAAATTCTATTTTACCGGTACATATATGTTCTAATTGCTTTTTATTTTTTATCGCCATACAAAATAATTTGATTAATAGCGTTTTTTATTTTTGCATAAAAACGCCCTTAAGGATTAAAAATCTTTTGAAATTATTCCAAAGTAAAACTACTAGAAGTAAAACAAACTTTTTACTTATCCAGTAGAATATTTATAATAAGAAAATCAGAATTAATGATCAATGTATCCAATCTTTAAATAAATTTTGTTATATCCAACTTTAAATAAATTTCGTTATATTAACTTAGAATTGATTGAGTACAGTAATCTATTATTCTTATTTTCTTATTACATATAATAATTCAGTACGGAAAAAAAAACTTTGCGTGAAAACTTCACTGCTGGAACTATTGTTATTTTCTTTAAACTGCATTTAAATTGGTTATTTTTCTGCATCAAGGCGGCGACATTCAAGAATGGCTGAAGAACATGTGTAAATATATTAAAACTCAGAGAATTTTTGGAACAACTTCTATAAATTATTTTGAAGGTGTGTTATAAATATAAATAAAACAACATGTGAGTTTTGGTTTTATACATATTTATATTTATTTGACTATAAGGTATAGTAATATAAAAATCATACATGCTATTACAATAGATTCTGTTATAGATATAATAATATATTAAAACATTAGTAGTAACTACTGCAGTTAAAGAACAACATGCTCTATATTATTAATTCCTCCAAGTATTACAAATACTGTAGGCGAATTTTGATTTTATTATTATTTTCCTTTATACATTGTGTCCCTGATTCACAACTACAGAGAGAAGAACAAAACTTACAGTTAAAGCTGCAAATTAAGTACCAAAAACGTACTAATAAAGAACAAGTAACATGCATATGCATATGTATATAGAAAAATAAAACATAAATATCGTTTTTACACAAATATATGGCGAAAACTTCATTTAAACGAAAAAGACATAGGTACACAAACACAAGTGATTCTAACACTTACATGATTTGCTTATCATAAAATCAATATTGTATTATAAGTATTTACTCTGTTAGGAATTTGTTTATAAAATTTGTTTTATTTATTTTCAGCTTCATTGATATAATAAAGTAGATGTGTTTTATTTTAGTTTTTATTTAATATAAATATGTGAGAAAAATAAATTATTACTTAGGCTTCCCGATACTTCTCATATATTTGTATTTACAACAGTTTTGCTATCTATGCATTATAATGTAGGTACCAACACTCCAGCAACAATTACGATTAAATATCGGCGAATGTTTTTACCGATTTCTCCACGAAAAGTGCTCAATACAATTTTACGCATGCAATTACACAATTATATATATTTATATTTTATTCTTTTTTCCATTTAGAATTTATACAATTTCCTAAATATTTATGGATATATCATCTGACACATGGTAGCTGGTAACCTGGGTATCATCAGATTGGGTTAGAGTTGATTTTTGTGACAGGCTAGAGTGCTGCGAGTTCGATTTCTCCAGTGGCCAGTGATGTTGTGCTGGTTCTCAGGGCAGTCATCGGAACCTATGGAAATGTCGGCGATGATTCCACTTTCTGCACGGCAAATCAAAACAAAAGCGCACTCTTAAAACCATGGCATTTATTAAGTTATTAATAGCATGTAAAATTATGAAATTTGAAGCGGTTTCATTGTGAAGAAGATCATTTTTGAAATCTCTACGTTTGTATTTCCAAGTAGGTATTTAAGGCCCTTTCAATTAAAACTGCACCCTGCTAAAATAACCCACACAAGCTTGCAAGCCCAACAAGGTTCGTTTGCACATGAAATCTTTATGGTTTAATAGATGTAATGGTAACGATCACATCTATAGTAGTACTCCAACTTTAAATTATATATCGCTGGAATTGGAACAGTCTCAAATGATAAAAAAATTGAGTGATGGGTGACGATTTTTTTGAGAAAATTGGGAAATTAGTTTTAATAAATTGAAAACAGAAAGTCTGGTAGATAGAAAGCATTTCAGATGATGACAGATAATATTATCATGGTAAAATATGTGCAAGGTAGATGCCAAAAAACCTCTCAGTTAGTGAGACCTTACTTTGGGATTGATCGGTTGGACGAACCCAGAGTCGGTAAGTTAACTCTCTGCCAGAGTGCGAACTTTTTGATAGGGAGCAACCTGACCGAGAGGGTTAAAATTGATATGGGGGCACAATAGGTCTTTCTGGTCGAGGTGCCTTCGGATTACACCCGCTCATAAGAAAAAAAGTGAGAACTTTCTTCTTTTCCCATCCTTCTATCGTTTCTTTAGAAAGGTGTGGCAGAAAAGAAAAAAAGACTTCTGTAGGGTAAAAGAAACGAAAACATTATTTCTGTGAAAGAAGACTTGGAAAACAGCACGTTGATAACAATAAATTTAAAAATGTATTTTAGCAATTTCTTGAGAGCAAATTAGAAAGTGTGTATGCTTGCAGATGAATTTTAGCTTTAGTGTGGCACTGAAATCATCAATAAAATATGGAACACTATGAATTAAACTACAAAAACTTTAAAATTCTTCAAACACTTTGGCCAAACGAAGAACAATAAATACCTGTTGAGCATTGGCTATTAAGCGTGCTGGATCTATGATAAGCTTTAGGGCTGTGACAGGACGAATCAAAGCCGACGTTAGTTAAGGGACCAGATCCGATTGCAGTGCTACTAGATGTACCGGAACTTCCCGAGCTTGTACTACCAGAAGACACGCTCGACATGGAGATAACCGAGTGAGGTCGTTTTGTGCTTCTGCACTGTTCCGAAACGGTACCAGCGACAGAATTTCTAAACCTAGGTGCAGCTGAAACGCAAAATATTTAGCATTCTTTAAAATCAAACAGAACCTCAAAACTTACTTCTATACAATTGCGCAACACTAATCGATCTGTCGTTTATTTGATCGGCGCTGGGTCGTATATCTAAACATGGTTTATTTCCGATTCCCATCGAAGACATTTCAGCCATTCTAACTTCTGTAATTTGAACAAAAAAGCATTAATTTTAGTAAATTACGCATTTACAAGTCATTACCTCTGTTTTTAATAGCTTGCTTCCACAGTAATTGCGAAAGCTCTTCCGCCCAGGCCTTCTTAATATCTTCGGACATCGATTGGAGTATGTAAGTATCGTTCGGTTTTCGCTTCCTAAACCAGATTTCGAATTTCGTCGGACTATCGCCAATTTTCGCGGTCAAGCCGATATCGGTCATTTTGATACTGTTCTTGTATATGTATAAGTCTAGATTCTAAACGGAAAACATGTTTGAAGTTATTAAAAATATTTATTACTTTTAGCAGGTGTTACCTTTCTGTCTGGGAACCTTCTAGCCTTACTAAACAGTATCAATTCTTCGAAGAGGAATACTTGCCTCAAACACTTCTTGCCAGTTTTGCCTTCGCATACCAGGAATTCGTTTTGCCTTAATAACCTACCTTGTTCTTTAAGGTTTACCTATGCAAGATTTCAATGAATTAGGAAACTGTCGACTTAAAATTATTTAATATACTTACATCGCATTCCCTAATAGAATCCATAGCTAGTAAGTCATTTCCGTGCCTCAACTGGAAGCGCACCATTAACTCAGCTTGTTTCAGATCATCTTGCTCAGCAATCGCTCTTTCAGAAGCACCAGGAGGTAACGTTGGGCAGGCTTTCATCAGTTGTTGCAATAATAGCGCATATTTCCCCATACGCTGCACAGGTTTTAAAAGGTAACTTGCTAAATCCATTTTGTCTCCTAATTGGAGCTGTTTGCTCTGAAATTTTACTCAGAATTAATCGAAAACAATTTTGGATAACACATGCAGATACTACCTGGAAAAATATAGTTCCATATTCGGACATTAAGGTGTCCGATTTGGGTTTGTTCTTGTTGTAGAGGGCGTACAGGTAGAATTTCTTATCGTACTTTAAGAATATTTGTCCAACACTCAAAGGATGATGTTCGCACTGCTCCAGCTCTCGTAGAAAGTGCTGACTGTGGAACTCGTAGATTTTCTCTATATTTCCAAATACTACGTTGCGCTGTCCTCTGAGGGTTTGTGGTATATCTTCGCGAAGTAATTCAGGTATATAGTTTTCTATCACGTAATCTAATGAGTTGACGTAGTCTCTTTCAGTTTGTATCATCTCTCTCATGATATATAAAAGAGTTCTGAAAAATTAATTGTTATTTAACAAAATTGTAGGAAGAATGGATTTGAGAGTTAGTTGAATTAAAATATGTTGGATATCTATATAGTTAGTTTTGATTGACATGCTGTTATAATAAATTAGGTTGTGATTGTAAAAACTGTGTATTAAATACATACATAAAAAAAAAATCCAAAGGTTATATAATCAAAACTGCACAATTTCCGTTTTAGTTTGAGACACATGAAAGTAAAAAGGAAACTCACGCCTATATTACCTGTACTTTGATATCGCAATAAAACAAATCAAACTCAACATTAGCTTAAATTATTTTTATTTGGTGAAAGTGAACACTTTACACTTAATATTCTTCTAAAACATGGAACGCAAATCGATTAAATTACTTCAAATAACCTCTCCCAATGTTATTTATAACAATCCCAAATATAGACATTTCAACTATTGGACGTGACAAATACGCCGCACTTACTTTTGTGTCTTTGGATCTGTAGTTTGATCGAAGGCATCTATCGGTAAATGAAGCGTAGAAGAATGGCAGTGAAGGTGACTGTTGGATGGTACTGGAGGTACTTTTCTTCTGCCCTCGGCGAACTGTTCTTCATCTATATCATCACTGCCACTGGTAAAAGGGACGGAGAGTAGAAAAGTTTGTGGTTTACAAGGAAACATAACGTATATACAGCTAATACTATTATCGAATGTTTCGAATGGATTGTATCAAATCCACAATATGAAAATTGTTTAAAAAATTTAGAGTTACTCTGTGATATTTCGTAAACAATATTCTATCTCTTAAAAAGCGGGTTCGATATAATTAGGCTAATAAAGACTGTTGAATTATTGACTGACGTATTTGTAAGCAATACTGCTTTAATGCAGCGTAACTACAGATAGAGATGATATAAAAGATAAGATACAAGGCGTTTTTAATGTTTTACAAATGTATACGTAATTACTGAAGATAAAACAAAATAATCAGCATAGTTATGTATATCTACAATATTACGTGAATTTATACCGCATCTTAAGTTTTAAACACATCACCTAATATGTAAGTATAAAGAAGTCGTGCATTTTTCTAGAATGCGTCCTTTTGAAGATTGTGGATTAGTAAGCCGGTCCATTCTCCTTCAAAACACCTGTCATGAAATGTGCAACGCATCCCTGATAGCTTTCTTTTGTTTTTTTTTTTACAGTACTTTCCTTCCAAATTTTCTACCTTTTCTAACACTTGCTAAACTTTTCAATTCGTTTTACAGTTTTTTCTACGTTTTAAGCATACTTGATTCTTTCATTTTCCATCTTTTTTTACATCCTTTACATCTTTAACTTCATGAATGATGTTTCTTTCAAATGTTTCTTTTTCTTCCAGTTATTATCAAAAACCCTTTAAGTTACCGAATTTTTCAAATGTTTTCCCGCCATATTGGACGCGCCATTTTGTTTTTCACTCTATATTCATAAATAACGATACCAATATTTCAAAAACTTTTCGGCCATATTGGGTCCGCCATTTTGTTTTCCAGTAACTACTGTCAGATTAAAATTCAGGTATAATGTATCTGACACATCATACAATACGCCTACCTTGACTTCCATCATTGCTTTTAGGTAGTTTTCTTTAATGATAATGTAAATATCATTTTCTATATTTTTCCCAGTTCTCTTTTCTTTGTTCCCTTGTCCCTAATTCCTTTTTCTTCTTATATATGTTTTTCCTCTTCTTTCTTTCCTTTTTTCTACCTATTTCCTTTTCCGAATTCCTATTCTCTTTTTCCTTTTCCTTTTTCTCCGTCCTCATTTCACAGCTTCCCTTTTTTGATCCCTCTTACCTTTTCCTTTTCGACATTTCCTTTTCCTGTTCCCTTTGTTTCCCTATTTCCATTCCCTTTCCCATTTCTTTTTTTCTCCATTCTCTGCTCTCTTTTTCCTATTCCCCTTTCCCTATTTCTCTTGCGTGTTTCCCTTTTGTCCATTCCTTTCCCTATTCTCTTTTCCCTATTCCCTTTTCCCCATTTCCTGCTTCCATGCTTTTGTACCATTGTTGAGTGATTCGTTCAGAACGTATTTCTTCATAATGTTTCTGTATGGTATTGCGTCCATTGTATTTGCCAGTTATTATTTGTAGAATGTTAGCTTTGATTTTAGCTCTTGTATCACTTCCTAGTATTTTAACATCCCAATTACGTTGTATACTTGTCATTCTTTAGCTAATCTATTAACTGTTTCATTAGGCCGAATTGCTGGATACCTGTTAATGCGCTGTAGCTGTATTCTTTGTTATTTGTTATTGGGCAAAGCTTCAAATTGTAGAATACTTCTTTTGACGTATTGTACCACGGGGATAATTGTATACACTTTTTTTTTGTTCGATGGTGCTTGGCCTATTAAGTATTACCTACTCATCTTTTGGTTTCATCTTTGTAACTATTACAATACGCATTTGAGGTCTGTCATCATTAAATGGCATTTGTTGCCATGTTTATCTTTTTCTATTTCTTATTTTATGACAACCGCTCTGCTATAAAAATAAAAACACATTATCTAGGTATTCTAAATTTGTCTCTATCTTCGTTTTTTTGGTATAAAAACAGCATCTGCACTGCACACTCTTCTTTAGATCTAAATGCACCCGTTAAAATTAACTCCTAGACAGGAAATCATTGCTACAAGTTTTCAAGTATCTACCTATAAAGGTAAATTCGGATGGAGGTTGGCATTGTATTATAATAAAAGTACTGTAAATGTTCACGGTAAAAATAGTTTATGCGGGATTGTTTATATTAGTCATTATAAATTATAGTATTTTTGTAGGTTTGCGTTATAGATATGTCTAATTTGTACATCTAATATCTATTGAATATTTTCAGATATTCTTAATTTATAGGTGAATTCACCAATTTTCTTTATTGCATATGAAATTGGCTGTACGAAATAATTTTAAATTGAAGTTATATACAGTCTTTCATTGCATTATATCCTTAAGCTTAAACGTAGTTGTGTTCTTTGTTCTTCGAAGAAACTATAACTTGATAATTTACATAATAAAAAAGAAGCAGTAGATTTGAGAATCTGTTTGGTAAAATTTAAATGCACGCAAAAAAATCTATACAATTCAAGCGATGGTAAATAAATGGTGTCCCTGAAGCTTTTTGAAATAAAAAACAACCTCTAGAGCTAAAGATGAAGATATGTAGGTTGCTTGGCTATAAGATATGTTAGGTTCAAATCTTGAAAAAACCTTTCCAAAATATCCATCATTTAACTATAAAAGTCACCATCGGCAAATAAGCTAGCCGTTTACCCTCCAAAATATTTTTTTGAAACACGATATATGTATATCAAAACATTCTTCTGAAGAAAGCACAGTTGTAAGTGAGTATGTGAATTTTGGATGTATTCAATTCACAAATTATTATAATCAATTTATAAACCAACTTATTTTTCTGGTTTTATCCTTATTAGATATGAGTGTTAGGTATGTTTAACAAGAAATTTATTACTGATTAGAGTGTTATACAATTCACATACCTACCTATTAACGTTTTCCTGCTTCAACTTCAACACCTACTAGTAAAGTTATATTTGCGAAGGTTACTACATTCACCAAATACAATACATCGCCAACTATTAAAGACTTATTTTATTTATTTTCGTTGCCACAATATACATGACCAAATCTGCTCGTGTTGTAATTTAATGACCGTCTGAAAATGTAGCTCGCAATTCTTAAGAAGGCATGACAATAAATATCAGGTGTGTGATGAACGCTTTATAAATGTGTAGTAGGTACATTAGCTTTATCCAATTAAGACTATGATTTACCACTGCGTAAATGTCACACGTTCTCACTTAGATTTATGACGACAGGTTGGGGAAAAATATATATAATTTATTGTCTTCAGATACATTTTTCAAGAACTATAATTTAGTGCAATGGCGATCAGGTCAATGGAACTATTAAATAAGTAGTGTGCCCATGCCTTTCTAAGAAAGGAAATGTGTATAAAAAATGCAAAGGTATTGAGAATGATTATTTCAATAACTGTTAAGTCGTGTCTTTATTTTTAACCAAACGTGCTTTTAGTTTGAATATCCGAGTAATACCGAAAACGATAGCAAAAAAAAAATATGAAGAAGAAAAAAAGTAAAGTCAACTCGTAAGCAATCACCCAAGTAATAATACTAATGCAACAAAAAGAGTCAGTTAAGCTCTAAGTGTCCACCATAAGTCTGAACACAGAGTTACGTTCTTCATAATAAATTTCTATACGCTTTTGATAACATCTGATAATATTCAACAAATCTATAAATTTATTTTCTATAGAGTCCTTGTATCTTTCACCTTAAGTGTGTATAAGGTCGTTCACAATGCCAAGCCACATTTTAATTTAAAATCAGTTTTGATATCGACATGGTCTTCTTTTTATTATCCCAGTAATGATCATTCTTTCTATTCGATACACCGTTTTATGCAAAATATAATTCATGATGCTCCGGAGTGTAATATTAATTAAATGGTAATGGCTAACTAACCAAATCCTTGTACCAATTGATTGTTTGAATGGTGTCATTTATTTTTCTTAAGGATACCAGATATCCTGTAGTAGGTGAACTCTAAATCAGCTACTGCTTTGCGTAAGGAATATCGTGGATACGCTCTGAAGTATGTCAAAGCAACTACTTTCTCGTCTCCGAAATTCTGTGGAATTCTGTGGCGAAGTTCTGTGTACATAGATTTCCAATCACATTCACTTGTCGTCATTCGGAATACAAATTTAGGTACATCACACTTGCTTCTTGATTATATCATTATACCGAATAAAAATTCTTAACATATTTATTTTTTCATCATTTATAAAAATATTTTGCTGCATTGTGGTTCAAAGAGTTAATGATTTCGATTATTGTCAAATACAAATGCCAGACACTATTATTTCGCTAATGTTTTCGTTATATCGAAAATTGCAATTTGTATTTTTTGAAAAATTGCTGTACCTTCAATTTGTAAATAAATTATAGCATGTGTAGTAATATCATTGTACAGATAAATTTAAGTTCTTTCAGTTAATTGAAAAAAAAAACCTTAAATGGGATTATGGCTTTAAAAAAAAAAAAAAAGCGATGCTCCTTTGTTTTTGCGTCATTTTCTTCTCTTACTATGTAGTATTATCAGTCATTTAATATACGCAACTTTTGCTTAATAAATGTTTTTTCTATCTCTCATAATCAATGAAATATGCTATAAAAACCTGGACACATAAAATCAATCACGCTGTATATCTACTATTTCTTATGCTTTTTCGCGAGACTAAAGGTTTGTTTGTTGACCCTACACTCCCTACATTTGCTCCTAATTAAAACAGGATAAAAGATCCAATGTTTGCGTACCTATCTGAGAAAAAGATAAAATACGCACCAGTGTGATTGGTGTAACCCCAACGAGCAAACCTTAAGATAATATTAATTTCCTAAGCCTAGAGAATACAGTAGTAATAGATTTACGCTGTATTAATACAAAATACCTTTAACCTATAATTCGGTTATTAAAATAATCAAACAGCTTCTTTCCAAAGAAACAAATGTTTAGCTCTTTAGGTACAAGTATTTACAAAACAAGAAATATTTTGGAAACCGTTGATGTGCTAGTGAAGGAGGCTAGCAGCACTTTATCCTTCATTGTAAGCATCTTCTTGTGATGTTATAAGAAAATAGTTTATCCTAACTTTAACAAAATATCGTTCCGCTCATATTTTTAATAATAAATTAAGAAATTTGTCGATAGGTCTTACGCAGTTAGAGGCAACTGGTTCAACGTATACAAGTACATACACATGAAATTGTCTAATATAATTTAGATTATTGGAATGATTATTGGAAATATTAATTAGTTTAATTGCTTTTGCGATACGAATATAATACAACTTGTTTAATCCAATTGAAAATATTTGGTGATTTTATGAAACCATATTATGGCAAACTTTTTGGCCACATATGCAGAAAACGTGTTAAATATATAGCATTACAGAATTTGCCTTAAAGACGGCACCTCTCTCTCTATTAGTAGTGAAATATGTAAAGTTCAAATATATACATTATACTCTCCAATACAAACTGTCAGTCCTAGTTCGCGAGTGCGTTTATATTTGGTGCGTTTGGTTCTGGAGCAATCTACATCTTTCCTGAATTTTCGAGGTATTTCGCGCTAGAAATTTCGATTGCGTATCTATGCGGCATATAGCAGCGCCCTCTATGAGCAGATCATTCATTCTATCTACATGATCCCTACTTTCAATGGTAGTGCCACTTGCTGGTGCAGTTGGATATTTAATTTAAAGAAAAAGTAGGCACACGTTACAGTATCTTATATTTATGTTTACAGTAAGTTTTTATATAAAGAAGTAAATTAAATTCGAAAATGTACTTCCTAATTCTTTTATTAATATACTATGGGATCATGCTGAAGCCTGAAGAAGACATTTACTATCATATGTCGAAACTTGTAACTAAAACAATTTGATCTCATAGTATATTAATAAACGAATTAGGAAGTAGACTTTCGAATTTAATTTATTTAACTATTACTGCTCACCTAATTATGGACTATCAAACACAAGTTTCTATATGTTTGCTACAAAAAGTAGCTAAGTACTGTTAAGCATTAAATCTAGTTCTGAGCTGATTCTTCGCGCTCTCTAATTACAAGTACATTTTTGCCTGTGTTCTCATCTAACACTATACGGTATTGAACAATAGTGAACGTAATCGGAAGACATTTTGCGCCCTAATCAGGCAGCACGTGTCTAATTGACAACTACACGAGTCTACAGAAGGAGGCATTGTGATCCATTGTCCATCTAATATTTCTATTAGATTACTAGGTGCATCATCGCGCCATTGAGAGAAAGATACGTTCGAAAAGCAAAATACTATATATTATGGTCTATTGAATAAATATAATTAATGGGAAACAGGAAGAACATTCACAGTACACCAAAATACAGTTAAATAAAAATATAATACAAAGTTTTACATTTCCCTATCAAAAGTATCCTAGCTTGGTATCGTTTAAAATTTTCGATTTAAGCGACTCTTAAAATGTATGTTAAATTGACGATAAAATTTGTTTTAAAACCGTTGGCTGAAATTACTTCAAAACGTAAGATTTAAAACATTCAATTAAGAGTGGGTTTATCAATGCAAGGATAAATAAATTAACTTATAGATAAAATAGTAACAAAAAATAAATCTAAACCGTTTATCATGTGCAATTACCTGCTAGATAACGGTTATATGGAAGATAAATTTGTCCATCACTTTACTAGAAAGGTAATGTATGTATCCATCAGATGCTTGATGTTCGCATAATCATCGGTGATTATAAACTAAATATATAATAATAATAAATGTACGCAGTTAACCAATTATAAGAGAAATATTTGAAAATATTACACAAAATTCGTGATAATTGAGTTTTATTTGTATACTTTTTATTTATGAGAGTAGCAATTTCGTTTTTGTTATTTAGTTATTTTCGGGATCTAAACGGGATGTAAATTTAGCTTAATATGTGATATTGGTTATATTTTGTTTTGTTTTACAAAATTATTGTTTATTAAAATAAAATAAAGAAGGCATTGGAATCTGTTGTTTATTTACAGGAAGAAATACACATATTTGTATGAAAGTAATAATTCCGATCAACCTTTTTATAACAGATTGGGAAAATAATTTGCTATTAGCTGTGCACGAGCATTGCATAGACCTTCAGCTTCCACAGGATCAATATCCCAATTAAAATAATATGCATCATCTTCAATATAATATTTGGATCTCGTGGAAATTTTCTTCTTTTTGGTCAATAGCTATATTATATAACACAGTTGTTGCTACTATTACTGTTAATGTTGTTTGCAATTGCAGTCTTATTTTGTATCTAAGAACAGTAAATCTTTTCTTCCAATTACCATTATCATACCAATATTCAATTCTCGGTCTCACTAGGGCCATCGTTCGTGTCTCAATAAACGTGTAACGTCTTCGTCTTTATCACCACTTAATAAATAATTCCATGATAAAATAAGCGCGATATCACAGACAATTCATAGACAAACTGTTTGTAAACAAGCCTATCCCTATGTCATATGTGTCAAATGTCAAACGAGCCGTCAGTCTATTTTCTGCTAACCAATCGCAGCGCATTATTTACCCGAGAGCGTTACCAACTATTAATAATTTTGTAAACAGTAAACTTAGAGTTAAAAACATAATGAAAAACAGCTACAAAATTTTACCTGTCAGTTACGATATCTGTTAGTTGCTTACCTTGCACTTTTATCCTTACACTGATAAACCCACCCTAAGGAGTTCTAGTTTAATAAAAAAAGTTTACTAAAAAATGTATTTTTTGATCTTTGGATTGTACGAACAGCTTTAAAAAGTTTTAAAAACTTACCTTTTAACAAAATCGCTTCCTTCCTCAATAATACTATCTTGCTGATTTTCAGTGTGATCTTGATTAGAACCGGTGCTAGAACTATTAGCACTGCAGAGGGCACAACTCTCCCTATAAAACTGACAGGAGCACGTTCTTCCCAGTTTCTTCTTGTAGATACTTTCTTCGCCGACAGAATTCTCCGCAGTAGAGACCCCACTATCGCAACGTCCACATCTGTCATCATTTTGGTCCAGCTTTTCTAACAGGTTCTCAACACTTTCGCGCACTTCCTTGATACCGTCCAACGTGACACTGTTTTTGCGCTCTATAGTGTCCTTGATAGCGCAGGGGCAGTTTTGCAGGGTTTGCATATATTTCTTCTTCAATTTATACGAGACCGTGTTCTCAGTGTCCGATTCGCAACAATTGCAAGAAACACCGGCCGCGTGGTGGTTACACTTATAGATAAAGGCGAGAGAGCTCACAGAACGACGCCTGATTTGTGTGTTCTGCGATTTTATGGGGGTACTAGTGGCATTCGCTTCTGACGGGGAATGTGCATTAGGATCGCCTTTGTCCCTATCCGGCGGTTGGGATGACTCAGACTGTCTACAAGTTTTAACGTCCTGAAATAAATGGAAAAATATTAGTGAAATATTAGGAGATGCGAGGAAAACTTAAGTACCTTGCATATTTGTATGAGTTTTACATTGCCGGATTTGAATGCTAGTCTTTTGAATTCCTCCTGTTCCTTATTGTCGTCTTCAAGGATGTCAGAGCAGGATTCCAGGAGTTGGAAGCATCTGGAACTGTCCTCCAAACTTTCTCTGGTATCCTCAAGCTGCTCGCTGAAAGCTTTGATCTGCACTTTGAGATTGTTGGCGCTCTCTTTAAGATTCTTGCCTTTCACATCTGGTATAGTATTAGCTTCTTCAATTAAATCATTGCCCTTATCGATTTGTCTCTGAAAAAAACATTTGTACTTAGTAATGATAATAATTAATTAGTTTTAATAAAGAACTTTAATTCTTCATACGCATATGAAAGGAGCTTCTATAAAATCCTCTTTCGATAGCAACTCATATCTGACATCATTCAAGGATAAATCAAGGAGTTAAATGACTTATTAATATCGTTCTAACGTTCAAACAGCAGCCTTTATTATATAAGAATATAATTCACTCTAACGATACGTCGCACATGTGACAATTTGAAGCTATTACGAGGTATTACCGTGCTTTGTGCTTTCCATCATCACGTGTACCGTCATATATCTGGAGAGTGCGTGAACCAGAACCTAGTCACTTAGTCGGTCTCCGAGTTCGACGGTGCTGTAATCTTTTTTCTCATGAGGTCTTAAAACGGAACACCTGTTCCTAAGCGGGGCTACGCACGAGAAATACTTTAACGGATCAGTCGTATACTAAAATTAAATACTGCGGATCAGTTAAGCCGAGTTGACGATTCTACGAAGACATCTCAGTGAGCACGTCGTTAATATTAAAAGAGTGTGGACATGGAGTGTAGATATGTATGTGATCTCGTCGGAAAGGATTGATGTAAACTTCGATGTCGTATTAAGATCTTTCTCCATTGCAATCATTTACATATACAAGGAAAAGTCTATTAAATGTCGTAAAAAGGAGACTGGCAATATTTTAACTAGTGTAAAGTGTAAACGTGCAACACTTCACAAAAGTATCTATTTTGCCCACAATATATTTAAAAGCAGAACTATCCGTAAAAAATCTAAGTGTTTAGAAACATAAAAAAGAAAGCAGTTAAAAATAAGGTTAATAGAATAGCTTTCCTATGTGGGATTAAAGAGACAGATGAAATTATCCTATGGTGTTTATATCTCATTAATCAAATTATCTTTGTTTGTATGGCTCTTAGAAAGTAAATAAAGAATGGTATTCAAAAAAGAGAATGAGAAAGAACTAAAACTTCTGGAGCATTAATTTATAAACAAATAATTAGCAGAAAAGGAACACTATTATGAAGTAATAATATACAGTCTCACACATAAATAGCATTTTCTTTGTTATTTACTATAGATAAATTGAAACCTTTCCATCAGTTTGTGCTTGAAAAATGACTGCTAAATTTGACACTGTTTCGAGAAATTTAAATTAGATAATGCTGGCGATATTAAGTTGCTTTGTTTCATTCCCTTATTTACCACACACAAATCTACTTTTCGAACTTTCTCAGCTTACTAATGAGAATGTTCATAGTTTTTGTCAGTATTTCCTAGCTCTTTATACATTTTCTTCCTTTTAAGTGTATTGAAAGCAGTTTTGAAATCAATGACTATCAACTGGATTGTCTTGTTATGTGGAAGCGTGTCGAGTGATGTGATCGGTCTGAAAGTTTATTTACATTTTACTTGCCAAGTGCCTCATACCTTCACAGTCCTTCCAAAATATGTACTTATTATTTCATATATTGCTGAAATAGATGAAGTAAAATCAATAGCTGCAAGGAAAAGCTAAATTCTTTGCAAAAACTTACACAGACTGAGGTAGAACAACAGGCTGGCCATTTACTAAAGGTCGAAATATAACTCGAAACAAAGTTAAGAAGTTTTTTGACTTTGCTGTTTGGTAATCACTATACTTTCATTATATTTCTTTGTAACCAATGAAGCTGTGAATAGTGGAAGAAAAAAACTAACAAACAACTGGTTATGATCATAATCAAAATAAAAGGAGATTGTTCGACAAATTAATTTTCAATTCATTAATCATTTCGATTAATCGCTCAAAGAAGTGGCTTGCATTTCAGACAATATACTAAGAATGAAAGCCACAATTCCATATTTGTGGCTTTAAATGCATAGGAACTCAAAACATCCTATCTACTGCAGCAAAATAAAGGTTTATATACCTTAGGCGATTATTTCATGTGGCGTTTATAGCAATCTACTCTTAAGAAATTTATTTACAAAATTGAAGATTTAAAAAGGAAGAGTATATACATATTTGTCTACATGTAATGACTGTCAATCTAATTAGGTACGTTAGTAGAACATAAAGCTCGAACTAACGGACGTATAAGAAGCTCTGTGAAGGAATTCACCACACAACTTTGTAATAAGAGCGAGTAGGGTCATACACCATCCTGAAATTGAATAGAAATGCCATCAAATGGTATACTGATGGCTCCAAAACGCAAAGGAACGGAATAAAAATGTAGGACAGAGCCAAGTACTTCGAAAGCTTGGGAAAATATCCAAGTATTTTTCAGGTGGAAATACACGCCATTGAAAGATGCGTCAAATACAATATTGATAGAAATTATCGAAAGCAGGAGATTTTCATCATGTCTGATAGACAAGCAACCATTAAGGTGCTGAGCTCACATGAAATCAGTTCCAAGATAGTCTGGGAATGCTTAGAGAGATTAAACTAGCTAGGCAAAAGGAATCTCCAGGGAATGACGCAAAGTAACATCTTCTGGGACTCTATAACCAGAAAAGGTTTACGGAATGCATCAACCTGAGTAAGAATAATGTTCGCATATTAACAGGAGTACTTTGACGCCATTGTAAATTGAAAGAACACATGAGTAAGCTTGGATTCGCAAAAGTAATCTGAATGTAGATTTTGTGGGGAACAAGATGAAACACCCATCCACGTCCTCTCAAATTGTGTAGCACTGTGCAACTGATGGGCGTTGCACCTGGGAGCATGTGAAATCGAAGAGAGGAACTTACCTAACCTGGGGCCTTCTGATATCCTACACTTTCTGAAAGGAATAGGATTGGACGGCCGCTGTAAAACAGCGAGAGTAGGAGACACAGTAGATATTTTAAGGTCGCAGTGTAACATCACCCTTCTCACATAAATACAATGCAGGCGCAAGAAAAAATAATAAAGGTCATACTCTCAATAATCCTGAGTCGTTAGAAATTTTGAGACAGCAGGTCACGAATAGAGATCTTTTTTTAAATACACAATAGGATCGAGTCCTCCAACACTTATACAAAAAACGACTTACTGTACTTCATTTTTATGTTATACGATGGCGAATGCCTAAAGCAGTTCAACATTTGGGTTTCATATTTGAGTAAATATAATTCAAAAAATGATAAATTTTAAACCATGTCCTAAGACGTCACTACTGTTTTGACCAATAAAATGGCGATTTTTGCATTCGTCCAATGCTGCATATGCCAGGCATCAATTAAGGATTTCTGGTTAGCTTTTAAGTGACATTTAGCAAGACTATTAATTGCGTAATATTACACTACCATGGGCAATTATTAAGTATAAGGGAAATAGTTTGTAAAAATGCTGAAGAAAATTTGATAAAATTGTTTTAAAATTACATTAGATCTTGAATTTGAAATAGTTGCTGACCAAAATTTACCATTTATTGAAGATATTATGATTATAGAACATTTTTACAACAAATCTAGAGTTTAAGGATAATGGCTTTCTAAAAACAACACGGATTATACACATAATTCCAATTAAACTCAATGTCAGAATTGAAAATTTGACAAATTAACTGATAGCAAAAGCACATATTGTGCAATAGGCAAACGTCAAATCGCGGATTAATTTTTTATTGGGCGGAACAGTTGTGACGATGGACTATAATTTTTGAAAAATATACATTCCCAAACTCTTTTTTCTTAAAAATACTAATCTCACAAGCGAAAAAACCTGTAAATCCGTAGTAATTCGAAACTTTTCTTCTTCGAATAAAAAAAAAATGATTTCCGACCCTATTGCAATTTGAGGCGACACCTATGTTTTAATTTTTATTTGAGAGTTGACTGGTTGTTGTATATGATACTCAAGTTTCCTTACTTCCTTATTTGCTTTAGTTTAAATATTCTATCACAGATGTCCTTTCTCAATTTCTTAATAATTCTGGAATGACCCTTTGCTGTTGGGCATTTGTCCGACGGAGCAGATACGTATTGCGACGCGGGTCTCAAATGTTGTAATATAAATAAAGCAGATCAATCGTATTATAAAAGATGTGATATTAATAGAGTTGTGCAAATTTTCCTTGGGGACAAAGCGGGCGAACAAACGGGCCACCTTGCGATGCATTCGCATTTTATATCACTACATATTTAGATAAAATAAAAAATTTTACATTTTATAAGAAAAATAGGCACTGTTGTTACAGAGTTGCAACTCTACGGTTCATCTGCTTTATTGGAGTACATGAATTGGAACGCACGTTCTGAATACGTACCTGCCGCGCCGGAAAATTTGCCCAACTCTATTTATTACTTTAGCAGGTTTCGTTTCTTTTACGATTTAGTTCGGAACTCCTGAAGAAATAAATTTTTTTTAAATTTGGTATTTTATTTCTTAATATTCAAATTTTATTGTGTTGCTTGCGCTGCAATTTTGAGCTTTCTTATTTACAAATTTTAAATACCTATTATAATATTTAACTTTCCAACGTTCTTAACTGCTAAAGATTGTAAATATTACCGTTTCTTATGCTTTTCATTTTGACTTTTATAATGTTCTTTATAATGGACTTGAAATTGGTAATTTAAATCTTTAATTTTGATTATTGGATTGTACAATATTTTATATTTGAACAACTTTTACTTTTAATGTTTCTACACGTAAAAATAATTTATTTAGATTTTTAACTTTACACTATATAGTATTATTTTTATAATTGTACAATTCCGTTTAAGATTGTTTTCTTAACTAGCATGTCCTGTGTAGGACGAAACCACCCGCTTAAATATTATTCAAGCAATCTGTGGGAATTAAATCGTTTTTATTACTTGATTCTCTCTATCTAGACATTCTGAAATACGAACTTATACAATGTCGCAACGGATTATATGAAGAACAAAGCAATAAAGGGCGGCTTTTCTAAGACTTGTATCATACTGCCTAACATAGGTTGATACTATATAAAATAGCTTCTAACTCAGATAACATCGCTGCAAACATCCCACATTCAAGAAAACACAGGCTGGCTATCCATGTTAATTATATTATCTAAATATCCGCTCCCATCAGAATTCTGTGCATTACTAGCTGCATCACAACAACGATCGGTATATAAGCGTTCAGATAACGCTGCAGGTTCGGCATTCAGACTGTACGAATAAATTAACACGGAGAAACAGATCTGAAATGCGGCACATCCTCAGATGTATACTTACCATCGCATTGAAGTAGAACTTTTCGAACTCCTTCTCGACGGCCTTGACACTGGGTACGTCCACGGCCGATCTGAGTGCAATACTCTGGGACTTCAAAGATTCTTCGCCCGCCGAGCGAATCCAAGACAGCACCTGCGAAAGGGGACTTCGTCTTGAGAACGAACGAATAAAATCTAACAAGTTGTCCTTAATTTAAAATAGAAAATCAGTCGGTTTGTTTTAGGAGCACTTTTTTTTTTATATACATAATTATAGATTGCAAATTGTTTAGTTCCATAGTTGGTTTCTTGATTCGGGTCGGTTCAAAGAGAACGATTTTGAGATGCTTGCTTTCGAATGACTCTTTAATAACTTATATTATGCCTTTTTTTAACGTAAAAACTTATTAACTTTCTAAATGCGTTAACATAAAATTAATATCAGCATGCAAATATTTGATCAACGCTGCCTTAGTATGTAATTTTTTTAACAAATATAAGGCGGTAATGACAGAGTGGTCACAGTTTAATTTCCTAGAAATAGAAATGAATGCTTTTAAACTAGCTATTTTAAATCTTACAGCGAAGTACAAAAAAAACTGTATACAACAAATCGAAAGCGGAAATCTTAATTAATTAATGTATGATGGATCTCCATTAATTCGTACAAACATTATTCGGCGAACCAGCCGGCATCGAGTTCATTAAAAATGAGTCTACTGCAAATTCTTTTAAGACAAAATTCCGACAATACTAAGTACACATCGCCCCTAATTAAGTTGTAAACTCTAAGATTACCTTGTAATTTTAATTAGGAAGTTTTTATGCGAGCAACTGTTGTTTTTCGCGGTAACTCGTGAGAAAATGTCCGCCCCAAACCACATACCCGGTCAAAAAAAAAAAGAGGCGCTTTTCACTTTAGCTGTTCGGTTTCGTTTTGAAACCATGACGTTGAAGAATGAATTACGTTGTAAAAAAATACGCCGTTTAAAGTAGTATATGTTTTTTTCCCGCTCGAGTTATAATCTAATTTTGTAGAGGCATCTGCTAAGTCATATGCCCGGACCATCTCTAATGGAATTAGAGAATTCCTCGTCGTCGGTAGACGAAGTACAGACTCAGTTAATTGGTTTTTATTGCCGTAGACGGTTTTCAAAAGTATTTTAGTGGTATTTAGAAAACAATCTATACCTATACTAATTTAATGTTGGGAGTTCATTAGGGAATTACTGTCGTACGTTATTCTTCCGATAATTTTAGATCTTTATTTTAATGCGTTAAAAGTAAAAGTTAAATACTGTTGGTACCTAAATAGATATAGGTGCAGGAGGGTAATGCACTGGGAATTTGAAATAGATTACGCTAGTTAAATCCTGCTGGTTTTACCAATGTTGAAGTACAGTTCATATTTGCTAGATTAAGAGTTTAGGAATTTGGATATTCATATTTAGATACACATGTATATTGCGGCACACTAACGCATAGAAAATTAATTCATTAATAATAAATCATAACTGTACCTGCTCTAATGCCAGATGGCATGCGGGGGGAGAATTTCTGATTACAATGGCCTAGAGGACGCTCTGACGTTAAAAAAAATACGTGTAGGAGGCACCTCCCTTTATCTTTAGTATAACCAAAGGCGCAATGGGAGGCTGTTGCTCTTTGTCTTCCACCCCGACACTCAATGTAAATTTGGTTAATTCATGTGAAATTTTGTGAAAGAAACGCTTATAAATCAAGTATCAATGTTGTTGATGGACTTTGTAAGATAAAGAAAACGTTTAAGTTAAAACAAACAAAATTTTATTTAAAAGTGTGGTTCGAAATAATTAGCAGTATAAAACAACGTAAATAAGGAAAGATCTATCTCAGATGCGTATAGTGATTATTTAGTAACAATTACGTTTTTAAATAGTAACCTCTTTTTGCAATATATTTTCGTCCCAAAAATATAAATACGTTTAGTTTTAAATTTCAAAATTCCCGCGTCTTCCTAAAATTTGTACCTATGTGACTCTATGCTTAAATGTCGGGTAATAATTACCATATGCAACATTTGATAGCAGAAATTACTGGGCATTCAGTCTCGTGCCGTGAATACATATTAAATAGCAAAATTCAAACTGCCACTTTATACATATTCTCATACCAGTTGTCGCAAAATGGTTGGCGGTCGTATACAAAATGTTCTAACCCAAAAATTTGTGGAATATATTGAAATAATATTTCTTATAAGTATATTAAAATTTAGATAAGAATTAAAATATTGCGTTTATTTTTAAGTTGATATAGGCGCAGAATACTTAAGAGGGAGAAATCGGCAAGCATCATAATGGTCAGCTCTGGCCAGGACATCAAATGGCGCCCTGGTACTTTAAATTATGGAGAATGGCTGAGGAACGGGAACATTTCTCGGGAAAATCGTCGTTCGACAAAAATTACTCAACAGTTATGTAGGTAAAAATGTGGGTAAAATTAATATAATTAAATTTGTTTTAAAATAACCATGATTTTAGGTTGGAATTTGGAATAAATAGAGTTTTATCACAAAAGGTATTAACAAATTTATAAAAATTACTTCAAACACGGCCGTCTCTCATGGATTTTGGCTGGTGAATACCTTCGAATTAAAATTTTCTAACAGATATCGATTGCGATTGACTTCGCAAAAGTGCAACCGACTCCAAAAAATCTGTTAGATTCACCGATGTGAGGGGAATAATGGATGTTTAACATAGGAGGATGCCCCGTGTGACCAGATGGAACTATGAAATGTTTAAACTAAATTCAAATAAATAAATATTGCAAAATTATGGAATCACCTTATATTTATTATAAAACAGAGGTAGGTTTGTAAACATCATAAAAAATACTCTTGAAAAGTTATAATACATAGGTACTACTACATTTAATTAACAATTTAAAAAACTAACTGTACAGTGGGTATGCAATCTTTCATACACATTAATTTAGGAGCAAACCGAATCCTAGAAATTTTTCCTGTCTTCTTGTTGACATATTAATGAACTTGGATTACAAATACATATGTCTTATTAAACTAAAATTAAAATCATAACAGTATATGTATTGCCCTTCCCTTTCCTTAGTACAAATGTCCAGAATATTAATTTTTAAATTCAAAATAAGGATATATTCGTTATATTGATGAATTAAAATAATAACTTTATTTTTCAGATTCCAATAAATATTATAAAAGAATATGTTGTGATTTAAACATTCCCAGAGTCATTCGTTTCATTTTTTTTTAATATCATGCGTCAGAAATGGTACAAGTCATTGATTAAACACCTCTACCAGTAGCTTGCAGACAAATATGCAGATTTGGTTAAGGACAATCTTGTAAGAAAAGTTATCATAAAGTTTCAAATAATTAGTACTTCCTTCTTTGTCCTCAATCTGCTTAGAAGCAAAATGGCTTCTCTTTCTTGATTTCATAATGTTTCGAATTTCGCTTGCATTTTATCTAAAATGTTTCATCTTTATCTTTTACGTTTAAAATTTCTTTCGGCATTTTACTTCTAAATTTTGTACATATGTACTAACTAAATTACTTTCTAAATTTTAAATTTATTTAACCATAAAATTGAAACTTGAATATTCACAGGTGGAAGTTTTCACTTTTAGACTATTTTAGAGGAAGATAGCTGAGCTAGTCCTAAAATAAACGTCGATGTAATAATGATATTGATATTATATTGAAACCTTCTAGGTAAGAATTTAGTGGATCTGGTGTTTTACAGAATGTATGGCGTTTTAGGAGCGACCACCAACACGACTGCCTCGACTAGCAGCCCAGGAAGAATGGCTGAATTCGTAATTTCTAGCAGTTAGTTGGCTTCTATTAGTTATCGAAGGTCAATCGATTAAATGATATTTAAGCAGGGAACAAAACGGCAACGGATCGTTATTTACCGTAGATTGAGGGAAATAAACCATATAAATTAAATATTACAAAGCTAAATAGTAAAATGATAAATTACGAAAACACAAATACAATTAATAACTTTTCAATAATATAAATGACATTTTGGTTTAGTTTAACACTTGGTTCACTGCTAATATTTTCGTTAGCTTCTGCTATAACATTAATTTCTGCTGAAAGTACTTCGACTGCTTCCAGCCCTTTCACACAATTTTTTTTAAAATACATTTTTACCGTTAAACGTATATAAAATTCAGTTTAGATGTTGCTGTTGTCCATATTTTACGTTAATAATTTACTAATATATCTGAACCTAGCGCTTGTAAATAGCGCCAACAAAATAATTTATTGATGTTGGATATACAGGGTGTTAACTAAATATATGTCAATGAATGAAAAAAAAAAAGATTTTTCAAAATAGCAAACTGTAAGAGTGTGGGGGCCAACTTGACGGAGCCTGCACTCTTCTAAACCTATAAATACCCTAAATATATAAACCCTTGAATTCTGTACTTTCTTATCTGCTTTGTTGTTATTGTTGATTGGCGGATCTTTTAAAGAGTTTCTCGATATCTTGTAAATACAGCAAGAAAATTGGCCAATGTATTATTATATTCGGAAAGGAGTGGACAAACTATTTTTGTTGAGAAAAAAAAGAAACAAATGATGACGTCATGGCTAGAAAACGGAGAATTTAGAAAAAAAATGTTTTCATCAAGAATGCCTTTTATAAAAATAAAATCCACGTGCTTCAGGATTCTTCAAAACATTACCTCTAATACACACGCACGTATTCATATCGTGTATCACCTTATCGTTGCATTGTACATTATACGAAATTTACCATCCTTTGAAAATTTTACACGTCTATTAATATTTCAACCTTAGAATCCAGTGCCGATGGTGATTTCTTGTACTCTATCTACTAATGATTTATTTAATATTTGAAATCTTTACGGCATCCGTCTGAAATCATATCAAAAAAGAAATCTTGTTCTCACACCCATTGTACTTATATATACTAATAATAGTAGTTGTGGAAACTATTCGCTTGCTATAATTTTCTATAATAAAAGGTTTGAAATGACTAATAGGCAATCAGTTTTTGTTCACATCACATTATAACACAGCGTCTAAAGAGCTTTAGTCAAAAGGAAATAGCTAATTTAGAAGTGGTTGAATTACTGAACTAATTAAGGACTTTTTTTTAAATTTAAGCTTCCGAAACAATTCAACATATTATGAACAGAGTTTTCTAACCTCTTGGAATAAAAACCTAAGAAACGCTATTTACAACAAATCATCTAGTTAACGAGGATTATTTTACCAGGGCTGGTCGTGCTAATTATCCCGGATATGGAACTCCATTTCTAAGAACATTACAGCTTATAATTCACAATTTCGCAGATCATCGCCCGTACAACGCCACACCAACATCACTGCGGTGTTACATGTGGCGTGACAACAGAGTTTTGTTTATGTAAACGAACATGTTTTGAGAAAATTTTATGGTGCTATTTCGCAATAACATCATGTAGTGGTGGTATGTTTTACATATGTATGTATATTCCTATAACACATTTACAAAACTGCACGGACAAAATTTTCATTATTCATGCACTCAGGCTTGTAACTATTATCATATCCACCACATGTCTGTTATATACGCACGTGTGTTCGTACGGGACACCTATTCGGTTGGTTTTACACAGATTGAGGTCGTTGAATGGATAATAAATGATTATTGTAATTGGATAGAATAATTTATGAAGTTATAATTGCACAATGAAGAAAAGTAGGCGTTTTAGTAGTTTTTACACGTGTTATTATATTGCCCAGGTAACACTGTGTGTCGTATAATGAACGATAAAATTTCCGTGTCATAAACGTCGAATAACGGTTTAATATTCTAAAAAGGTAGAATAAACGTTTAATAATAGTTTAAAAGTGGTGCATAAGACGATAACATAGATTTTTCCACCACGCTATTGATGTGAAAAATACTAATGATAATTTATATATGCGAAATATTTAAAAATATGAATAAAATAAATATCAGAATATTAGAAAATCCTACTAAACGCATATTATAGAATAATATATAATATAATAATATTATAGAATAATTATCATGAAATATTAATTATTTCATTATTATTATTATCTACAAAAAATATATTATTTAATTGTTTCTATGCTACTTGGGAAGAGATTTCAGCGTATATAAATAATATCCCCACCCCTTTTCCAAGAGCTAAAAGCTATGTAATATTTTGTAGCTTAACACCCATTAATATTTGACTATTTTCCTAATCTGCTCGGCAACTGTTAATTTGGTAACAATTTCTGTTTTCCATCATATTCAAACAGAACGATTTCAGTGGGAATGCAATTAAAATAATTTCTGGATTATTATCAAATCAATAGCGAACAGATCTCTAGGCCTGTTCATGCGAGTTGAACAACCAGAATAAACATACTCATCAGAAACACAAAAAAAACTAATTATTTACATTAGTGCGTGATATTATTTAGGGACATTGAGCTGTATTTTAGGGAACAGAAGCGACACACCTCAAGAAAGTGCAATACCTCATGCGTGATTCAAAGAGAGTAAAGTATACTGTTCTTGTAACATGCTCATCAAAATTCTGCATTATGACTCTGAGAGTATATCAAGAAGATGACGAGGTCCTACACAGCTGCTGCACGTGCCCGGCCCACAACAACGCCCAAAAATTTAGTAGGCAATAAGTGGCAAGAGAAAACTGCTATTAAAAAGGAAAGTGAGAAATATTAACAAATGGGGATAAATCGTAGAGTTGTAAATAGGGTAAAAATTTATCAAAATTAGTTTCAAGGTAAGATTATTTGTATATTCTATAAAGTGAATACACAGGATATACACTGAATAAAATGAACCAAAATATTGGATCTGAAAAAGGGAAGAAATGTCTATTAAGTACCTGTGGAACTGAATACCATTTTCTGTAAATTGAATATTTAAGTTATATTTATGTAGAATTGAGAGGGTTAATGATTCGCATGGTGAATGTGGTGGGGTAGATACAGCGGGGCATGTTTTATTCGAATGTTTACTCACTAATGAGTGGCGCACGCGTATGGAAATTAGGGCAAATTGGCTGCAACGCGAAACAGATGTTAGAGATAACGAGTCGGTCGAATGGTGGGAACTTTTTAGTAATGCTGCTATAGAATTAGATAGGGTAGCTAGATAGGCATGATATTTAAATAGTTAGTATAATAAAAAGTAGCCTCGCGTAGTATCTACCTTTAGATGTAGCACACGGTTTAGGATGAATTGTAATTATTTAGCTTTTAGTAGGTAAAGTGCAAACTGCACAACTTTCTACAGCTGTATGCTGCACAATAAATAATCATTATATTTAATTTAACTATAAATAGCTATGCTGGCAGTGCGGCTGAGAAGGAAGGGCGCATCATTGCCAATCTTGCGAATCAAGCTGCAATATATCGGTTATTGGATGGGTGGCTCTTTGAAGAACACTTCTCAGCGACTCTGTGTGTTCCGACACCCTAAGCCAATGGCCTTCAAGGCCTTGTAGTGCTGCATTATAAAAATTACAAAACAATAGATATAACTTCAATAAATCGTTAAAATTTACACAACATACAATCACAATCCAAACACATACGATAATGTGACATGTCAGACGCCGTTCCAGTTTGAATAGAGTTCACCATGTACAGCGCAACAATTCAGATCAATTAGAGTATTGTAAATAACCTAACAATCGACTAGATTTTTTAACAGAGAATATTTAGAAGATTTTATTTTCAAAAAAGAAAATTAGCATCTCTGCATTGTGACAGCTCGACTCAGGCTTATGTCTATGTCAAAGTGATTTTCTTAATAATAATACTTCGTGAATAACAATTAAAACAATAATAAAAATATGGCGATGACCATGGCGAGGGATCGAAATACTTGACGGGGATTCCACCAAGTTGGGGCCTAGCAAGTTAGGTCTCAGCCTCGACACTTGTAAAGGTAAAAGAAGCGAAGATTAAGTAAGAAAATAATAGTAAATGTGTTCTTTTTAAAACTAGATTAAAGGAAACTATAGATATTTCATGTTGGAAGTAACTGTGAAATGAAAAAAAAAATGCAGTGCGTCCTACGAACGTACATACCTACTTTGCGTTAGCTGAGAGGTAATGGTGTGTTTACAGTTGACAGGGTCAAAAATGTCTTCAGTAGCATCTTTATACTGTAGCACGTATCCCTAACAGCTGTCTTAATAGCCATAATACACTCCGCTTTATTTCTTATCAGAAAATATAATATTTTATTAGTCAAGATTTAATCTAAAACCTTTAATATGAATCTCAACCTTCATTTGAACCAGCAGCGACCAAAACGATATTAGAAATTATATTGTTATTTTAGAATGAAATTCAAGTTGAAGTGCTTTGATAAACAAGAAGGTCTACCGTTAGTTATAAAAAACGGTCGAGTTACGATCTAATAAGTAAAAGAGCTTTATATCGGCTAAAGTAAGGTACGACATTAATTTCGCAATACATTGTACGTACATCCAATGTGTTCATTCCTCCTAAAGCTATTAAGAGAAAAACCTATCCTTTAAGCTAATGTTATTTTAGTAACGTATCATGCAATACTAGTAAATGTTATAATGTTCCTGAAAGAATTCTTGTTATTCCAATCGTGAATAAGTTCTTTTTGCTACGTCGAACAAGCTCAGACAATTGTATGTTCTTGTCCTTATTACGTAATTTATTTACAAATCAACAAACAAACTGCTCATACATGTAAGTACATGTTTGCTGTTTACATTTTCTCACAATATTGTGCAATACCCACGTACGGAGCGGTACATACGATGTAATGAATAATCTAATTGTCTCACAAGAGGTTAACCATTTTTGACATGGACTTTAATTATTTCCGTTGCTAAATGCCCCGTATTTATTAGATAACCAGGCGAAATTTATGCGATAGGCTTCGTTTTATGGTTTCCCGTTCGTTAGAACAGTGTGACCTTTAATCCGGTAAGTATCGTTAGAGTTCCAGCGGCAGATAAGAAAAGCAGAATGAGTCACGAATTGAATGGGGAAAAAGTCCGGGAGACTACAAATTAGTATATTGGGAGCATGTTACCGTCTACCGTATATGGATATATCGCAAACGACTGTAAAGGTATAATATGTCCGTAATATAATGCCGGCCTGTCAACTGTCCATCTAATACAATCATAAATACGCCCAACTCGGCGTTAGTTCGTTTTCAGACCTTCGGCGCATCGCCGACAATATTTTCTATCTATCGGGCCGATCACATAAGCGGAATTGATCTATGCGGGAGCGACATTGACAGTAGTTGGTACACACGCACAATTTACAATTTTACCTAATCATGTGAAAATATCCAGCGGTGAAGGTTGCGGTACTTCGAGGTTTTGTGGGAATTCTGAAAGACTAAAATGGTACCGAAATGAAGTGAAGGAATAGTAGTTTTATTCCATAATGAGCATATGCTAGTTGCAAGAAGCAAATAACATAACGGTATGTGAAATTCTAATATATTAATATTGAGAAACTTTGTTGTAAGTGAATGAAAAGATCTTTGGTTGTTTATATTATTTATTTAAGTATTTTTGCTATGATGATCGAGTTATGATAATAAAAAGCTTCCGTAAGGAATTGTATTCTAACTAAACCAATTTCTTTCTATTGGGGTTCTCGAAAGTTCTCAAATTTCCACTGGGCAAGATACAGCCTTTATAGAGAACACCATGCTGCTCGAGTGGAAATAAGAGAATTAATAGGGATGGTACAATGAGCACCTAGCTTAAGTGCCCGGACATCAAGTGCCCACCCTAACTTAATGAATGAATGAATCAATGAATGAAGGAGAATTAAATAACTCAAGCATATGTGTGCACAAACTTCTAATTGTGATTCACTACAACTCTTGACATAAGATTCCAGTATGTAAGAAAAAATCATTGTTCTATTGTGATGAAGCATCCAGATAATACGAAAAGATCACCATGTATTTTCAAATATTGTACGCGTTTGAGAGCCTGAACTTGCAGCAATGCTCATATGTTTTTTTTTTTTTGGAAAAAACAGAACTCCAAATATCTTTATTTATTAATCTATAGTAAATATTCTGAAGCTTTATATATCGACTACGTACTTCTACTATATTATAAAATTAGGAAAAACCAAATATATCCTTAATGCGATGGAAACATCAATATCAACATCAATAATCATTCAATATCTTCAAGGGAGGAGCATTTCTTTTAGTTAGACTTACAAAAGTTTGAAATTACCCTAATCAAATAAATACATGTAGATCACGTGTTAACATAGATGCTGGATTTCGTTTTGCGATTTAATTTATAAGATAATTAATTTAAAAAATATTATGCAGATACAAAACGTTTTTCGTCAATTACATTTTTGTTCTTTTTAGCATTTAACAACACGGATATAAATCAACAGTTTTAAGAATAACGGACGATTGACGCGCTAATCATCACCATATAAAATTATATATTCAAAATGAAGCATGGTGATAACGTGTCATAAGCGACTACATTCGTTTAAAGACCAGTGTCGTCGTTAAATAAGAAATAACATAATAACTTGATTGGTTATTACCTTACACTATTTACAATTCAAAAAATCTATTACGACAATGACACAACTACAATTTTTAAGATTGTGCGCACAATAAAGAGTAAAGGTTTGTTTACTGCTAGCTAGTGGCTGGTGCAGACTTGTTTCGCTCATTTATGCAGGAAAGGTGTGCACAGTGGACACCAAGACATACTGACAGAAAAAGTATCAACCTCTTAGATGAACTAAGGACGAGAGGCAGTTTTGTAATATTTTTCAACGTAAAGTATACCCTTTAATAAAACCATTTATTTAAGGTTGACTAGTGAGATTCAGATATTCGAAAATAGTAACGACTCTTTCAAAATGAATTACATCTAGGTGTTCATGAATTTCTCCTATAAATTATGACATCCCGCTTTCTTGAAATGGGGGTAGGTATAGATTATAGTATAGATAATAGTTAGGTTATCCACCTGTCAAAATTTAACGTCGATCGATGTGTCATGAAATTAATAATAAATACAATTAGACTATTAATTTATAAAATAACTTTAAAGATGTGATATTAATCAAACAACTAAGGTAAATAACTTATTTGTAGAAATTTTATTTAGTTATAATTTACAACAAGTGTTCAAAATGGTCACCATTCTGTTGAATGCATAATGGAATACGACGTTTCATGTTGTCAAAAATATTCTGCAATACATTTGGTGTTATTTCATTACATTTAGTTGTAATTGTATTCATCAGGTCATTAAAGTTACTAATTTTTGTCTTATATACTTCATTTATTAGCAATCCGAAAATAGAAAAACCCAACGGAGTAAGGTCTGGTGATCGCGCTGGCTAAACACCTCTGCTTATAACTCAATTAGGGAAGTACTTTCTAATAGCGCTAAATTTTTACGAGTTGTAAGTGCAGTAGCCCCATCTTGCTGGAAGAAACCCCCATTGAATTCGTCCTGTTGTAACTGATTTAAAAATGATATTAATAACTGTTCTCGGTATCGTTAGCTATGAATGTTATTGTAAAAAAATATTGGTCCTACTATTCTACGACGAGATACAGCTAACCATATTCCAACTTTAACAAGATGCAAAGGAACTTCAATGGATTATTTATAGACCATGTTCTGAAATTTTGTTTATTACAAAACCGCTAAATGAACCATGCTTCATCAGTAAAAAAAAACTTAGTCAAGAATTTCGTTATTTTTAAATTTTCTTGAAGAAAATTGCAATAATTTATCCCTACTTAGTGATATGTAAGATCTGATGAACAACTGATACTTTGTATGGATACATATGCAAACGATGCTTCAAAATTCTGTGAACCGTACTAGAGGATACATTCGGTTGAAATGATGTACGACGAACTGATATGTAGATTTTCGCCAACAAGGTTTTCTACGTGGTTAACAATATTTGCTGTGTACGTGGTCTACCAGAACTTTTCCCTTTTAAAACAGATCCTATAGTCCGACACATCTCCACCACTAGGCGAATATGATGTTGTAAAGAAGTATTATCCACAACTCTATTAGAACATTTTGGAGGCATGTGTATCATACAATATAATTATGGTTTTATCAAATATAAACTTAAAGAGAATCACAGTTTTGTTAAAATAAATTAAATAGAATTTTTAAAGTAACATTTTTTTGCATTTAATTGCCTTTAACCTTTACTAACGTATGTTTTTCGTTAAAATATAGTTCAGTTATTTGGTGTCAAAACTTAAAGGTATCTTCTGGGATTTTATACATGAATTCCATACAAAAACTGTATAAAAGATAAATAAGTCATTCTTCAAAATTTTTAATAACTAAATGATCGTATCGCAGACTAGAAAGTAAAGAATTTTTTTTTTTTTAATATATACCCAACACGGTATTATAAATCTACAATTTAACCAAACAATACATTTTTATCTGTTTATTATTTTCATAATATTGTGGAAGATACCTTCACCAACACTAACACGAAAACATTTGGATTATGGTTGTTACTGTTATTATCATTACTATTTTGTTATTAATGTATTTTTGACTAGTTATATGCAGTCTTAATAAATATGTACCTATCTTATCTAATCCAATTTAGTTCTTGATGTAATTAAAGTCGGAAAAATTGTGTCTGTATACAAAGTTTCGCAGCGAGTCACCTTTAAAAGAAATAACAGTTTAGGGAATTTAAGACATGACAAAATCGTTGAATTATATTGCCAGCAGGTGAAGATGAGTTGCATGACTGTAGCCACAGACGCAAGCTTTTTCCGTGCTTAGTTTAAATACCACAAAAATGTTTACTACTAGTCAATGTTTCCCTGCAACCAACGCTAACTGACGCGCACCTTAGACTTTATAGAACACAATAAGACACAATAAAGTTTCTTATTATAAAAGAACAAGAATCTGTAAAATACTTCCAGCTGAAAATATGATTTATAGAAATAAGTAGGTGTAGTAAACAGTATAAGCTCCGGACTTTAAACTTGTTTTTGCAGATTGCTTTTGAGTCGTGGGAGATTGATTTAAGTTATAGTACTAAACGCAGGTTTAATTTTATTTTCAAAATACGTTATTACTAACTTTTACTTTTATTTTTAAAATTTTAAAGTTAATGAAATTAAAGATGGAAAATAATATAACAAAACTAAAGTTTTCTTGATAAACACTTACACTTTCTCTTATTTATAGAAGTTAGTATATTCTGTTATAATTCAACTCATTTATTGCATGTAATTTTTAAATAGTTACTTTCAAACATTCCACTGCCAAGCAGAAATTATTGGTTGTATGCATACCTGACGTCTCAACGTAGGCTGACCTCATCGTTTCCTGGTATTAAACTTTTGAAGATCTCCAACACTTCTAGCTATAATTTAAATCAGCACGACATTTCGAAAGTATGGTACATCAACAAGACGTTGGTGGTTTCAGTCTTGGAATAAAAAAAATGTAATGGCCTAAATCGGATGAAAAAGTTATCTAATGCAATTAATCAGATATATGTGTATATATATATAGTGCTACTTAAGATTTTGCATAATGACGACCGCTTGTCGACATGTCGACGTTAAAATGTAGGTGTAAGCCTCGCAGTTTTCAATCACTGCTTGCGACAGGTAAATTGTCTCTATGATATAAAAGAAATGAAGGGAGAAAGAACTCGTTACGAATGTCAAGGGTGTTGACTGTACCTTCGGGCAATGTATTCGATGGTGACGCGTATCGAATGCAGAATTGGAATTTAACTTACGCGTGCGGAAAGCTGAATTCGAAGTTTGTCAATCATGTAAAAAGTTTCAATTATAGCACTGACATAAATGAAACGTGTATCTGTCTGCTGGTATATACATACGTCAAGTTAAGACAAAATGTTCCATACATTGATTATCTATAAATATAATGAATAATAATCTCTGAAATTCTCAATCAATTACTTTAATAGCAGTTACATATTCCGGCTTACATGTTTCAGCCTAAATACAGTCAATTACTATTAAAGTGACTGATTGAGAAGTTTATATTATTATTTACTATAATTTCAACTCTGGATTCTAATGTGAATAAAACCATGAATCTGTAAATAGATTATTTTTTTCACTATTGTAATTGTAATAAGTGTTATACTTCTGTTAATAGCTAGAAAAATGACAAACTCATAACAGAGATAAAATTGTGGGAAAATGTTTCAAAACCAACAAAATTCCTTTTCGTTAAAGAAAATTAAATAAACAAAATAAGAAATATCAATTTTCAGTGAAAGATTGCTGAAAATGTATCTATTGTTTTTTAACCTGACATTCTGCTTTTATAGAGTACGGCTTCTTTATTACCATATTTACGAGAAAAAATGCAATGTAATCTCATAGTTTATTTCTTGTTGAAAGAAACTTAACAACTTTGTGTTAAAAAAAATTTGAACATGAAAGATGTTTGTATTTCAAAATTATTGCTTCTTTTACTTATAACTGAAATTCTCTGCATTTATGATAAAAAGCACTTCCAGTGAATTTGTAAAAAAATCAACTCTACGAAAACTGTCTGAATTCTTTCCTTAAACTTCATGACTCTTTCAACATATTAGGGAAAACATTACCACAACCCATTTTTCAAGATGGCGCTTCAAGAAGGAGGATAGTGGTGGAAAACACTCGGTTTTATACTCAACAAGATAAACCTTGAAAAATGTGTAAAGCTAGTTTAAAAATATCAAAGATCATTCCATTCAGTTCGATTTTTCAGCATCTTCGTTTTCTATTCAAAAGGATGAATGGTCAGTTAACCAATATCGAACTGAACATAGTAGAGCTGAGGTATAAATTTTGATAATTTTTAGTTTACTAACAGATTCTTAAATATTATCAGTTACGGCACGAAGCATAAAAACTAACAAAACTTCAGTCAACTCGTTTCAGGCGTGCCATTTTTACTTGAAACTCGGTTAAAATAATAAATAACAAATATTTCAGACTATTGACAATGAATAAATTTATTTATTACATCTGTTTCCTTACAATTTAATGCAATTTTTGGGGCACGCATTACAAATACATTATTGAATCTCTTTATACTCCCGAAACTGTCATTAGTTTACCCTGTCAGTTACAGACATCAAATTTTAGTTAAAGTTTCAGTGCCAGGCTCATTATGCTTGCGCCTTTTACAAAAAGCCGCACACTAAGGTCAAGCTATGTAAGTTAATCTAATCTAAAGCTTTTACATATTCATTTAAACCTACACTTTATCTTTTATAGAACTTTTGAAGCAAAACGTTCTTCTTGTACAGACTTCTTTACGTACGCTTTTTTTTTAAATCAGTTTTCTATTTCCGTTAGGGGCTTAGGAATATCCGTAAAACGAAGTTTCCCATGAGCAACGACTGAAATTCTTCCTAACTACGGAGGTAGATTTAACCTTTGCAAAGAAACCTTTTGTTCAAACATAAAAGGGGGTACAAAATCTCAATTTTTTATATTCAAACCACAAAAGAGAACAAATATTATTGCAAATTCATAAAATATTGGAAAGTTTCTGCAAATGCGTTACTTGTACCAAATTTAAACTGCGACGTGAATAGCGAAGATATTCAATATTTTCTTGAAGTTTTTTGAATTAAGCATTTACTTTAAAGTTAAATAAGGACTTCGTTGACTACTCTGGTTCTATCAATTCTATTAACCTTTTTCAATTGGTTGGAATATTTTTTTTAGTATTTTTGAAACTCCCTAAACTAAAATGATCTTTCAATTTAGAGGATCTGGAAAAACGTGATCTTTTTCCACATCTAAAGTAACACACCTTTATCCCGCCGAACTATATGGCAAGTTAAAAACCTCGAATAGTATGGAGTATTAAACAAAATTGTGACAGAGTTTTTCTGTTTTGTTATTACGGAAATAATTTCTATTGTCAAACATTGCTGTTATTCAGAAGGTATGTCGCCTGAGACGCCAGACTTTTCGGGTCTCTTGAGGAAACTGTCGGCGTTCGCTATCATTACTACGCCATTACATCTAATTCTAGCAACAGTTTTAACAGAATCGACTATGGTTATTCTAGAAGTATACTAGCCCTGTTACGTAAGGAACTATGAGTGTATCGTCATTCTTTTCTTTTTAATATTCTATCTTCTAGCTACAATAAAATGCAAATGATTTTCAAATGAAAATATTATACACAAAAACTTTCAAAGAAGCAACTATATAAAGCTATTCTAATATTCCAAAGTGAATTAAATTTACCATTTGATAATTCTACAGTTTAGGCTTTTCTTGATGTTGGTATTTCCATATAAAAATTATGCGTAAACACCAAAGCAATTTATTTGTTTAAATGGAAAAGCCTAAACCTGATAATTTTTCCTTGGTTAAAATGGAATAAAATTTAATTACAAAATCATCAGCGTTACATTACACTATCACCCATTGATGATCAGTCACTATACAAGCTGTCCCACCAAACTGGGTCATTAGATTTTTTTTCACTTCTAGTGGGAATTTGATTTTGAAACTTGCAGTGTAGTCATGGCCCACTGTGGTCTATTTAAGAAAAATATTTTCAACTTTATAGCATTTTCGGTATACAAGGTGTTGA
The DNA here is from genome assembly GCA_004143645.1 of Protaetia brevitarsis. Classification (NCBI taxonomy): domain Eukaryota; kingdom Metazoa; phylum Arthropoda; class Insecta; order Coleoptera; family Scarabaeidae; genus Protaetia; species Protaetia brevitarsis. The sequence goes on along the minus strand of RXPK01000016.1, from coordinate 807,176 downwards.
TATCAACTTTCTTATTTTAAATGGAATGGTACAATTTTTATCAGTACAATGAATGCATCGAGTCATTTGCAATTAGTTTACATGAGGGTTCCCTATCCCTAAACTAAACCGTTTTTGAGAACATGGTATTTTTTATTACAGCATTGAATGCAGCGCAAAATTCTACATCGATTGACATTAGGGTTTGCTATACCTATTTTTGATAGTTTTTGAGATATTAGCATTTATTGCCTACAATATGACTAATTTCCAAGTTTCGAGTAAATAAAATATTTTTTTCTTAAAAACACTTTTATATTATAATTTTTTAGAATGATGCGCTATCTTTTTTGCATTGTTTGGTTTCCATACCTGAGATATTTATCATTGGAAGTTTTCCAATTGTTAGCAAATTTTATGTAATTGTAATTATAAAATATTAATAAGCCATAATTATTATACGACAGCAAATTACATATTTAATATTTTTACCTGCTTATTAAATGCATCGAAAATAAGTTAATTAAAAAAAAAAAAAACTAAGAAACTATTATTCTGAAAGAACATTTGTACTGGACATTTTTGAAGACTTTTAATAGTTTGTTCCTGAATTATGTTATTTGTCTGTATCACTTAATACCTAGTTTAGTACAAGAAAACCAAGATGCCAGCAGCAGGCATGCCTGCATTGTTTTCGGAGACTCCATGTCAGACGAAGACGACGTTCCTACAAAGAAAATACCCGGTCTAGTAAGTGAACAATATTTGAAATATTATGGGTGTGTTTAGGGCATCTACTTTAATATCCCTTTGTATTTTATTTTCTTGAGGTTTTTATTCATTGCAAATACGTGTAGGTATCTAATCATTGTTACATTCTTCATGAATATAGATTAAGTTTAAAATGTTATTTGCATATGTAACTTTCAATGTTTTTCTTATTTTTTTTGATTCACAATATTTTATTTGTTAGAAGAAAATGTGTGAAGGAATTGACAGCATTAGGACTTACTATAAAAGATATGACTTGTTAATACTACATAGGTTTATCACTGCGCAATTTGGTAAATTACCAACAATGGATATCACTTGTTTGTTAGCACATCTCATGGCCTACTAATATCTAATAATAATTGTACGTTTTCTATGACTAAAAGACATTACTATTAGTAAGAAACTAGTGAACGTTAGATATCTGAAACATAAATATTTAGATAAGTTAGGCAAATAATGTACAGATTGTTTTGAAGGAAAAAACGCATTTTATTTGGTTGAAACTTGGAATTTAGGCATATTTTTAGCATTTCTTTTGCAAGAAATGCTAATATTTCAAAAACTATTAAGAATAGGTATACCAAAGCCTAATATCAATCGATATAGAACTTTGCGCTGCATTCAATGCTGTAGTAAAAAATACCATGTTCCATTTGAAAGAAAAAAGTTTTGTTAGCTTAAAGGTATCCACATTGGAGGCGCGTTTTTGAACACTCTGTATGTGATTCAGTGATTATTGCTATAACACCACTAAATATCAGCTGTCTCATGAAATATTCGATTTTATTTGAAAGAGCGCAAATGTCAAAAAATCAACGAGAATGAAAATATCTCAAAAACGGTCGAGTTTAGGGATGGGGAACCTTCATATAAACTAGTTGCAAACGACTCACCAAATTCATTAGACCGATAAAAATTATACCATTCCATTTAAAATAAGAAAGTTGATATCAACACCCTCTATACCGAAAATGCTATAAAGTTGAAAATATTTTCCTTAAATAGATCACAGTAGGCCATGACTACACTGCAAGTTTCAAAATCAAATTTTTACTAGAAGTTCAAAAAAACCTAATGTCCCAGTTCGGGGGACACCTGTATATAGGTTTCGGTGATACTAACTTAAAAATATTAATTCTAGTTATAGGATTGTGTTAAAATATTTATTCAAACTCACTTCGTGTGCGGTCACGCAAACAGAAAATATAACGCATAAAACGCAGTTAATTACTAACAATTCACGGCAAAAATTGTTACCTTGCATCTACGTATTAACTTTCATACAATAATTAGTTTCACCCCGCAGGGTACCCATTTCAAAGCCGTTAACAAATTCACAACTGATCGGCCAAAAGGAAACAGTACAATTATGAAATTAACATTTTTTCTCGATATATATGAGAAAGTGCTGGATAACCCGGAGAGAAATCAAAACTATTCTGCAAGCGATTTAGCGATTACTTTAAGGAGAACTACAACACACTCATGTATTTTCCACATGTTCATACATATTAATAAACACATCAGCAAGTGATATGATTGATCGATTGATCGAAATTATAGACAGATACCTACATATTTCTAGGTATGTATGCAGGTATACATACAAACGCACCAAGTGTGGACGCTTGTTATACTCCTACTTATTTACAACCTGCACATGTTCAGCACGAAACTACCAGTGTAACAATTAATGTTTATATCTCCGAGAGAAAATTGGAAAACTGTAGATAGATGACTCGTACTTTGATTAAATTCACATGCACAATTGTAGACTTCTAGGATTTCGCGAGCTTTCCTTAATTACATAATGTTGATATCAAATATATCCAAATCATTGTCGATAATTATAATCGGCTTCTATCGACATGTCAGCTTCCCTGAAATGCATATCATATAAGGAAAACCATCTAATGAATAGAAGAAATAAAGAAAACTATTACACGCTAAAATAAAGCCAGCTGTTAATTGAAATAAAAAAGCGATTAATTAAATACCGCCACGCTTTTGCTTCTATTATTTCAATTCATAATCTTCATCTTGCAATGATTTCGCTACTCCTTTTCAACATGGTAATTAGGTTTGATATATAGCATACACAGATTAAAACATTATTCTTTTGTGAAGGTACACTATGTTAGTGTGTCAATAAAACGAAATATCATTCGAATTAACAAGTGCTATTCATGTTTAGCTAACATTCAATTCTTATCGGCACCTATATCTTCAAACGGTTTTCAAATAGCGTTAATAATGACTCGTGTGCATAAAAAATCCCACGTACTGTGCGCCTTGCTCTTTTCAAAAGAGCTGCTTCTTTTTTGAGACGTTTTCTAAAGCAGTATTAAGAAGAAAATCCCTCTCGCTTGCAGTTCTTCAGGGAGAACATAATTAACACCACGATCTTGACCATGTACGAAGTAGATATATATTTTTCTATATTCTCTCGATATAAAGCTTGCTCTAAAGGTGTCTATTCAACGGTTTAATATATACCGTCTGCAATTAAAAATACACTGCTTGGAAATTGTTTAAATACTTTACAAAAATCTTATTCCTAACCTAACCTCCCTTAACATTTCTAAAACTCAGATTAAAGAATGCTTAGATAATTGTACAGTATGTACAACATACAATACTGTAAATATATACATCTACTGTTTATGTGTTTAAATAATGAGTGAAACAATAAAAACATTCACCTAATAAGAAGTAATGTTTTAATTGTCCCTGTAAAATTAAATATGTTTTTGATTGATGGTTCTGACTTGTTGATTATAACACTTATATAAGGTAATCTTTTAATTAATTCACGTATTAAATGTTGTACTTGTGTGTATTAACAAAAATTCAATGTTTGTAGTTTGATAAAGATAGTAGTGTCTATCGAAACATTGCTGTTATTTAAGTAATTAATCAAAAATAAAAATAAGTAGCTCCATAACAGGCCGTTGTTTTCGTTTATATTGCATATTATTGAGAGCGGAAGAGTGTTAGAAATAGTTAGATATATGTAGGTTGATCCACTGTTATTTTATTTATTTTTAGTATATTGTACTGTATGTAGGGAGGATGGGGCAAGATGGGGCCACCTAGTGCTGTTTTATGTTTGTTGTAATGTAGGAAACTTTACTAGTTGTAATAACAAAGTTATTGCTGTTTGTGCGTGAACTTTGCAATTTCCAGAATTTCGTTATTGTTTTGATGGTGAGTTCAACGGCCAGTATCGGAAGTATAAGTAAATTATTTACAATTACACTTTTTGTGCTTATTAATTGATATGTATTGCATGCATTTTCTATAGTGCGTTATTTGTTTATTTCAAATATTTAACATGTTATAACATAACTAGAAAATGTTCCAAAGAGGCAAGATGGGGCTATTGGTATGAGGCAACATGGGGGACATCACTATCTTGCTCTTCAGCCTGGTCCGTTATGCCTGGATATAGTTGGATTTTTAAATATAGAATTAAATCGTTTCATTACTTGCAACAGGGTTGTCGTGGGTACAGAAGAGAAGAGAATGAGTATGAGGTACCACAAACAATTCTAGAAAGAAAGAAGTGCGTCAGCTTGCTGGACCTCTCCAACCTAGAAAATCATTAGGCTAAAAACACTTTCTTCCCTAGAAGACGAGACACAGCTAGTTACATATCTGAAAAAATGGAATTGGGTCTTCCAGGTTTAACAATTCAAGATTTCAGAAATCTTGCTCATCGATGGTCTGAAAAATTGGGGAAAGTTCATTGTTGAACAAATGCAAAAATTGCAGGAAAAGATTGGTTGATAGGATTTGTGAGATGTGATACTGACTATCAATCAGAAAACCCGAAAGGACAAGAGCTGCAAGAACCATGGGCTTTAACAGAATAGCGGCAAAACAAGTTTTTGGTTTGCTTGGCAAAGCCTTGGATAAGCATACATTTACCGCAGACAAAATTTGAAATTATGCTGAGCCCAGTGTATCAATTGCACCAAAAACAAAGCGCCTTAACTTCGGCAGAACAAGGAACTATTGTTACCACTGAAGTTTGTTTTAGTGCAGCAGAAAGTTATTTACCCTCCAATGCGTGTATTTCCACGACCTAGAATGAATCTATAGCTTATGAATAATTGTTCTGCGAGAGCAGGGGCTGAAGTTCATTGAAGCGGTTGGATGCAAACAAACATCTATTCCTGATTTGAGAAATTCGTAGATCTAGTAGGAGCCTCTAGAGAATCGCCGGTTTTACTGCTACGTATACTAGAAATATAAAACTAATCTATTTTGCTAAAGGGCATGGGGTTGTGTTTCCAGGCTCTTGATGATAGCTTCAGTTTAATTATTGATGGAGTCTCCATTATGCTTTCTCGAAGACATAATGCCTATTTCTCATGTTAGGAATAAAATACAGGTTCAATCAAAGCCTAGCAAGGGAAAGACAACAATGTAGTGCTTACAAGCACTACGTATAAAAATATACAAATCATTGTGATTGCTACAAGAAAATAGAAGTCTGGAGAATCCCTAAGGCAACTAGAAGTGCTGAGAGAGAGTTAAAGGAAAAAAAAATGACAAAGAAGAAAACAGAAGAGACCAAGAAGCCGAATTTTGTAAGGAAAGCAAAGAGATAGATTTTAGAAAACGTCAAGGAAATAATCAAGTTCTTCTGTTGAGGAAGATGCCCCCATGGTGGGGCAAGATGGTGTATTTACACATTTCTTTTCAAAATTTTCTCACAACATCAAGAGTACCCATCGAAAAATTGTAAATTCATCTATCAGCAGATAAATGTTTAAAGATCACAACAAGCCTACTTAGAACCTTGATATACAAGGTTCTAAGTTCTATTTGCAATCCTGCTGTAGTGTTCTAAAGCTTAGTGTTCCCATCTTGCTCCACCTTCGGCTACTTGGATTTTATATGTTGTTGACAGTATAATAACTAAACCACTTTTGCACGAACAGCAGGGCTATATTATGGGCTATGGCCAGGAAAAAATGGATCTGTTCGAGCATTTTCTAAATTAAAATTAAATCAATTAAATTAAAAGTTTTCGTTAATTCTGAAAAATTGTTAATTTTTTTGCGGTTTATTTTTATTTAGTTTTCTTGTAAGAATCCCTATTTACTTTAACATTTAGAAACATATTTTTAATTTATATTTTAAGAACGCTTTTTAATATCTCTTTAATATTTTATTTTAGAACAATACAACATTTGTAATTGGAAAAGAATAAGTAGCACTGAGTTCTGTATATTATAAATATTTACAAAATACGTGTTGTACCATATAATATGAATAAGAGCCGACGGTTGACTGCCGAGAGTGGCCAAGCCGACAGTTGTGAAGGGGGGTAACGCGTTGCACGATTCCCTTAAAAATGATCGGTACAATTTGACGTGTTGGTCGTATTCTAATGTTTTGTATGGGAAGCCGCATTCAGAATAGTGCCTGTATGTACCATGTCGAGAGCGATTTTTATGCTAGAAACCTTACTTTGAGCAATATCAAACTCGTGTTAGTTTTCCAACTAAAAGAAAATTAATCCACGTAATAGGATATTATTTATTATATTTATAGGTGACAAAAATACTACAAACTGCGGCACTGGTAATACTGCAAACTTCTCCTAGACCCCTCACCACGAACTGCACTAAACTGGACGTATGTTTCAATAGCAAAGCTATCATCGTCAGCAGAAATACTGAACTGAGTTCAATAGCTTTGCTATTGAAACGTACGTCTAGTTTAGTGCAGTTTGTGGTGAGGGGTCTAGGAGAAGTCTGCAATATTTTTTATTAGGTAATTATAAATACTAGCAAAAGTATTGTCAGACTAAAAATTGCATGTAGTACTTCAAAATAACATTGTTACAAATATGTAGTTGCCAGTGAAATTGCAATGGAAATTGTTTGTATGTTTTGTCTCAAATAATCTTTGCGACAAGGATCGGTATTCTACTACAAACTTTATGCTACCTATATACAGGATATCGAAAATATCAAACGAAGGCATTTCACCACATTTTCGCTACAAATGCACAGCCATGTCAAACCAATTCCATACCCATCATGAACGGAAGACTCAGGAAATTGAAAATTTGGCTTCACGTTTTATCATTGGACACAATAAAAAAAACAGAAAGAAATGCGAATGAAAGGAAATACCCTACAGCGAACTTAAAATAAAACACGAATTAATAACTATCTCTAATCAGTCATTATGTTGGCAATCGGGAAAGCAAAACCACTGGTATTCACCTATGCCCAATAGGTGGTCCACTCTTGGGACGTCTGTACGGCGGAAGCGGTTCCTTTCTGCGCAAAAGCCGCCGATACTCGAATATGGTAGACGTCCGCGCCACAAAAAGTACTTAGCCGCTACCTCCGGCCAATACATCATATTAATATATTGTTTTATTGTTATGGGCGAATGGAAAAGCCGGGCAATTATAAATTGATTTCACAATAGAATTTATGTTCCATTCATGGTGAGCGAACGCTAATTTGAGTGTCAGTTACACGGTCGAGCAGAGGAACAATTTGAACGGCAGTGGACCACGAGTATAGCTACTTATAACAATCGCACTGGAGATCGCGCGGTGCCTACATCCAGGAATTACACGTACATGCACTTAGACGTAACAAAAAGTACGGTTACGCATTACGGTTTAACAGAATTAATAGATGCTTTGCGATAATTTACATTGAGCGCGTTACTGAAGGTATAAGATAAATATTATAATTTAAATTTGTTTTTACAGCAGTGATGGCTATGATGATGAAAGTAAAACGATTTAGCGATGATATTGAGAAAAACTTCATTTAGTAATTCGAAACACATACCTTCTGAATACTTTATGTAACATTAGAAGCAAATCACAAATCGAAATTATATGCTGCGGCGGTATTCATCAAAATATCAATTTATATCGTGTGAAAGTATGAAGTGAAAAAGTGTTAGATTATTCTTCATTGTAACTTATTTTTTAAAAATTGATGACCACCAACATACCACAGTGTATGGACCCTACAATTTTAATGAAATTTAATAGCTTCGTTTAAAAACTTTTTTTTATATTGTTGAAAATATTTTGTTACGAACACAAACCTACATCACATTAAGCTACAAACGCAAAGTGTTGCTTGTTTTTCTTTTTTTAATAGAGGAGACAATACACCACTAATCTGTAATCATATTCCGAAAAAGCACATTTGCAGATCTGAATATAGTATGTTTTATGGTCACTACATAATTTGACTAAAGGCCGCTTTACAGTTCGCAATTTTTTTTATTGCGTGCAATAAAAAATGCATGCGCATTCAATGGATTTCGATCAGCTGAGTGCAATTTTCTTGTATTGCACGTGCAATACACGGAATAGAGCATGCGCTATTTTTATTGCATGCATTTTTTATTGCACGCAATAAAAAAATTGCAAACTGTAAAGCGGCATTAATAGCTCGATATAAGAAAAAAAATTGTTTATACTTGAATGTGCCTGTTATAAACGTAGGATACATGATGTGCATTAGACATAGTTCCTATAATAGTTATTTATGAAACAGTGCGTGGAGTGTGCTTTCTGCGTCCGAATGCGATGAGAGCGCAAACAAGAAAAAAAAAAAGATGTGAAAATATCTGCTAGTTATTGCATATTCTTAGGCCAAATTAGTAATTAAAAAATGACACGATTACAATAGAAAAGAGAAGCTACAGAAACTATTAAACCAGCTAAGCGCTAAACAGAAACAATTATCCGAATTCATTAAGATCACAGAATATTTTGAGCATATTATTATTCGATAGTAAGAATGTTAAGTTTCTTTTTGATAGTGCAAAAAAAATCGTGTGAAAAAAACTAATCATAAAGTAACTTACAAGTAGAGTGGTCAACTTTCGTCTGCTCGCCAGGTCAGTACTAAGTTTCATATATGTGATATTAACGTTTAACAGAAGCATACAAAGTACAGTGTCGGGAAAGATCAAAATTAATTATTTATTTAACTATAAATATTATACATAAGCGCCTTAGCTTATTTAAGTAGCAGAAATGATATAGGATTGCTGAAAAGTTTTGTACCATTACAAGATTTCTATCACTAAACCGCTTTCGTCGCGATGATAAAACATGCTTGTATTTTGAAAAAGACCGTTCAACATCTACGGATGTAACACGTATAATTAAAATAATTTTTTATAGGTAGATAACGGATCAGATGCACCACCACCAACGTGTAGTCTGATTTATGTTAACACTATAACTGTTTATCACACACTGTACAAACTATTTTGGCGCCATCATAATGTAAATTCTGGAATTCACCGGTATACTTTTCTATATTATGAAACCATGGTCGTTTTCTGGGATTTTCTACGCCCGACATTGTATTATATTTACAATTCGTAAAACGTTAGCGGAGAATTGTACTATCTCGCTTCGAGACTCTACTAATACTGATACTAGATACTAGACGCACGACGTGTCTACGTTAAACGTTCTGCATAGCGCGATGCGAGTGCGGCCCGTGTAAGTAGACACGTCCGACCACTCTATTTATAAGGCTTTAACGCATTTGCTAAATTCATTCTAATGAAAATGCGCAAAACTAAGAATAAACCAGGATTTTAAAAAATTACAAAGCAATAATAACCCTGCATACAGAAAATGAACATTATAGCAGCAATTTATGTACAATCTTTAACACAATTAAATACGAACTGAAGCTCCACAAATCTTCGAGTATTTATGCAACCGAAACTATAAGTACTGCGTACCGAGCAATACATAATTCAGAATTATTTGCAAATAATTTTTAATTACTATTTCAGTGTGTTGTAGCTTCGATTGCATTAATAATCGAAGACTTGTAGAGCTTAGATTCGCATTTAATTTGCTAAAGATTTTTACAGTACACGTGTATTAATGAAGTTAAAACAAAACTTTAGTACAAAAAGATATCCTCACTCTCTTTACTTTATAAGGTAACAACACAACAGCAATAAGAAGGAATATTAAGAAAATTGCCCATCAGCACAAATATTCACAAAATTGATTTCTGGACAATAATTTCAATTTGTTTTGGTTTTTATTGTACAGACGGTTACTAAAAGTATTTGTTAATGTATTTTGTATTACTCTATTACTGGATACTATGTTTTTCGAGGCCAGATAAAAAAGCTAAGCAGGCAAGTTAAAAGAAGTTAAAGGAAGTTCAAAATCAGAATTTGGTAGTGGACAAGAGGATATTGCTGTCATTGGTCAGTTTAAGTCATCACAGAAATCCTTTTGTTTTCTAATAGGAGCTAGTAGAGTTTAGTTGAGGAACCTCGACAACTGTTGCAAAAAAAGGATTACTAAGACCAAAGATTGCAAGTTTTTAAAAGTTGAAATCTTTGCATATTTGCCGTACTGCCGGCCTTTCAAGAACTAATATCGATATAGTTTTGGTAAGAGCGCTCGAACCTCGTTCTCTAATAGCTTAATTGGTAAAGCACCCGCCCGGCAAGCGGGAGGATGTAGGTCCGAATCCTGCGTGAGGAGAAAAAATTTTCTTGGGCAAAATTACTCCTAATTATTACAGTTAAAAGCAGAAATACATTAATTTATTACTATGACCGCTTATTTATGAGTAGGTTCTCTCCGCAGGGTTGACTAGCTGGGCACAAAGAGAATTTGTGGATCAGCCTATATGCTATTATTATAATTTTACTCGCCATCTTACAAATATATACCTTAATGACGTATATGATTAGAACAAAGTAGTTTCGTTATGCGTTTTTAGTAGTATCAACGATAAAATCATTATTGTTAATTATAATGAATCCATATTAAGCAGATTATACTAAATTATTTGTTTGAAGTGTCAGGATACATGCTATACTTATTGAGAATGGTCATTATCTGCATACATCAATCAACGATATGTCAAGCATTGTCATCGTTTCTAAATCTTTAATATTTGACTATCTAAACTTATTCTGCAACATGTTTTTTTTACATAATAGCTACTTTTCCCAAGTCTGGATCCCTTGTTTTTTCGAAAATAATTTGGATTATTTTTGATTATGTAGTTTCATATAAATTATACACTGTTGAAAATATTGTGTTAGCGTTAATTTTGCGCTAGTCAAATATTTTAGTGTTGATTTTTCCAAACTTTGCCAGACGAGTTGACTACGCGTATTTAATAGAACAGAAGTTACTAGAATTTCGTGTGAATTCTTTGTTCAGATATGAGGATTGAGTATTTTTCTAGACATTCAAAAGCGTCAACCAATCAGAATTTTTCCCTCGGATAGAAATATAGAAACCCCACCTATTCTAATACAGTATTGCATTATACGCACCACCTGCATTGCACGTATATCTGTTTTCGTGTTTGATTCTCCGTATTAACATATCCGAACAAACCACCAAATGTGACTGACTTGCAAAGTGTAACCTCGTGTTATTAAACGTTAATTCCAGTGGGCATAAAAAATTTCAACATCTTAAAGATGTATTGGGAACATCTATTTACGCAATTAGTTTAAACTTGAATCAACATAAACATTCACTTAATTTTATAATGGTTCTCAAAAAATCATTTTAAAATTGATACGTTTAGTTGAAACCAAAACTTGTGAATGAGTGGTTTTGCATATTTATAATTGAGAAAACGTCTTAAAGAGAGAATATTATAGCACTAAGAAATAGGAGTTGCATATTAAAAAGACGTTGTGTTTAGAAAATGGTGTTAAAACACCCAATAGATCGCATTCATTTAGTTAAACAGCTAGTAAATTTGTCTAGTCTAGATCAAATAAAATGTGACTAGAAGTATTTTATAATTCCACGTGTCAGTTGGACAAAATAATCCCTTAGCAATAGACAATACTTGACTATCTTTGCTCGTCAAATTTAAACTTCTATAGTTCTCGACAAAATAACACGAAAAGAGTGTGGACCTCTCCTGACTATGAAATTAGTCAAAAAAGTGTTAAAATTTTCAACAGTGTACTCCTGTAGCAGTCTTAAGGGATTGGGGATAGTTTTAAGCAAAAATTAAAATTGTATTGTGTGGTAATAAAAATAAAATGCAATTAAAACATATTTTTACAGGTAGAATAGATTTAAAAACAAAACTAGAAAACAAACGAGGCTTAAAAAGTCAAAATTTCGTCGTTTTATGTCACTTCTAACGTCGTAAATAGGGCCAGTAAAAAGTTTAGATTTGCAGCTTGTGAATGTAATTGGAAAATAATTATAAACTTCAACAAAACTCTTTGAAAAAATGTTTTTGTTACTGTACAAAATAATTTGTTTAATATCGTTTTTAATTTTTGCTTAAAACTATCCCCAACATTCTTAAGGAGTTTATGCGCGAGGGATCGCTAGTTCGATTCCCGTTATGATCAATTAACATTTAATTGTGTATTAATAGTAATAAACCGAAATATAAAAATACACAGTAAACTTATATTAGACTACCTATACAATAAAGTTAAAAAAGGTTTGCTTAAATTTAGTGTACATTTGAAATCCTTGAATTTTTCATAAATTTTATCTGTAATACATATATTTGGTACATATTAGTGCGAGATCAGGATGTTCGAATCCTAGTATTCGGATCTGCTTTGCGGATAGTAAATTGTGCGGATCCAAAATTATCCGGATTCAGACAAACACTTATTTATGAAAAGCTAAATAATTACAATTCGCCTAAGCTCCGTGCTCCATCTAAAAGTACTATAGGAATCTACCTAGTCTAAATAATATATGGATTCCATAGCAATTAGATGCGGATAGCCGCAATAGTTTGAAGTCCTTCCTAGCCTTAGATGTATAAAAATTATCACTATATTGGAAAGCACAACAGAGAAACTGGTAACAGTTATATCTAAAGTTACCATAAAAGAATTCAGGATCCTATTAGCCGTATAGAAAGGATATTCCATTAGGAAAAAAAATGGATAGTGTCTCCGATGGTACTGCAGCTAATTTAAAAAAAATAACTACTACAAAATATAGACTCTTAACGCTCTTCATTCCTTGCGGAACACCGTTTGTACGCGCGTGCATATTAATTAATTACACACTTTCCTATAATATTACCTCTTAATTATGTCAATATAGGTACAACGATTTTTTAATAACAATGGCATCTAATTAGCTGTCATTTCCAATTACATTGAAATTCGCAAAAGATAAAATTGACGGGTTGATTATATAATATTAATTTATTATTTTATATCACTAAGCTGAATTGTGAGAGACATTATAAACTAATATATAATTAGCGAGATCCACAATTATTATACAACCATATAAATGCTAATATAACAGGTAGCCGCAAGTGTGTAATAGTGACTATTATATGTTCCAGGGAACGTTTGCATGGACGACTTGCATGCTACATTATAAATTACTTAGCGTTACTTTCAGCTAAACGTCATACGTTAAAGCTATAGAATTAGATTACGGCGATGATATGTAGCTTATGTACGTGATAATTTTCTAACGTTAGCGTTCGTCTAAATTATATAATAACGTGTATATCACTTCCTTAATAGGTTAAAATTTGCAAAAGGCTCACCTGATCTCATAGGAAAAGCACCACTTTACTTAAAAAAAATAAGCAACTTGCACACAAACTACAGTAACTGATGGATATCCTCACGTTAGCGTACCACACAAAAAAACTGTAACGCCACTCTGGATTCACATGAATAAACAATAAACCTATTTTTAGTTACGTTTGTAATACAATATGTTCAATGTCCTTGTGTTTGTTCCTCTCGAAGTATTTGTCCGTTGCATTTCATTCTGTATTCAATACCGTGACGATGCAAAAAAAATCCTAACGTTATACAGGAAAGCTCCTAGTTAATTATTATTGCTCGCCAGAAGAGGAAGTTGAGAGCCGGATAGAATTCCGTTAACAACAAAGTTAATGTGTAAGTGGCTTCTGTGGGGCTCGCTCAACTACTAAGCCATGGCATGATAACAGGTCAAAAAAAATGTGGAGATAATATCTACCGCGAAAGCTAAGTTCTTTCTCAAATATTTACATAATTAATTAAATATACCTTCATAAACACCGTCTTAAAATAATAGCTTATGCAATCAGCGACAAGTGATAAAAATGTTACTTTCCGCTTCTGATAAGATTAATAGAAACTAGGTACTTGTTTGCTTTATAACAGTAATTAAATTCCTTGTTATATGTCTTTAATACATTAAATTAAATCTGGAAAATGTTGCGTGTACTCGAAACCTTGTCACCTGTTTTATTAGAACATTTAAGTTAATATGATTTAAGTAGAATGCTTTTAGCATACTTCCATTGTGATTATATAACTTTGTTTCGGCATTTTTAAATTAACACAGGTAAGTGATTCTTATGCTAAAGAAAAAACAAGGCAATAGAGCCATAGGTATTATAAATTTTGAATTATTCAACTTTTTAAAAGCAACATTTTCTTATTCACTAAAATATATAACGAATGTCCATAATAGTGGATAGGATTCCAAACATGTTTGTTATAATTGCATCCAGTTGTATTTAGTACGGAATGATTTAGTACACAGAGGGGAATGAAGGTTTTTTTTTTAAGTTAGGGTGGGCACCTATAGTTCAAACACTTGAGCTAGGTGCTCTTTGTACCATCCCTATTAAAAATCTTACTTCCACTTGAACAGCTTGGTGTTCTCTATAAAGCCCAGTACTTGACCAATCGAAACTTGAAAACCCTCGAGGGATCCAATAGATCCTTCCCGAAATATTTCTGCCTGAGTACTTTCAATTCCTCACATGTGTAGATTACATGTAAACTCATTTCCTTCTGTAGTTCGCATGTTCTGTACCACAGATCGCTTACTCGACCTGTGTTGTATAGATGCTTTTACAGAGGACAATGTCCAGTTACCAGCCCAATAATGGTTTTAGCTTCTTTCTTGCTGCGCCTGAGTAGGTTATTCTTGAGTTGACCCTGCGTTGACCTCCATTTCTTTGCACTTTTTTTTACCTAACCAAATCCAGATTCTCCCTTTTTGTAGAGTCCTTAGTAATCCCACATGCGGGCTCTGGATGAAGTGTCTTTTAAAACCCTCCTTGGCTAGTTCGTTGGTGCCGACCCTAAAGTTGGGATGCCACAAGTTGTTGGCTTTCAGTCTAAGGATCGCATTCATAGCCTCCGCTTTCGCATAAAGCTCCAGCGAGTGGAGGCCCACAATAGTCTCCAAAAAAGTGGTTGTTGTGCTGTTGATTGCACCAATGATCCCCCGCAATGCCTGTCTCCGGACAGCGGTTAGCAGTTTCACTGCGGAGGACACTTCTGTCCTTCTTCGCCAGACTACTGCCCACGGCAGTATATAACCAATGGATCACCCTCGGCTTTAGTCCCCAGGTTTTACCAGCAACTCTTCTGCAGCCCAGAATAGTTGCGTAGACCTGGTCGTTGTTTTAACTACGTGATTTTTCCAGCTCAGTTTCGCATCGAGGGTAACACACAGATACTTTACTTCCTTGGTTAATTGTAACTCCTGCCCAAACAGTCTAATGCCGCCTAGGTCATTGAGTTTCCCCATGTTGGTGAAAGCAACCATCTTTGTTTTTTGTGGATTAACTAAGTGTCCTTGTGAAAGGCATCCTTCCTCCACCATTCGCAGTGCATTACGTATGATGCCTGCCACTACGCCCGGGAACTTCCCTTTGGCTACTATGAAAATATCATCAGCGTACCGTAGCGCCCATATTCCTTTTGTCGCTTAATGACCTGATGAGATTATCCACGACCAAGCTCCACAGCAATGGTGACAGTACCTCCCCCCCCCCCTGAGGGCACCCTCTAGTGGTCCTCATGGCGATAATTTTAACTAGCATCTGGGCATAGACCACTCTGCTTCTTAGCATGCTGAGTATGAAAGTTATTTAACATCATTTTTGGTTTTAAATGTTAGGTATTGATTCAATCATTAAATGGTCAAACAAATGCAAAAAAAAATATTAAAGTAAATGCTTGCGAGATTAAAATAACATTTTAAGTGTAAATTTAACATTAAAATGTATTGCTTGAATACAAAAAGAAACACACATTCAGTTAAAACTTAATGGTTAACTAAACTATTTCTCTGTCTTTGTGTTACAAACCCAGAATACATCGCATCCATTTTTAGTGACTTCACAAAATTTATTTTTGTGCATTTACCAATGATGGTTTGCTTATTTGTCGGGATTATCAAGAGAGTCTAATAATAGCGTATTCATGCCTTATTTGGAACGCGAGTATGAGTATAAGAGGCAACTCTAATTAAGTCGGTTCGTACATCATACTAATCATATGTTTATATCTATAATTACGAATAATATTAACGTAGATTTCTGATAACTCCAAGAATACATCCTTATATATTCTACCAAGGCGCTGGATGTCCATTTAAGTCGCTCTAAGCTTATATGCCTTTATGATGGACTGTAGGTATTGGGTCTTTACATTGAGTTGTATCAAATCATTTGTTTTAATTTATTCGGCTTTACAAACAATTATTGAACCTATTTAATTAATACTTGTTTCTCAAGAATGAGTAGATTTGTAAATAAAAAATGCTATAAAAGTTTATAAATAAGTTTTGAATGTGTATAAGTTATGAATTGATTGCAATATGAATGCGTTTCGTATCTTCCGTGTTGTTATGTATCATACTGTTCTTGATAAACAGCTGTGAAGTACATTGAACTGTAGTAATTGATTGATGAATGGAAGTATAGACATAAAGAAAAAAATGTCATTGGCTTCCTACTCATCTTATCTATTAGCAATAAGCGGAAAGAAAGGAATATAGTGAACGTGATTGGCAAAAGCGAACAATACTTCTGAAGATATCAGTGAGTGCGAGCACAATATAATCACTGCAATTTTCATGCTTGGTGTAAGCATGCATTAAAGTAAAACGCTTATTGTTCCAGCTACGATTTCCTAAATAGAACTGTAAAATTATAATAAAATAAACAGATGCGTTTTCTGTTTATTGTTCTAGGCGAATGAATGGGCTGTTGACAATGTAAGGGGCAATATAAAGCATCATTTAGAATTTTCTAACCACAGATGCTGAAACATACAAATAAATTTAGTATTCCATAATTAACTCAAATGAGTTAATTATGGAATACTAAATTTATTTGTATGTTTCAGCATCTGTGGTTTCTCAATATGCAGACAATCTTAATTGTGAAAGTTTTACCGAGGTTGAAATTTCACTACAATATTGCTTTGACAAAAATCTTTTATGAAAGATACTCAACAAAGATTGTTTCTAAGACTCGTATGTAGAGATTATCCTCTTATGAACACTTAGTTAGTACACTGTAAAAGTTCTTTGCCAAATATTTTTGTTAAAAGACTTTTATAGTGTAATATCAGCCTAAATATGTTGAGTCAAGTCGTGTTCATGGAAATATACGTTGCTAGGCATTATATAACACGATAGAATTATATCTAGTGAGGCGGTGTGTTATTTGGGAATTGTTATTGACAGTGTGTTTTAAACGTCATGAGTCAAGTTGTTGATTTTTTGTCATTCGGCTAAATAAACATAAATTTAGTCGTGTGTATTAATTTTTGGTCGAGTTATAAAAACAAGTGCGGGGCATTACCCTACTGTCCATTCTTTAAGCAAATCCCGCTCCGCGCATCGGTCGTACCATTGACCGCAACATACGTGGTGTCTTAGATCTATTTTCACATCTTCTAGCACTTGAAAAGTTGCAGTATAATCCATGGGAATTAGGGCGATATTGTACACAAGATTATTATTATTAATAATTATAAATAGATGTATAAACAAAGTAGGAGTGGAGGAAAACTTAATTTTCCATCTGAACCCCACTTTGCAGTTTCCCATTTTTGTATGTTTTCTACGTAATTTTGATAACTTGTTCGTTAAGTTCATATAACAAACAAACTATTATTTTATGTTGTATATTACGATATAAAGACATATATTATTATTATTAATAATATTATATTATGTTATAATTATCAAAATTACATAGAAAACACACAAAAATGGGAAACTGCAAAGTGGGGTTCAGATGGAAAACAAGTTTTCCTCCACTCCTATTTTGTTTATACATCTACATAGATACAAATACAAATAATTAGTCCATTAAACAAATAAAAAGTAAAGAGAAAAGAAAAATAATGAATTTTGTAATAATAAATATGAATTACGAAAATTTGAAAATTAAAATATAATTATTCCATTGGCATCATTTTGCCATAAAACTAAACGCTGTCGTACTATGGCTCTGAATGATAAATAAGATGTGGCACATAAAATACGCTATCATATTATAAGCTTTGCATATTAAACAGGACAAACTCCTTTTTCAAACAAAGTAGTGTGAGGGGACTCGTCACTGCGTAAAGATGTTTTCCTATATAAATATGATGGACTTTTATTTGTTATTTTAGGTCATAAGCAAACAGCTTGCATGATATATTTGTGCCCCATATTAAGCCAACAAGTTTAAAGCTAATATGCTGAAATTTTGAAATAGGTACCGTAAATGAATCTAAGACTTGTACTTTGAACAGACTGAATACGAATAAGCAGCTATCGGTAGCTAGTCCTAGCTAATTGAAGTCAGATATGTGAAGTGTGAAAGAATTAAAGATTCGCATAAAAGAGCCTTTGCAATACAAGGTAAATATAAACGGTGTGGGTACAAGATTTTGAAGGAAATATACACGCTCTGAATGTATTTATTGACTTGCACCGAAAATTATTATCCATTAAGAATCCTAAATGTTTCGCATTGTCAACAAAGGGAATAGTAATGTTGTTAAGCTTAATTATAACATTTGGCATAGCTCTTGCTCGGTCCTTTAGCCTACCTAACAGTAGTACTGCAGTTTTAGTTGCCTTGAATTGTAATTGGTGCTGAGTACATGTAGACTGAATTGTCACCAAAGTTAACCGTACGCATCGCATCATTTAGGTTTTGCTGGAGTGAATGGATACAAAAAGCTGTGAATTATCAGCATACATATTTATATTACAGCAATTTATTGTTATAAATAATTCACACATATAAATTGCAAGAAGGAGTGGAGCAAGAATGGAACCCTGCGCGACGCCAGTTCGTAATGATACACAGTCTAACTTGCTGTATCCTACCTAATGAATAGTTACGGATAAGAGATATAAAATCATAGTGAAATCCCACATAGTGGAGAACAGCCAACAGGACTTTTTGAGTCAGAGCGCCAAAGGATTTGCTAAAATTAGTTGTTGTTGTCCAGCTTGCTTGTTTTAACAAGGTTAATTTCGGTTGATCTATTGAGGTTAAAATTTGATCCGTTACATCTACTAATGTAGTAGCAATACTATGACCGGAACGAAAGCTTGATTGCTACTCCGGTAAGATGTGGTTGCAAGCATATTTGAAAATCCACCACTTTTTTTTTAAATTTTTCATAGCACAGGAAGTAAATTTTTAGGTCTTAACTTGCTAAGTTCAAAGTTCCAAGTTTTTGGTAAAGGAACGACTATTGCTCCTTTCCAGCCGATAGGAAACACATTCTCAAGAATGTAGGAGTTAACCATTCTGTAAAATAAAAGAATACCACATTCTGAGAATGTGAATATAAATATCATCTCCACCATATGCACCACTTGTGACATTAAAGATAAAAGTGCTGATAGTTTGAGTGTCAACTGACCGGAACTTAAATACGGAGCCTATGTTGTTTTTGGTTTGGGAACTATAATAACGTATCAAATCATCGTTATTTTTATTAATACGAAGAATACTACCAATGAAAAATGATTTATGCAGTTTACATAGGTTTACATGGAAGAATACGTGTTAATTTGAAATATTTTTATAGAGTATCTTAGAAAAGTGAAAAGTGTATGCAATCAGGTCATAAATGCTTACGCGCGCACATTCAAAATTTGCTAGCTGTCAATATTGACATGTTCCTTACAACAGCTGTACTTGACGATTTGTGCAGTTAAAATTTACTAGTTGTCCGTTCTTGTTTAAACGAACTCCATCAGATATGTTTGTAGCTTTCTTGTACCATCAAATTAGAAAGATAAATTATAAATAAGAGCGACAACATACGCAAGTAGATACCCGGTATTTAGAATTAGTCGACATGATTTTCTATTTTAGTGGAAAACAATTCCTCAATTTCTTCAAGGTCTGAAATGTCGCATATCTAAAGAAAAAAAAACTTACCTCCTCCACTTCATCCTGTAGCGATCTCAGTCTTGCTAATTCTTTAACTCTCTCCCTTCTCTCCTGTGCTAGCTGTTCTAATTTCTTCGCCACCCTATTGACACTGGAGAAAGATTCAGCGGCAAATGCTGCGGCCATCTTGACGTCCTTACTGCCGCTAAGCCACTGTGTTCTTTCTTCTAAACTTGTTAGGGTTGTGTGACCATCCTTCCTTAGTTTCTGTACAACGTCTAATTGTATAGCCTTTGTTATTTGCCTGTAAAAGGGAATCAGTATCATGGTAGTGTTGCAATTTATAACGAATCAAGTGTAGTCGCAATTATGGAGATATATGGATCCTCAATCGTTGTACAATATTTTAAGTGTTCCTCTTGAATAAAGGAATCTTGCGTGGATCATTTTGATTTTTAAGCCTGGATTGTTAAGTTAATCACTGGCTATAGTGGTTTTAATTTCACCTTGGTAAAGTTATTGCAACTTTGTCAATCCAAGGTCAATAAAGGTTCTATATTGTTTTTAGGACGAAAAAAATCATCAGTTGTGGTGGCAAATAGACTTTTTAAAAGAGGTATTATTTTGACCTGGTAAGTAAATGATTCCATGTTTAGATGAAGCTCTATTTCTTTAACCCTTCTTATTTCCTATTCTATATTATGTTGGGTTTCTGTTCCAAAGTTCCAATGCGGAAAACATATCATGAGGCCTTTTTCTTATCACTTCGATAAAATAATTAAATGACGATGATATTTACATTTAAAATGCCCTTCAACTTCAATGAAAGTTCCTAGAAGTTTTCCACTCGTTTTATCACATTTTATTCTACAAATTTAAAGTAATTTTACAAACAATACTGCCATAAAATAAAAAAGGAAAACAGTGCATAGGAGCGCGTGTTTACCTAAAAAAGGTCGATTTCTTACGGGTATATCAGATAGATGTTTTGAAATATATTGATATTTCCCAAATTGGAGAAGAATGAAAAACGTGAATGCGTCAGAGAATTTATGCATAGCGTTATTTCATATTTCGAAAAGGACGAAGACAAATAAAATTGTCCAAAGTTTGAAGAATTTACTAAAAATGTCAGATAAACAGTGGAGGAAATGTTGCGCAACCTCGAAAATTTCTATATTTGAAACTGGAACTGCATCAGTGACGATTTTAGGATGCCGTTTTAGTCTCAAAGGGCTTGGGGTATTCTGTAAAAGTTAAATCCAAGAATTTTTACATCAAAATGAGCTAATGAGAATTTTGATATTCCTTGTTTAATAACACTTTTAAGACATCATTTACCTTTATTAAACTGCAAAGAAGTGGTTTAGAATTTTAGTGCCACCCAAGCCTTACCATTAGAGAATTAAGTAATAGCATTATTCTTTCTTTTTTAGGCTACTACTATATTATATAGGCTTTATAGCTAAGTCTACTACCATTGTTAGTCTTAAACATTCCAGGCAGGGATTGGAAAGGTTCAAAAAATAATTGTTTCAAACTATTATATAGGGTGAGTTTTTTATCTTGAGACAACGGAATATCTCTAAAACACCGTCTCAAATCAAAAAAAGATCTTAATAAGATTTGTTACAATGTAGGGGGCCACTTAAAGCCTGAAGTTTATACAGAAGTGCCAACCACGAGGGAAAACATGATTAAGCGAATCACCAACGCTTGTTCAAGGATTACGCCGGAAACACTTCTCAGTTGTGTGCAATCATTCCAATTGCGAATAAATAAATGTATTGAAGTGGAAGGGGACATTTTCGAACACATTTTCTGAAATGGGTATGATAAAGTAAAGTTCTTCGTTGTTGAATGGCTTTTTGAAATGTTATTTTATGTTAAAATAAAAAAAAAACACAAAATCATGTTTGCTTGTTTCTCTTTTTTGTGTATTTTTTCTAGACGTTCACGATCATGTTTTTTTTTTGCGATTACAGCGCAATCTGTTACGAATCGAAAACGAAAAATTTCAAACAAAAACTACATACTTGATGGCGCAGAATCCGAATCTGCAATACAAATTGGGGTTGCCATTTAAGATTTCAAAGTTCGATCCCCCACCTCACCCACTCTGGGTGGGTGAGGTGGGGGATCGAGTTCGGCACCATTCATTGAGCCCCCTACATTATAACAAATCTTATTAACATCTTTTTTGATTTGATGTAGTGTTTTAGAGATATTCCGTTGTCTCAAGATAAAAAACTCACCCAGTATATCGGTTTTGACTGAAAGAGTTATGAGAATAGAAATAATGCCAAAACAGTTATTACTATAACGATTCTGATCTAATACCGGTTTGGGATACAGTTCTATATTGGTCTTTATATCGGTTCTATATCAGTTTTCATATCGGTTCTTTGCGGTTCTATGTCAATTCTACTTTTGATGTATACTCCGTTATGGTTATACTGATTTTTATTATTACGTAGTGACAGCAGTAACAAGATTTGTTGTTTACTTTTTCTGTATTTATAGTAAAAATTAAAATAAATTTATGGCTTGGTAAAAGACGGAATAGCAAACTCATTTATTGTGCGATATAAATTTTTAATTTAGGATGTAATTTTTAATTTGTTCTTTAGCAACAAAATCACATTTACCTACTTATACCACAGAAAAAAAAAACAAGCTAGGAGAAGGCATTGTATATTCCGTCATCAAACACACAAGTTTGTTTCAATTACAAAAACAATAAGTAGTAAAAGAATGATCAGCAAAAATAACAGACGTAAATAAAAAAAGTTCATGGTTTAAATTCAAGAATCGTACTAGCAAAGACAATATTAGACGTGCAACTAGTTCTACAAAAAGGTTCGGAATATGCAGAAAAATATTGTGGTTGGTATCTTTGTTTAATATATAAATTCCTATATATCGCTAACTTTATTTTTTAGGCGGCAAAGTCTAGTAAGAGACCGCTACGATCAGTTAGAGTATCTTATTTGTAATTGTCGCAGTCCGTGGATTGCGGTTCTTGAAAAATTACGGATGAATCACAATTACATGTTACTGAATTGGTGACATCGATGTCAGTTGTTGTCAGTTGAAAGTGTAGTCACAGGTCACAGTCAGTTAAATTCGTAGCTCATTGGGCCCTTTCTATATGCAGAGCTTCTTCAAAGATTGTTACATTTAGTTTGCCGCGATAGAATGTTTCATTCTACGTTTATTAATCAAATATTCTCATTTACGAGCCCGATCACATGATAATAACAAAGTTTTAAAGTTGCATGCAATACAAAACCCTTGCATTTTAACTTTCAAATGATAAACATGTGAATAAAACTTAAAATTGAAAATTCTAAATTATAACGTAAAGTACACATACTATGTACAATTTAATCCATTAAAGAAGGCAATCAAATCCGAAACGTGTATGGAATTTATAATTATAATTGTTATTTTAATAATAAAAAAAAAGAATTTAAGGATTACGTAAAATAAAGAACCAAATTTTAAGTTAATATAGAATCCAGATCATAATAAAGAATTAAATTTGCAGATTAACATAAACCTTTCAATTGTCAAAAGAAAATAAGCACCGAGAAATTAAAAATAACCGAAAATAGCCAATATATCACCGAAAAGGAATCGATGTTAAGGTTAACACGGTAATCGAAACCGATATCTTCATGAATTTCGGTTCTAAACAACTGTTATGGAAAATAACGGTTCTTTATAACTCTTTTGAGAACCGAAAACGTTATTATAACTGTTTGCAACCCCTGATTCCAGGTAGTAATGCAAGAGGTGCTTGTTTTCTATCGCATCATAGGTTATCCGTTCGTGCAGAGGTCACTTTGTATAAAATAATCATTCGTGCAACATTCTTAATCATAAAAGCATTCTGTTGGCATTTTAAAAATTCGAAATTGGAACATGCTTTCAGCGTATAAATTTGATTCATTTTGACTGGTGTTCACTAGGTTTTTTGTACAGTTTAAGGTACCGAAGAATACCTCAAACGGAAGGGCCATATTAAACATACTAGAACGAATGAATGCGATATAATCCTGTACATACATGCTAGATGTACTGACAAAAGCAATTTTTATTTCAAATGAAAATAAAAGTAGGTGTAGCAACAATTTACGTACGCAACAGGAATCCATACGCCTACTATGTTAAGAAAGTCTCCGGATGGGAATGCGATCGTTGGCATTCTGTGATTTATGCGTGCGTGCAATTTCTACACTGACCTGCACTGGTGATTAAGAAATCTCCTCGTGACCTGAGACGGGATATCTTCATTCCTGAGCTGGGACAAGGCGGACAGGAGCGCTCGGCCGGCGGCCCTGCAGGTGGCCAAGAATGGCTCCAACTGTTTGAAGAATTCCACCCATTCCAGTTGGTCGTGATTGCAATTGCCACCACAGCTAGCGGGCGCTTGATCCTTGGTTATGAAATTCGCCAGGCTCGATTCGTTTGATATGACGACCACCTGTAATAAAATTAATCGTGTTACTTGAATGATATCCAAACACGTAACATTGTTAATAAGTTGTTAAGTAGCTGTTGCCTTGAACGGCTAAATATGGGAACCAAAAGATTAATTGTTTTTTCCTCCGGTTATTAATATGACACGTCGAAACATATTCCATTACACATGGTATTGTTTTGGCCTGAATATTTTAAAGGTAAGTTTTTAAGTAATATAAATACATTACGTTGCATGACAAGTATAGTTGAAAATAAAACAAGGAGAGAAGCAAAAACAAACGAAACATGCGACAATAATTAAAAGTATTCAAGACGAAGAATACTTATTTACTAGCTGATATGTGTTATAGAAAAAAAATCAATCATATGGCTCAAGAAGACTTGAAGCAGAGAAGTTTTGAAAGTAAAGAAGTAATGGCTGTCCCATTCAAGACTGGGTCTTTGAAAAAGTGTTTTGCAGAATTCAATCGTGCATAATCTAAAAAGTTTGACTATACAGGGTGTTTCAAAAGTAGGAAAACGCATACGCACTCCGTTATTTTGGCATTTCTTGTAGATTACTCACTACAGCACAATTATTGGAAGTTGTGGAAGATGCAGAATTTTGGAAGGATTTAGAAAGGGTGGATGTGCTTGTAGCCCCTCCTACTGATGGTATTGAACGTGAAGAAGATAGTGGAGGCGAAAGTGGGCCAGCAGACGCAAATCATTTTAGCAGTCGACAATTGCAAGCAGCAGCCGTAGCGACATTATATTCTAAAGAAGGACAATCTAATATAGGTGATGAATGGAGATGGTGATTTTTGTTGGCACACAGAGAAAAAGAATTCTTTAAATCAAAGGAATGTTTCTTTGCGACTATTTAAAAGAATAATTTTTTTCCAGTCAAAACATATTTCCTTCAATTAAAAATAGTGTTATTTTAGTAAAAGAAATGCGTATTAACTGAAGGAAATAGCTCTTTAAATAGCGGAAAATAAATGTTTCTTTGTTTCGAAGAATCCTTTTTATGTGTAATATTAGTACATACTTCCCAGGCAAAGCGTGTGAATCGATTTATATACATAGGTATACGTATAGTATACCGATATTGACCAAATTTTACCAAATAACATTCAATTCATAAGAAAGACCTAAGCTTTCCTAGGCTACACAACAAATTTTTAGAGTTCAATTGTCAATGATAATGCCGGAAAAAAATGTTAAATGAACACGTGCATTTTGAATTTTCTTTTTTTAAAGTCAAATAACTTGGCATCCTTGCATTCGAAATTTGAAATGGACATATGTATTTGTAACATTCACTACAACAAATCAGCTTGCCTAAAAAAATGAGTATGGTTCCATTGGAAAAAATTAAATTGAGTACGGTCCTGGAAAATTGATACACCCCGTGAACGTGAAAATATTTATAGAAGATACGCTACTTGAAGTACAGTGCTCTCTCAGAAAATCTCAGCGTGGACCAAAGCATGGTGCCATATTTTGGAAAACATTTTGCCAATCAATTTATTCGTGGCAAATCGATTTGTTACGGCTACAAAATGTGGTGTTTACGTGAGCCTCTGCGATATCTGATCAATTTTCATCTTATCAAGGAAAGCAAAGTAACAGGAAAAATATGTATTTGGAAATTGGTGGCTCAATTACAGTACAGCTGTTATCAAAACTACCGCCACACATTCCATTCAAAATTTACGCGGATCGATGTTTTTCATCTCTAAAATTGGCAAACCATTTACAACAACTAGGTTATGGTTATACGGGTACTACAATGAGTAGTAGATTTAGTTTTTGATTAGTCAGTTGTTGCACTAACTATACCTAGCTCAGTAGGCTTCTTATAAGTTCAGATGTTCATTGCTTTAAGAACTTTTTACTTGTTGTTTTCTTGGTGCTTTTTTTCACCATCTTTTGAACATTAGGTGAATCCAAACATACATAAATCAGAAAATAGGTGATAACGGAGAATTAGATGTATGAAAGAGGGGTATGATGTATGCACTGAGCTCCATACTACATTACTTAAAAGGCAGGAAGGAAAAAAATTATAATTGAATAAGTGCATAGTTTGAATATTAGAGAAATTGGAGATATTGTAAATTGAGGCTTTTTAATGGTCACACAATAACTGTTTCCAACTGGTCGATTTGATTTGTTAATAAATCTTGCAATGCAATACCTTCATCCTTATGCAAAACGGTTAAAGTCCGAGGCGTAGAACCAGTCATAGCAGGCTGGATCGCCGCTCTGCTCACGAAGACGCTTGTCATAACAACTTTAAACCAGGAGATTCAGGTCAAACAGAGGGTGCTCGCAGAGGAGATTTGTTCCACTGCTATGGTCACCACTGTTGGATGACCTGCCAGCTTTTGTTCAAGCCCTTGGAGCTGAAATAGAAGGCCTATGCGGACGATGTCGTTATGCTATTAAGAGAATCGGGGGAGAAATACATTTTCTGAGCCCTTCAACAGGTGACTAACGCCATTTTAGTTGGTGCAACAGAGAAAATCTGAGCATTAACCCGAAGAAAACCACAGGGAGAGAATGGAGCATTTGATATCACCTATTATTCCAGGTGTAAAGCTTGCATTTGCAGACAATGTCAAATATCTGTGTGTTTTATTTGATAAGATACTATCCTGGAATCCGCATTTGGAAAAGATCACTCGCAAGATAAAGCTGTCATTATGGACAAGCCGAAGAATACGTGAGAAATCGTGGGAGCTATCTCCAAAACTAGTTCATTGGCTCTATGTGATGGTAGTACGTTCAACCATAACCTATGGAGCAATAGCCTGGGGCCAAAGCCCTCAACAACCCAGAGCCAGAACAAAAGTTACGTCCATTCAAAGGATCGCAAGTGTGGCAATCACGAGAGTAATGTCTTTCTCCCAATCATTGGCACCAGAAGTTCTTCTGAACCTACCATTTTTGCACATTGATGTGGAAAGGGAACCAGATTAACTGCATTTCGCTATAGGAAATAAGCGAATCAATCGCCACATTCTCATATCTGTGTGCGACAAGCTGCTGGAATCGGTTACTTCTGACGCCATGCTGAGAATACCTTCGGATATTATATACACACGACCAATGATCGATGCATATTTTACCACCTCCTTTCCAAACAGATAAGGATGGAGATGCAATGAAAGAACACTGATCCAGACAGACGCCTGCTGGCTTATCAACGATTGGATAACCGAGCAGGATGTGGATGGAGGAATATTTTGAAGATATTACAACCCTGGACAACACACAAAGCGTCTTTCAGGCGGAAATCTAGGCCATTGAGATATGTGCTCGAGAGATTTTGAATAAAAACTACACACGCAGATCAATACAAAAAATTAAATGACAGTTAGGCGATGCTGAAAGCACTGGAGGCGCATAAACGCAGCTCAAAACTCATCTGGAGCTATAAATATATTCTAAATACATTGGGAACGGCTAATAATCTATCCCTAATCTGGACATTCAGTCGTTTTCAGAAATGAGGAAGCAGATATCCCTGCGAAAAAGAGTGTTACTGAGTAATTTTTGGGAAGAGAACCTGTCATTGGCATAGCACCTATGGTCACTAAACAGCAAATTAACTTCTGGGTAAAACAGAAATTGTTCTAGCTTGGTGGATGTAAAGGAGTATATGTCACCTAATCATGTCAAAACCAAGGAATTGCTTGAACGGTGACCGTAAAAGTGTCAAAGTAATTGTCTCTGTCTTACAGGTCTTACAGGTACTTTCGTTTAAGCAAATTCGCTTGCCCTTTTTTTCTCACGCAAGTATAAAATCCTTAAAAATATGGCTATCGTTGAAAGATTCATGTAGCATACCATTGCCGCTTATTGTCAACAATGGAAAACGCAGTTGGTTATATCCAATAGCGTCGCTAATAGTGCGATAGCGGTCGTAACTAAACCCAATTAAATATCCATTCGCGTAATAATTTATTCGGAGCCTTAGACCATTGTTGTACAAGGCACGTACCTTATCCTGCGTGGCGAATATTCTCTCAGCAATAAAATCTCGATAGCTGGAGAAGGTAAGCTAATCATACTTGAAAGAACCCATTGTATTCCAGTATACAGGTGTCGATAGACAAATAGACGGTTTAAACGTGCGACCCATTCCTTTTCTATTCGACCACGCAGAGGACAAAGGTAAATTCATAAAAGGCGTTGTTGCTGCCAAGGTAAATATTCTATTTTCTTAGTTATCTTAGTATGTAGTACACATAGAAACATACGGGCGTAGGCACGTTTCTATTGAGCATATGACACCATGTTCGGACGGCATATTCCTCGTAAAACGAGCTAAAAATCTCACCGTAACGTCCATATCCACTATATTCGGTTTTATTGGTACTTATAGACATTCCAGTGGTACACACAGCGGCGAGTTCCTTCGATTATAATTGTCAATAAGTAAATTTACATGCATTCACTCTTTCTTGTAACTATCACATTCCCTTTACGGTCACTTATTCAATAGTAATGTCTATGGTCTTCGGAACGATCATTAAAGGCCGCAGTTTTGCCGTGAAGGTGGTAGTTTTGCGAGGTATGCGTATGCAAACCAGTTATGTGGTGTGTCTTTGTAGTCGTTGTTTTGTGCTATTATATCAATTAAAATTATTAGCATTCTTCGCGGTTTTATCGCTTCAAATCTTCAGACTGGTGATTGTAACATTCGCTACCACTTCATTAGAGGTGAATTAATTATAGGGAGCACTTTATCAGACTCGTTTGATTAAAGGATACGTGCCGAAATGTATATATATAACACGTCATGCAGAACAAGTGAAAGTTTCTAAGTGGTGGGAAACACGTTTAGTTTTTATTTTTGCAAAACTAAATGAGAAAGAATATTCTAGATTGAAAGTGTATCAAATTTTCTCCACATTATTTAAAATGAAAATGTTACTGCAAAATGGGTACTTACAGTCAAACACAAAAAATTTGCTTAATTCGACCTTTGGCCGATGAATTGCAGAAATTATAAATTAAACATTAATAATTAATAATAATTAATTAAAATTATCGTATGTTTTATTCTTAATGTAAATCTTTAATGGTTTTCCGTATAACTTAGGGTATAAGGACTATAATTAGACATTTAAAGTTAAATTATACTGCTTCCTTTTTTCTAAAACTGCAAAAGAAATAATTGTATCAATAATTGTTGTGTTATTTCTGTTCTGAAGATTGCTTAAATGGGCATGAGCAAATCTAAATAACTTCCACATTCCAGTAACAGTTTCATAAACTATGGTGGAGGTGCCGTGTTAATACATGACTTCTATACAATTAACTTGTCACAAATAAAATAAAATATAAGAAAAAGGTAAAAACAGCCACAAATTTTCAAACTATTGAAAAAAAAAATGGATTGCAAATGTTTAAATATTATACATATATGTCATTCATTACCATGCTGATTAAAGTATCAAAGCACCTATCTTTTATTTTTATATTTTTAGTTGACGAGTCATACATAGTATTCTGCGATTTTTTACACGACTCGATTCTCGATTAACTCAGTGGAAAATTAAGTGATTTTTACGATGTCTCTGTTACCCATTGATGTCTGATATTCCTTTAATTACGAATGCATTAGCACATGTTGCTTTTTGGGCTATTTAATTCAATTATCAGCTGTGATGTTGTTTTAGTCCTTTTTACTTTGTTTTTTATTTGAAAATTTTGTTAACTGCTAATTTCCAGTTGTCGAGTACATGGTTCTCTCATCTAGCTCTTTCCATGGTTTATTTTCCATGGGCTTTTAGTATAACATTCTTGCTTTTACTTCTTCGGGAAATATCTCCATTCCATGTTCAAAGCATTTCAAGCAAGTTGAAATATAATTTAATATGTATTAGTTGTTAGTACATAATAAACTTCATTTCAATCGAATACTTTAACTTTTATATTCATTGCTAACCTAATGCATCGAGTAATTGATACAAGATTGAAGAATGTATTAAGTCTTTTTATTGAACTGTATTATGAAGTATTATTAGGTATTAAAAAATAGAATATATAAAGATAAAACAAATTGAATGATAAAATGTGTAATTAAGAGTTTTGAATGTTATAATAAATATTGTATTTTATTAGTCGCACGTATTTAAGTGTATGTTTAACTGAATGTAAATATCTAAATTCATACATAAATACAATATTTAGCGTAAATTTAGAATTTTTAATTACAAATTTTATCCTTCAACTTGTTATTTATTATATTTTGTATTTCCTATTGAGGTTTTTTAATACCCCAAAAACGCTGGAACATGTTATATTCAGAAAATATTTAAGAGTAAAGTATTTTTGAATGAAAAGGACTTAGTATATCTTTCAACCTTATGTTACTTCAGCTTCTGCTGTAGCAGATATAACCCAAAATTAAACGTTTATTAGACATTTTCGTATTGCTGGCGATACAACTTTGGCATTTTATACTACTTAAAATGTTCCGATATGATATGTTTTGTATCTTTCATTATTCATCTTTTATTCTTCATCCATTCCTTATCCAAAATTTGTCTTAGTATTCTCCTTCTCACTGTTCGTAACCTCTTCTCGTCCATTTTCAATCAAAACATATTGTTCCTGTGCCATGCTTTCATCAGATCGATTGTTGCTTCATATATTTGGATTTTCCTTTGTTTGTGGAGGATTTCATACGCTGCGAACTTCTATATTTCCCATACAATTGTTTTCTCCGGCCCAATTCTTTCCTTAATTCTGGAAAATAGAATCATTTTCCTTTCATCTATGATAATGCATAGATTTTTATATTGTCCAGTTTTCTGCACTTACATTTTCCTATTGATGCTTACCTTATTATGTTGGTTGTTCTTCCTCTTCGGTTATTCCAGTATTGTGTCTTGCTTCTTCTTGTACTTATAGCTTTCATTTTTGTTTGAATTCCTACTATTAATGACGTTCCTACTAGATCTGCTTTTAACTCTTGGCTTAAAAGCTAAGACGCTGGTACATGTCATAATTTAATTGAAGATCGTTGATGATTTTCGCTGTTATTAAACGTTTGATTACTCTTTCCAAGATAATGTTGAAAAATAATAAGAAATAGGTGACAGTGCGTCTTTTTTTAGGTTCTGTGGCTATTGTTACGGAATTGAGCCAAACCTTAAGCCGATGGACTATAGCGAGAAGCCCCGTCATGCGACAATTTGTAATTAAACAAAAAACGTAAACTACGCCATGCCAACCCTTAGGCTTGACGCAAATTGCGCTTAAGGGCGAGGTGGGATCTCCGAAGTCTGCAGCGAAGGCTTGCTTTATACAGAATCAGCGAATCGAGAACGTACAATGTTTGAGGACACGATGAAGTAAATTAAAAACATAAACATTAACGCCCAAATAATAAAAAAATAAAATAAATGGGGTAGTAATGACACTGAAACCATATGCTGAAAACAATAATATATATAAATTCCCTACTTAAACTAAATAATAAAATTAATTTTCTTATGAAACAACATGTTGTAACTATGTGATCCCATGTCATACTCAGAAGATTTTTCTATACATAAACACATTGTATTCGTTGCGGATATTCCTCTCGTAAGTTCTTCTCACATTCTATTTAATAGTAATTTATGTTAAAAAGAAAAAATAAATATAAAACAATATCAACGATATCTGCTAGAATAAACACAACACAACTTCACATTAAAAAGTAGATCATCACAATGGTATGCATTGGAATAATTTTCATAGAAGCCTTGGACACCAATAAGTGAACCCAAATGAAATAAAATTGCCTGAATAAATGATTTTCCTCTAACACAGCGCACGCTGTTAAATGCTATATTTACAACGTGTTTCGAATTCCAATTATAGTTTAACTACGGACAACATATCAACTTAACGAGCATTATTGGAATTGTACCGAAGAAAGCTTGTCAAAGGCTGAATGTTACTCGGCTGATAACGCGAGACACCCATTATTACGGAACGTCAAACCTTCGCCGTTTCAAGAGATTCTTTCGGATTCTCTCGTCAGTCTAGTGAAGATTTGCCGGCGAGGATTTCAATTACGAAGAGTTGAATCAAGCTTAGTCGCTGAGATCTGTTTAGTTGCAGTCTATGTACAGTGCAATAATGTCTCGAATAAATCCAATTGTAAGTGATAGCAATTACGATCGCGTTGGGACAAGCTGGTCAGTGCTATTGAATCGCAAGAGAGAGAGTGTATCGGATGTACTGCTGGCGCCTGACGCCTTGCGGACGTATTGTGCATCTTCATCAGATCACCGTTTTCTCGTCACGCCCTATGTGAAGCGTGTCATTTTGCACAGAATTAACGCTGTAATGAGTTTTTGACGTACATAATCGAAACCGTTAAAAACTTTCTGTTGTAGTGTGATTATTATTTGGTTTCAAGTTTCTGTCTAGTAAATACACATAATGTCTAAGAAACACTTGAAAGATCGCCCCTTTGCATATTGGATTTATTAACGCTAAAGGTGTTTAAAAACATAACATTAGCTGACACAAGTGTACAAGCTGTTAGAAAAAAAAAATTTTTTATAAGAGTTGCTAGATGATAGACTAGGTGAAATTAAAAAACAAAAAAAAATAGTAAAGCCAGGTTGGTTAATCGATAGCTTTCGATATATGGTTTAACTAATAAAAAATGGTTACATAATAAGTCAGTAAGTTTGTACATTTAAGATTGGTCCAAAAGTTGTTCAAAATGCCGATCTTACGGTTGCAAAGAAAGTTGTAATCGTCGTCGAAGAAAAGGCATACACGATTAAAAATAAAATCTTGACTTCTTAATTGTTGACAAGCATAAAAAATTCTCTGCTGTAGCTTAGGCTAAGTGTGAGCTTCTGTGACGTCAGCAGTTTCTCCCCATTTTGTCAGATGACTCAATACTGAGCTGGAGCATCATCATGCATAAAATATAGGTTTCTTGTAATATCCGATGGCATATGTTTCTAATGCGCACTAAACATTTTAACGTGAAGAGTTTCAGTAGGTTTTATTGTTAACTTATAATGCTAACCATCTCTTTGCTACTATCAGTCAATTTAGCTCCTCGCAGAAATAAACAAGAAATTTAATTCAAAATAATTTTAGACCTCAAAAAATGCATATAACATATTCAAAGGCTTCTGGATCTGAGGCATGCTAGTGAACCAATTATCTATATTATGTTTTGATTACATCTGACAAGGGACTAATTTCAATGTGTAGCACATCCATAGCAGATTTATCGGAAGAATTTAAACCTTTTTCCAAACTTGGCATCGCTTTGTACATGTATTTAGTATTTGTGTGTCATATATTAATTTTCATGCCATATTTATTTGGCTTGTTCGGGATCTTTGAA
Source organism: Protaetia brevitarsis (assembly GCA_004143645.1). Taxonomy (NCBI): domain Eukaryota; kingdom Metazoa; phylum Arthropoda; class Insecta; order Coleoptera; family Scarabaeidae; genus Protaetia; species Protaetia brevitarsis. The sequence goes on along the minus strand of RXPK01000016.1, from coordinate 773,399 downwards.
ATGGGCAGTAGCAAGTTCATCAATTGTTCAGTATGATCTAGGTTTCTAATTTTCTAGACATGTATTAATAAAAAAAATACCACAAATCCCAAAGCTCGGATATTGGTGCAAACTTTGGATTTCTTTTCTCTGTGATCAAAATTGAAAATCAACCATACAAGCTCTATGCTGGTCACCACAAAACTTCAAGTTTTGAACAATATCCGAATACAAATGGTCATTTTTTAATGGTGCGGCGTAATAGAGAGAAACAAATAAAGCAAATAGTTCCTCGCCTGAAATGTTAGCTCCAGTGCTTCTTGCCTCCAGATCTTATCAAGGCAAGTTGTATGTTAGTTGATTATATTTATATCATTGCTTCAGTAAAGAAAACTTTGAAACAATCAATTGATTTCGTTGCAAATCGAGTTTTCTAGAGGTCCCTACCGCAGTGTGTACGCTCTTTGTGTTAATCCTTGGCTTGATGCTTTGAGGAGTGGTTTTTCATAAGAAGAAAAATTGTTCCCCAACTTTCCGTAAAACTTTGGATCCAGTATTCTTATATTCCAAATCAGCGACTGTAATAGCTATTGCATCTTTGTCTAATTGAATGTCTCGTACCCAATCTGTATCCGAAACGTTGTCCCTTTCAATTTCAAGTAAGTCGTCTGCATATTCAGTATGGGGTATCAGGTTTCATATTTAAAATCTAGAATTATGTCGGTTGTTACTAACCGTGGATCAAAGAGGTTAACTACACTTTAGAAAGTGGAATACCGCTCTCACCTCATTCACTTTACTTTGAGAACTGATGCCTTGATGATTGAACGTGTGGTTCAAGGTGGTGCAGCGAGTTCCTTTTCCCACAAATCGAAAATCTCTCTTTGTGGTGAGTCAATATGACTCACGTTAATCCGGGGTTAAACCTATTCGACAAGGGAAATGGATAAATACAGCAATAATACCTGCTCAGACGTTAGTGGTAAGCCCAAATTGATGATTTGACGCCATAACTTGTAAAATAGATTTTATTCTTATGGGTATATAGCATTCATCTTGAGGCGTAAGAGGTTTCGCCTATGATCTTCTTTCGTCCTACTCACCAAAATAAACATTACGTGGGAAGCTGCTGACAAGATCAAGATGAGTAAGTGTTCTTTAATTGAAGTATCTTGTGCTTCGCAAGGATCAGTGTCGGGACTATCATTATTTTTGGTAAGAGCAAACGATCTTCACTCTCACTTGTGTTGTTCCTCATCTGCCCTCTGTGCTGATGATACTAGCTGCAATGGATTGGGAGCGTCGGTATCAGAAGCATGAGAGTTATGTAATAATGTCGTAGGTGACACGATGGAACAGTCCTTTTCGAATGCCCTCGCTCTGAATGGTTCTATGACTGATCTGATGCATTTTTGCATTTTGTTCCAACAACTTGTAGCGGCTCCTTAAGCCTTTATGTACGAGTTGGTGGTAGAAGTATATCCGGAAGCGAGTGTGCGAATTTGCTGGAATTATGAGTCGATTGACGCCTTAAGTTTGAGCAACATTATGAATCTCTGCATCTAAACTTTGCTCAGCAGTCTATTCTACTGGATCACACGAGGCAGTCAGTTTACATTCCACGAAATTATTTTATTATGCATGGATTGATATGGGTGCGGCATGGTATTGTTCTCTGGGTTTCCACAGCATCTGGAACGAGATCCGTGTTGGGTTAATCCTAATCCACATCTAAAAATCCACTCGGGTACTGACATAAGTATTATTACATATCGCTTGCAAAACAGTCCCTTTTCGGGGTTCCCCTCGCTTTATATAAGAACTGCACGATGTCTGTCACCACCCAATCTACGTTGCTTTAAATATCCTGTTTCTCTAAGCTTCCGGTAGAGTTTTTAAAAGTACGATAGTATAGAACATATTTCATGGATGAACACCGGTCCAAATAGTTCAAAGGCGCATAAATAACCCCAAACATCTCCTCTTATGTGAATGTTTGTATTCAGTGAAAGTAGTGCCAGCAAATGTATTGTTAGAAACAGTATGTGGTGGAAGTCAAACACCAAGGAACAATTGCAAAATATTTTTTTTCTTTTTTAGGGAAAACCTGCGTCACATAATATTTTGATTTTAGTGGATGGAAACGAATGCAAAATATAAAGATGTAAATTAAAATTTCAATATGTATGTATATTGTACTATTTGGTAAATAGCGCTTTTTTGTTTCTTATTTTCATTTAGACTGTCACCTGGTAAGTTGTGTAAAGTTTTCTAATTAACACCCTGTATCACTACATAAATTTACAACATAGAAAGCTTGTCTTACCTGATTTCGACTAGAAGAAATATTTTCAGAATCGATGCTAGGCCTCCAAATTAATATCTGTGTTATCCTGACATGATTCCCTAGGAGAATGGCAGCTTTGTCTAAAACTTCCAAAACTTTGTTGTAGTCTACTGTTTCGGATATGATCAATATCGTGAATCCTTTCGATATGGTCTTGACACTGTAACAAATTGTAATTTGCTCATTTTCTTTATATACAATTAATATGGGAAAAAAGTAGTGTTCTATTTTTTATTCATTGTGAAAGAAAAATAGTATGATCCAAACAGAATAACAATTGATTGAGTAATTCCAACGCCGAGGTCTAGGTTTTCATAGCATGTTGAATCTGTTACTTCTGTCTTTAAATTAAAATTTATCTGTCGAAAATTCGCAGCTTTTTTTATACATATATATGTAAAAAATATAAGTTCACTAGAATTACTATACTTAGCCTACTAAATAAGGTTCATTTTTGTAATAGATATAAACTAATAGTACTAACTCAAGTTACGGGCATGACTATTCTTACAAATTTAATCTTCACCGAGAAAAGCTGCATTACTTTCTTTCCTAAAGTGCGTGTTTTAAGAGTTTTAAGGCAAAAAAATATTTTTTTGAAGTTCTTTAAATTCGATTCAAATAATAGCACTTTATTTTCCACCACCATTTAACACCAAAATGTCAATAAAAAATAACAGAAAAACTTCACGAGCAAAAGAATAGAAAAAGAATAGAGAATATACAAAAAAAAATCGAAAAATAAATAATTCTTAATATTTCAAAGCTCACAGCAGCTTTTAATTGTCGAAGTTTAAAAATGACAAAGTTGTGGCTAGATATTAGGGAATTGCACTGTGCATCCAATGTAAGAATAGAAGTAAAGGGCACTTCCAATAGCTATGCGGCCGTAGTGCAAGATATGATATTACCATTTAGATAAATATTAGGACACGAATAACTTTTTGCTTTGTAAAATACGAAAAAAATATACATTTAGTATTATCTAAATTTAGGGAACGATTGTTTGCACAGCACCAATCGTACATCTTGCTTATCATGATTTCAGCAGCATGAGCCTTTTCATGAACAGCATTCGTTAAAGCTGTGCCTGCATAACAGACTACATGATAATCACGCAAAAAATTAATAACATCAAAAGGAGTACAAGGTTGGACCTGAAACAGATCCTTGAGGTACTCCAATACAACTAAGCATAAATGACGACCGGACAGCTTGTATAGTATTAAAATTTTTCATTGTTATCTCAACAAATTGCATTCTATTCAACAGAAAAGGTTTTAAGCAAGTTTTAACCAAGCGAAATTTATCCCGTAATCCATATATTACAGTTTGTTTATTAGTAATTAATGATTACCGCAACCAAAAGCTTTTGACAAGTCACAGATAATACCACTTGGTAGCAATCTATTTTCTAAGTTATTTATAATAGTGCTGTGTATATCTAATAAAGCATAAATTGTAGATTTTCCAATTCTAAATCCATGTTGCGATTGAGACAGTAAATTACATTTATCTAAAAAACTATTATTCTATTTAACATGGCATAATCAAACAGTTTTGAAAAACATGAACCGATAGATGTTGGTCTGTAATTTGCTGTTAAATTGGGAACTCGTATTAGCACAATACACCAAAATATGAAAACTACATGAATCACTGGTATATTTTTTATGGAAATGGACTGGTGTAGAAGAAACAAAAGGAATAGATTTTGTTTAGTCAAATGTAACTTTTCTGTCAGCGTTAGTAGGATAAGTAAAGGTTTGCACTAATAAATGCAGAGCTAAAGAGTTAAGTGCATCGACTGAACTTAGAAAGGAAACATAAGATGCGGCAAAAACCTGTTGCAACCAAGTCAACTAAATAAGTAAATGGAAGTATTGCAAGGTGCTATAAGAAAAAGAAGTTAGTTAATCTAAACAATAAGATGAAATATGATATTAATGCGATAAATCTTTGAAATTCGGTTTCCTTTAAATTTACCCTGCGTATATTGTGGTACATTAGTACATACCCACAAATCCTACGCCTATTAAAGACTATCATATAACAAGAGACATCGGTGTTTCTTTGAGGCCCGTTCTCACTGTATAAACGACTGTCAGCAAAAGCAAAGTTATTAGTCGAATCGAAACAGGAATTTAGCGATCTGCCAGTGGATGCGGCATGCCTTTGCAGTGTATACGTGTGTAAAGTTTACATTCGGAGAAGTTCTCGTGGCTCACCTTAATTGGTCGTAAATTACGCGGTCGTATGTGTACGGAGCTCATCATTTATTCGATATTAATGGGACTGTCTGAATATGAGTAATGTGAACTTCCGGTTTTTCTCGAACTGTGTGTGTATGAACATTATTCGCGCATTGCGGCTCTTTATATATTATGTTTTCGGTAGTGAATAAGTACTTTATTATATCAAACAGATTGAGATAAATTTCCATTATGAAAACGTAATTTTTAACTCACCTGGTTACATATGCGTAGTACAGTAGTAATTTGGCTATTTCGTATTTATTTAAGTTTGCTCTGGTGATGCATTCGGCGTAACAAAGCAAAAGAGGTCTACCATTAATATCAGTGGTACCTGGAACAAAAAAAAGTAATTAATCATGTAGTTAAATCTACAAATACACAACACCTAAGACTAACAAGACCAGCATATTTTGGTTTACGTACTTAGCTTAACCGTTATCGAATAGTTACGGAGGTATGCTTACCCCAGTGACCAACTATATTTATTTCATATTTTATAAATATTTAAAAAATATTAAATCTTTCTTGAATTAGTTATATTAATATTATATGCATAAAATATATTATAGAAAATATATTAAGAAAACATTTAAAATATACTTATGTTATGTAGCATTAATAATATTTTATTGCAAATGTTTCCTCAATATATTTTTGATAACTCTGCAAGAATATTTTGCTTTGTATTTCTGTAAATAATTATTTCATATAAAAAAAAGATTGAATTTTTGCTTTTGTACATTTGGTGCATAGGACGAATATATAAATGGGTAAATATGCATACATATTAAGTAGGTATGTACCTATTTAAAATGATAGTTTAAAGATTAAATTAGATAATATATATATCTAATATGATTAATTAGTATCTAAGTTGAGCGCTGTAATTTTCTATTAATATATCTGCGTTTTGTATTATATTATTTGTAATATTTGTAAGTTGCGAACGTCAACACAACACCTCTATTCATTACGGTGCCGGTGTTATATGATTTAGTATTGTTTATGCGTCTATGGATTAGGTACATAGAATGCATACGCGCACGTGCGTATCATCAACGTTTTCATTTGTTTGTCTGTTATATGTTATAGTTTATAATAGTATACGATTAGTGCAGATTAGGGTTAACTGTGTAATTAATTGTCATGGCATTTATAAGATAATTGGAATGCTCAATATCGCTATGTACAGAAATCGTTTAATAATATAATTGTAGGAATTTTATGCATCATATATGTACTGCATCTACCAGATAAATTGCTAGTTGATTTGCTTAAGAGATTCATCTCAGTATATAAGCGTCATAACCTCAAATAGAGGTTAGAATACGTTGTGTTGTTTTATTGTTTGTACGTAGAATGTTTTCAAATGTTATGAAATAAAGTAAAAATAAGTATCGTAAGTATTAGAATGTAGCTACCACTCCAATTATTGTAAATGCTCCAAATGTATTAGTAGGTGTTGATAATGTGTACGATGTTTTATTCATGGTATGATCCTAATACAATTGGCATTTGTTTTAGAGGCCCACAAGGAAACGCCATGAGAGCGCCACTACCGAAGATATGAAAAAAGCCATAGGTTGTACCTGGCACCAGCCAAGGCTAGACTTAAAAATGAGTATTTTTCATTTTTATTGACTTATTCAAATAAAATGATAATCAATACGTTTGTTTTTTTATTTAGAACACTTCAATTAAAAAATAGTGATTAATTTGATAAACCTTCAGTATGCCTTAAAAGATTATTGATTATTAACTTGTATGGTGAGTGTGGAAAAGCAAGTTCTTGCCTTTTAGACAACTCTATGTATGTTTCAACTTTTCGTTATCGACGTTATACATTCTAAATAACCAAGAACAATTTAGTTCATTTTGACAAATTAAATAGATTGCTTAAAATCTCAATTTTCATATAAATATTTTACAAATATTTTAGAAAAAATATAGCGCTTACATTAATTTTAAATATGGAATAAATATTTTAATTGAATATTTTATCTATATTTAGAAAAAAATATGAAAAATATATTCAAAAACCTCTCACGAAAAATATTTATAAAATATATTTTTAAAAATATCTATGTCATATTTCTGGCTGTTAGGGTAATTGCATATCCTTGAAGTAATTCAATTTCCTTTTCATATGTCAATTATCAAAATTTTGTAGCAGTTTGAAATGATTTTAAGCATTAATCGAGCAATTAAACGTGTGAAGCAAGCTTACTTTAAACATCGATGTAGTATATATGGGCTTTCAAGTAAGTCGTTTTCGAGAGAGTTAAAAAATCTTAACCTTACAAATGCTTTCATTGACTCTCCTCAAATACCCGAGTCCCTTAGTGACGCAAATAAGATAAACGATCATTTTGCTTCTTCCGTGGCTAGTCCAGTGGTACCAACGTCAGGTTACCTACTTAGAATTTTAGATCATAAATTTATATTCAAAAAAATATCGCAAGTCGATGTGTTTGCATCGTTTGCCAGGTTATCGACCAGTGCAGGCGGTTTAGATAATATCAACACTAAAATGCTAAAGCGTTGCATGCCGTTACTTATAGACTATATCGTGTAGGGGAGACTGTTGTACCTTGAGCATGGTGTACCTTGGAACATTTGGTAGATCCTAGTAAGTGGCACCGACTAGCGGAATATAACAAAAATACGTGAAAGTAGTTCGTATATGTACCACTGTTAACCTAATATATTTTTCGCCATCACTTGTGTTTACAAATAAAACGAGTGTGAAAATTTTATGCATCGAAAGCAGTGATTTGTAGTTTTAGTTTTCGTGTTGCTACTGATTTAGTTTATAAACTGCAAAATTCCAATTTGTAGCCAGGGTACTTCTATTATTGGTAAGTAATATTGTTTATTAATTTTTGAATATAGTATCGTCATACGTGAGACAATGGAAGTTTTCGAGGCGGGAATACTATCGTGTACCTTGGAACAGACAAGCATCTTGTACCTTGAAACATATTTTTATCTTGAAATGGCAGTCGTCATTTAATTTCTATTATATTTCCTTTGTATTTACTTATTTGTTATACATTGTTTATAGGACGAACAAGATGCCTAGAAGTAAAACGGGGAATCACGGCAAGCGGTAAATAAAGAAGCTTTGGCAAAAGCTATTGAAGCCGTAACCGCAGCAGGGGATCAAAAAATATCATTACGTGAAGCTTGTTGTGTTTACGGTGTTCAAACTTGCAACTTTGGTCCGTCATTTGAAAACATTTAAGCTAAACCAAGATGAGAGGTTCGTCTACAGATCAAAACTTGCAAATAAATTAGTATTTAGCCCTGAAGAAGAAGAACTACTTGTAAACTACATTGACAAGATAGCTCGCATGCAATATGGGCTTACAAAAAAGGGCATCAGAGAATTAGCTTATAAATTTGCAATGAGTAATAATAAAACTATTCCTACTAAATGGAGTGAAAACAAAATTGCAGGGGAGGAATGGATGAGATTATTCATGAAACGGCACCAAAACAAACTGACTATTAGAAAGCCTGAGGCTACTAGTTTATCACGATCTACGAGCTTCAACAAATTCAACGTCGAGCAGTATTTCAACAATATTTCAGAAGTTCATGAGAGATATGGCCCTATTCCTCCAGAACGAATATGGAATGTGGACGAAACAGGATTGAGCACGGTACAGACACCTGTCCGAATAATTGCTCCAAAAGGAATTAAGCAAATCGGACGTGTTACGTCCGCTGAACGTGGTCAACTTGTTACGTTGTTGTGCGCTATTAATGCAATTGGAAATCAAATTCCACCGATGTTGGTATTTCCAAGGGTAAATTTCAAAGAATTTATGCTTCGTGGTGCTCCGCCTGGTACAATTGGCGCTGCTAATCCAAGCGGATGGTCTAACGATAAGATTTTCTTTACTTTCTTGAAGCATTTCTAGCTTATGCAAAACCGTCAGTGAAGAACGTCATATACTAGTACTTGACAACCATGAATCCCATCTCTCCCCTGAAGCACTGAATCTTGCTGCCTCTAATGGGGTTGTTATGGTGTCGTTTCCGCCCCATACGTCGCATAGGTTACAGCCTCTAGATTTGACTGTTTTCGGTCCGCTAAAAACTTATTATAACCAGAGTCTAGATGAATGGCATATCATAATCCTGGAAAAACCTTCGACATATATTCCACCGCTGAAATTTTGGGAAAAATTTATACCAGAGCATTTAGCACGAGCAATATATGCAATGGTTTCAAGACTGCAGGAATTTTTCCACTAGATCGCAACATTTTTGACGAATCAGAATTTTTAAGCTCGTACGTTACAGATCGAACTGTAGAAAATGATGAAATACCCCCGAATGATGCTTTTGCAGTACCATCTACATCAACTGGTTTACATGAAAATAGGGTATTACCACCAACTCCAAATACTCAAATCCTTCGCGTAGAAAATTTCACCAGAAAAGTAGTTCCGTACCCAAAGCGGCTCCAAGAAAACGTAGCAATAGAGGAAGAAAGACTGGAGCAACACGCATATTAACCGACACACCTGAAAGAGAAGAAATTACCCGTAAAAAAGAAGAGAGTCGCAACAAACAACTAAATAAGAATTTAAAGTTTCTAAATTCAAAGAAAAAAGTTACAAGACAATTAATTTTATCGGAATCAGAAGATGATGATCTGCAAAAACAAACTGACATAATTCATAGCGATGAAAGCGAATGTGATATGGAAGCGAAAGATACTTTCTTGGCGAATCTAGAAGAGAATAAGGAGATAGATATCTCAAGCTTAAAAGTTGGGGAGCATGTTTTAGTAAAATGCACTGGAAAGAAAACCAAAGCTTACTATGTTGTGCAAATTATAGAAAATAATTACGTATCTGGTTCTCTAGGTGTAAAATATTTCAAAAGGATTTTTGAAAGTAACAAATTTGTTAATGATTCCGACGAGATCTATGAAATTGACAAGGATGATATTATTATGATTTACTAAAACGCCAACAAATGAAAAGGCTCTGCCTCGAGTAGCTGCATTTTATTTAACAGTAATAATAATAATAAAAGGCGGACAGGTGTGCTTTTCTACTCTCTGTTCGCACACCATAGGCGTCGCCCTATCTATAGCGTGTAAATCGGCGTGTGAAAAGTCCACGGCTAAGGCTTTAGAAACGGGCGCATTAAAAGGAAAATAATAAAAGTCCGAGGGGTAGCGGGGATGGAAGTGAATAGGGTATCGTTATTAATAATTAAAAGTAGGAAAGAGGAGAAAATTCGCACAAAAATTAGATCGTAGTAGGCGGTGGGAAACGAACGCCCTTGCAGACCGAGAAATGTCATCGAAGCGGATTTCGATGGATTTCGAACGTCAAGTTAGGCTATTTTGTACGATCGCTGCTACGCTATGGTGGCACTTGAAAGTGGGCTCGACGTCGAAAACAGTTCTTACATGTTTCCTCTTACGGTTCGAACCCTAAATAAGGTCGAAACGCGATATTTTTCTCAAAATGAGTCGATTTATAGTGGTGTGTTTTCACTACAAGATTATAACGACGGTACAAATAATCGTCACATAGGAGCATAGATGGCGTCACATATACATTATTATTATTATATTAAATCGATTTCGACGTAGGGTCGTTTTGTTAATGCGAAGGTAAGTTTAGAAAATCCGGACGGGGTTACGGAACATATTTTAAAAGCGTTAGGTGTTTTCACGATTCAATTTCTAGAAAAACCACGAAAACACTTCGTTACGATTGTAGAAATAAACACGAGGCTACTAGATGGCGACAAGATAGATAATAAATTTCAACTTAAACGGGCTTTTTCAACGCAAGCTGCATTTGAATTACATTAATTGGTAGTTGTGAATAATTGTATTTTAATATTTATTATATTCGGAAACATTTTAAAAATAAACTGTTAGTAATGTTATGTAATTTTTTTTACTGTTTGTATTATGCGCATGCCCAAACGGCACGTTGTATTATGTTTCTCAGTCGTCAGACACAGTCCACTATACACGTCATTACGACATATCGTTTTATTTTGAGTGCTATTAAAACATCTGTTTCAATCATTTTCTTCATAAACACAACATTTTGGTCCAAACGAGTCGGATTCGCACGTTGGTACATCAGAACATCAGTACGAGATCGAAAGCATTAAAAACATCGAAAAACATCCACACGCCACACGGGTAGAACGAATACCGCACATCGCCATCTTCCACAAAACACGTGGTGACTCCATTAACGTTACATGTAAGTCCTTTTTCCTTTCGCTATTTCGATTATTACAGTGCAAAACCACATTCAGAATTGATATATACACATTTAAAACGTACAATGTCGATAGAAACATTATAAAAAAAAGGGTGGTGCTATGAAAGCGCAATAACATTGTTTGAAAAGTATTTAACGGGTTTTTCTAATAAAATTACGCAAACAGACAAATTCCGTAGTAACAGAACTGAAAAATACGTCTTTCTCGATTTGAAAATTTATTACAACATTTGACGAAGTACAGCGCGAATTCGAAGTATTGCACAGCGATAGTAAATTTACAAGTTACAGAACTCGAACAAATTTGAGATAATTTTTATATAATTACTGACCAACGCTAAAATTAAAGTAAATTCGTATGAAGAAACGTTGACGCAGGTGCTAACAATGCTGAATCTATTCATGTATCAGAAGTTAGTGTATTAAATAACATAAATTTGCCACAAATTATTTTGCCTAATTTTAATGGAAATTATGGGAATTGGTTAGAGTTTTGCGATACTTTCGAATCTTTAATACATAACAACGACAGTATTAATGAATATCCAAAAATTTCATTATTTGCGAGCGTCAGTATAATAATAATAATTATAAAATCGTCAAATTGGAATTGTAGTTATTATTATGAGAGTGGATCATTTTATTTAAACGCAGAATATTTATATAATTAGCCTAAGTAAAGATAATCTCATATTCGGTGTTTCAAGAATCACAGAATTGTATGTATATAATAGTACACAATAAGTAACGATCGACTCACAAAAAGATGACATTTTCCCTATGTCATCCACTATCACTACATCCCTATCGACATAGGAAAATAAGCATTGGGAAACGCAAGGAAAGACACATATCTCCTTTAATCTACAGCGATTGCGCGTGTGCAGATTCTAAGAATTTTAATACTACATTATTTGGCGGAAACCAAGTAAAATTCTTCGCGAATGTTTAATCTCTGACCGAAAGGCTTGCGGTACGTTTGGCGACATAACAACAAGGGGATTATTGTCGCTACGACTGTCAGGATACAAATATACTTTCCTTTTGTAGTTTTAAAAACTTCAAGTGTATTCGTATATAATTATTTGAAGAAATAAATTTACTGAGCCATTACTTTTGATTGCAAGAGTATTAAGGTTTAGTTTATAAAAAAAAAAATTAATGTAGATCTATAAAATAATTTATCAAACATAAATGCCCACTGGCAATTTATATTAGCAAACTGTTAAAAAACATACACTTTCAAAATTGTTACCTACCTTTAAATAGTTATTCTTTCTTAATGTTTTATTTTCCTTGCTTTTTATGACGACCAAATCGAATTACAGTTTTTAGAATTTTTATGTAAAATATGTAGATCAGATTTTTGATTTCAAAAAAACTTCCTTAATAATAATATTGAAAATACGAACAAGAAACATCTATTAAGTATATGTGAAATTGTTTTGGTAAAACTATTATTATATTACAAAAGTATTTAGTTAATTATTTTGTAAATATAAAAAATATAAATATATATGGGCAAAGAATAGTTCCGCTGGCGTACTATAGATGTCCCAGCTAGGCTGATTTTAGAAAGTGTACGACCAAACAATATTAAACGTGATCTGACGTGATTAAACGTAAGTGGAATTTTCCGTTGCACCAAACGCGTAAAAATATAAGATAACCGAAGAGTCGGTGCGATACGAATGAAAGTGGTTTAACTGCGCGCGCAGCGAAGAGTAGAGCATTCATAAATGAATTGTCAATTCGCCAAAATTATATGAAATGAATATTAAGGAGTCAAAGCAAGTAACAGTTCAGTAAATAAAATAAAACCAAAACACACATATTGGCTCAATGGATTAATATTCGTTTTATAATGAAATTAAAACATATTTTTATGTTAAAGCGAAGCTACACACGGAATATTTGCTTTTATTTATTTCGTCAAATGCCTATTAACTTTCTCATAGCACATATTATATCTTATTTTTAATGCATTGAAATCTACAGCGTCTTCATTTATTACACTACGCGTGGAGAATGTATGTATCTATCGCTTTTATTAATAGTGTATATTAAAATAAAAACATAATTAGTGCATAAGAATGCGGTAAGTCGAAAAGTTATAAATATTGTCACAATAACAGCGGAAATTCAATTTTTAAAACTTGGAATTATTGGAATTCAATAGGGCATAACTTAAAAATATTTTTGACTATATAGACTGTCCAACCGAAGACTTGGTCTTTGATTACAGTTCTATTTTTGATTTTAGGAAAAAGACTTTCTATATATTATTCCATTTTTAAATTTTACGTAGAAAAATAAAATAGCAGACATAATATCGGGGATTTTTACACGATTTTTGGTCACTATTTGCGAATATAGAATCAAAAACAAGATGGCGCGATTAAAACGGAAGAAGAGTATTAAAAAAAATGGCATTTTGCAACAGATATTTGTGTTCAAAGCCTTTTGTAGTGCTGAATTCGATTCTTACAAGAGTTTTAGAAAAATAAAATGGAGGATTCAATATTGAAGAGAAAATTTTGAAATATAGGAGACATTTTGCAACAGACGTTCGTATGCAAGCGTTTTTGAGGTCGCTAAATTTGATTCTGATATTAGTTTTTGGCAAAATAAAATGGCGGACGCAATATGGGGCAGAGACTTTTGAAATATAAAAGAAAACGCAATTTTTTTTTTGAAGCTTGAGACTTATGCAATTTTTGGGCCACTATTTGCGAATTAGAATCAAATACATGATAGCGCGCTAAAATGGAGGAATATTATTAAAAAAAATGACATTTTGCAACAGACATTTGTGGGTGTTTGGATCGTTGCATTTGATGCTGATAATATTTTTTTGGAAAAATAAAATGGCGAATAAAGTGGGAAGAAAATTGAAATATAGGGAAAATCGCCAACTATTTTTTTAAGCTGTAACTTATGGATGTTATAAAAGGAAGGGAATATGGAAGGGAATGGGAAGGGAATGGAAAGGGAATGGGAAAGGGAATGGGAAAGGGAATGGGAATGGAAAGGGAATGGGAAGGGAATGGGAAGGGAATGGGAAAGGGAATGGGAAAGGAATGGGAATGGGAATGGAAGGGAATGGGAAAGGGAATGGGAAAGGGAATGGGAAAGGAATGGAAAGGAATGGAAAGGAATGGGAAAGGAATGGGAAAGGGAATGGGAAAGGGAATGGAATGGGAATGGGAAAGGGAATGGGAAAGGAATGGGAAGGATGGGAGAAGGGAATGGGAAGGAATGGGAAAGGAAGGAATGGGAAAGGAATGGAAAGGAATGGGAAAGGAATGGGAAAGGGAATGGGAAAGGAATAGGGAATGGAAATAGAAAGGGAAAGGAAATAGATATTAGAACAAGGGAAGGAATAGGGAAAGAGAATATGGAAAGGAAAGGGGAACAGGAAAGGGAATAGAGAATGAGAATAGGAACGAGAATGGGAAAAGAGAATAGGGAAAGAATAGGGAAAGGGAATGGGGAAAGAAATGGGAAAAGGGAATGGCGAAAGGGAATAGGAATAAGTAGAAAAATAGGAAGGAATGGGAAATTGAATAGGGAAGGGAATTGGAAAAGGGAAAGGGATTAAGGAAAGGGAATAGGGAAAGGGAGTAGGGAAAGGGACTAGGGAAAGGGAAAAGGAATAGGAAAATAAGGAAAGGGAATAAGGAACAGGGAAGAGAGAATAATAGGAAACGGGAATAGATAAAGGGAATAGAGATCGGAAAGGGAAACGAAATGAGAAAAAGGGAATAGGGAAAAATACTATTTCTATTCTATCTATTACTAAATTGATGTTTACCGTATGTGAAATACCTGCCTACATCGAGTCAGCCAATGACAAAAAAAAATCTATATAATAAGCAGACAATATAGATGGAGGAATAAGCACTGAAATATATATAGCTTATTAAAACAAAATGTATCAGCTGTGTTTCCTCGCTTTTTTTGTGCTTTATCTAACAAACGTCTAATATAACTTTTTGTCGAGCAACGTAAATTAATGAGTTGTCAATATATGGATTTACGTTGGCTATAAATATGATCTCGCGAAGGATAAATAAAACTAATAAATATAAAAATCGTCAAATTGGAATTGTAGTTATTATTATGAGGGTGGATCATTTTATTTAAACGCAGAATATTTATATAATTAGCCCTAAGTAAAGATAATCTCATATTCGGTGTCTTCAAGAATCACGTGTATATAATACGTACACAAAAACTTTTCTACAAAAGTTGTGCAGAATTCAATGCTGCATAACCTAAAAATATTTTCAACTATACAGGGTGTTCCAAAAGTAACAACAAAAGTAAACTACTTAAAACGTACTGCACATTATAAAAGATGATTTTCAAGTGAATGGACCGACTTCAAAAAACCACCTTCCTCAAGTACCACCTTCCTCTACTCCTAGATGCGCAGCATCTAGTTTATAATTACAATGTTCAATAAAAAATGTATAAATATTAATAAATAAATATTGTTTCAAGGTACACGAGGCTCTGTTTCTAGGTACATTAACATAATGTTCCTTGGAACACTTCTCTCATAAATTTTAAATGTTTGTAAAAATTTGCAGATTTGGCGGAAATTTATTTCAAGAAATCTAAAATACCTGACAAAGTACGTTACATCGGCGTACGTATTTGATTTTCGGATAAAGAATACTTATGACAATTAAAAAAAAAATAACTGAAAAGTGTTCCAAGGTACAACAGTTTCCCCTACATTTTTAATGCCTGCATTGAGTCATCCACATATCCAGCCGATTGGAAGTCATCTTTAATTAAGCCTATCCCGAAGTCTAACGGTGTTCTGGAGCTTAAGGGTTTGCGTCCTATTAGTATTTTGCCAACCCTTTCTAATGTGTTTGAGCGTTGTTTGGAGCATCAGTTGAGAACTTTTGTTGATGACACTAACGTTTTGTCTTCATACCAGTCGGGATTTCGTCCCTACCACACATGCGTCAGTGCTTTGGCGCATATTACTCATGATATTTTGAGGAGTTGGGATGAGGGCGATATCACGGTGTTAATCTTGTTGGATTTAACGCGTGCGTTTGACACGATACATTATCACATATTGTTAGATGTGCTTTCAGGCATTGGGATGGATGAGTCTGCCGTATCGTTAATGTGTTCTTATTTGTCCGATAGGGTTCAGAGAGTTGCTGTGGGTAATGTTCTATCCCGGAGAGTGTGTATGGTGCATGGTGTTCCACAAGGCGCAATACTTTCCCCTCTCTTATTAAGCATTTACGTCAATTGTTTGCCAGCAGTGATCAAAAACTGCAAGTTTCATATGTACACGGACGATACTCAGCTCTACTACTCTGTTAAGCTGCAAGACTACATGCGGGCTTAACAACTTATCACCAGACCTTCAGCGCATAATGTCGTATTGTGATCACCATGAGTTACAACTAAACCCAGCCAAGACACAAATGATCGTTTTTGGACCTAAACGTTCGCGTTCGTACGTCATACCTTTATTAGGAATTTATATTAAATCCGCATTTATCTCTCCCCTAAAGTGCGTCAAAAATCTCGGGGTGCTAATGGATTTCGGCCTTCGTTTCCGCGAAAATACTAGTTATTTAAGTTATTTAATTAAGAGAGCTACTCTGAGCCTTAGATCACTTTTCATGCACAGACATTTATTTGATTGTTCCACGAAACTGATCTTGTATAAATCACTTTTTCTCTCCCATTTCAGTTATACCGATGTGGTATATGGACCCTGTATTAGTTGGGAGGAGGATAGCATCCAGAATTGCGGTATTCGATTGGTTTACGGTATGCGGAGAAGGCGACGTGTTACGGGGATGCTTAATGATTCTGGTTCTTTAAATATGGCGAATAGTCGAACGTTACACACTACTATATTTTTCACAAAAATCATTAAGTATAAAAAATCTTCATACCTGTTCAATAAAATAAAATTCAGATACCAAACGCACTCTGGTAATACTCGAGGTAATCAGTTTTTAACTATCCCTAAGCATAGAACCGAGATATTTAAACGTAGTTTCTCGGACAGTGTGGCTAACTTACTAAACACTTATGTATTACCCACAATGAGACATAGTCTGCATACCTCGTATCAGATATAGCTTCTCGGAGTCACTTCGCTCGCTTGAAAGTTAAATTTCATCTTAATTGACGCGGTTAATTATCTTTCTGTTTCATTTATAATTGCTTTTTTGGCAAATGTAATTACGTGTTTATTATAAATAAGACATTGGGGACATTGCATTTGTTTATATTTGCTAGCTGTGCTTTGCACATGCGCACGAATGTTATATTTATATTCTTATTTTTTTCTATTTTCTTTCATTTGTTTATATTTTATATTCATTGAGGCTAAAGGAAGAACGCAAATCACATTATTATGGGAAAGCGATTTAGTCTTTTTGCAGTTTTTTTTTGTTTGTTAGATTTGTTTGTTCTATATATCAATTCGTGCAATAAATAAGGTTTACATACATACATTATTAAAAAAACTGGATGTAAGTATGGACACCTGGCACATGCATATTTTTTTTAGAAGATAAAGAATTTTAAGAATCAATTTTTAATCTCAAAAAAATGGAATCTGTAGATATCTTTTCCTAGACAGCCAGGATTTAGAATTACCTGGAGCCGTCCTAGAATATTTAAACATAACTTTACTTTAAACGTTACAGACAAAATTTATTCTCTTCTAATTTTGAGAATGTATAGCCGTTATTAACCATGCATGCACGGTTAGCATGGTATGCAAAATAACATACAAAGTTTTTGCGACGAAAACAAAATTTACTACACAATTTTCTCAAAGGAATTCGGAATAGAGAACAAAACGTTGTTACTACACATTTAATCTATACTTGTTAATTCGGGCGAGCCTGAAAATATGCCACACAACAGGATGCGTTAAACTTTTCGTATTATGTAGGTATCATTTCTTCAAGAAGCGATTTGACAAATTGCCGGATTGCCAAATTAGCGAGAAAAGTATATCTTCAATCCGCCTTCGCAGTATAAAAGACCCAAACATGCGGTAACTTCACGTCGACTTATTAAACCAAAAAGTTTACGCTTAACGGTTCGAGAACAAGAAATCACCGCCATCTGAATACGCATACCACGTGTTAAATAAAAATGCGCAATCGAACCGATTGGGCGGATATCTTTGCATCATTAACCACGCAATATTGCGATTTATTACGGTTCGATTTGAACTTCCTTCAGCCCCTTTTATCTCCTGCCGCACGCATTCGGGTGCGGGCAACAAAGACAGATGATCAATCACATCGTTTTTAACAACTTCGGTAGTTTTACCGACTCTAATTACGGCATGAGTCGAGCGGTCCCGAAAATTTTAATTGAATGCTAAATTGGATGGAATGGATTTATGACAAGAACTGAGTAGTGGAATGACGAGGAATGCGGATACTGAAAAGTGTCAAAAGAGCTACCTTAATTATGATTACGCTCGTTCTTAATTATTAAAAAAAAAATACACATATATTTTGTGCTGGTACTGGTGGTTTCTTGATTATGTACGCATCTATTTACATATAGACTTTTTCGTTATGCAATCTACAAATTGCTAATTAAGGATTGTATACCGGTTTACCTGTAAATCGGTTAACCGGTAAATTGTCCAAAAAACGTTCGGTAAATTTACCGGTAAATTAAAAAAATTTACCGGTAATTCGGTAAATGAAAAATTGAATTGAAATTGAAAAAATTGAAATTTTTATCTACGAAATATTGTGTTTATAGATATGTATTTAAAGGTTTAAAATAAAAAAAAAACAGGTAAGTCTAAGTAACAATATACCCACTTATTAATTTTATGGGAGATGTTTTTTATTTAATTTTAATTGAAACTTTCTTGAAATTGAGAACCACTGTAATAGAGAATATAGAAAAGAAATTGACAAAAACTTTTAATTAGAAACGTATAACCTCCATTCCACCGAGTTAGTCAAAAAGAGAAGGAATCAAAAAATTCTCAAAAAAAAGCAAAAAAATTTAAAAAAAAGTCGTGTAGAAATGAAAAGAAAATAAGTCTCACACGAGATGGAAAGCAACGCTAAGAAAAGCGAGATTAATGTTCATTTGTTGCTAGGACGGTAAGAAGCAAAACACCCCAGTTTTCCTACTTGCCTCGTCAACAAGTGCAATTTCAATTCTCTCATTTTATGGTTTTTTGTGTGGATTTTATTTATCTCTTGAAAAAAGTTGAGTTAGCATATGCTCTCTGGTTTTTTTAAGATTTTTAAAAGTTTTAAATTATTTTTCTTAAGGAGTAAGTAAATGTCTCATTTTTAAATATTTAAAAATAATAATAATTCAGTACAATGTAATATGTAAATATTGTATGTGATTTTTTTCATATTTTAATATATTATGCCTTAAGATTATGTAAAATATGTATTATTCTAACCTAACTTCTAACCCTATTTTCTTAGGGAATCCCCATTAATGTCACACATGAAAAAAAAAATTACCGGTAATTTACGGTAAACCGGTATTTTCATTTTCGGTAAATTTACAATCACTATACCCAATTATTAATTATATGGAAGATGTTTTTTGTTTAATTTTAATTTAAACTTTCTTGAGATTGAGAGCCGCTATAATGCCCTAGAATAGAGAATATACAAAAGACACTGACAAACATTTTTGATTAGAAACATATAACCTCCATTCTACCGAGTTAGTCAGAAAGAGAAGGAATGAAAAAGTTCTCAACAAAAAAAGGAAAAAGTTGAAAAAAAGTCGTGTAGAAATTAAAAGAAAATAAGTCTCAAACGAGATGGATAACGAAAAACGCAAAAAGCGAGATTAATATTCATTTGTTGCTAGGATGGTACAAAGCAAAACATCCCACTTTCCTACCTGCTTTTGTCAACACGTGTAATTTCAGTTCTCTCGTTTTATGGTTTTTCTGTGTGGATTTTATTTATCTATCGAAAAAAGTTGAGTTAGCATATATGATTTGTGCTCTGGAGTTTTTTTAAGATTTTTAAAAGTTTAAAATCATTTTTCTTAAAGAGTAAATAAATGTCTCATTTCTTAATATTTAAAAATAATAATATATAAGAACACCTGCTTAAATTAATAGAAATTGTGAATACACCACATTATGAGAGGACATTAATGCACATGACATTGTTGTAAAATAAGATTAAAATTTGAACCTAAAATATTTTTTTTAACTTCTAACAACTGTTTAAAATAATTGTATACAAATATTTATTATAAAATTCTGATATTATGGCTTAAGTATTATTAGTGCAAAATATGTATTATTCTAGCCTAACTTCTAGCCCTATTTTCTTTTGGAATCTCCATTATATGGAAAAAAAATTAGGTACATACTGGTAATTTACCGGTAAACCGGTATTTTCATTTTCATTTACCGAATTACCGGTAAATTTACAATCACTATTACTAATGGCATAACAATTAAAAAAAAAATGTCATTATAATTATTTCATCACCGACTTTAGTAATTTCTTTTTCTGCATTTGATGTTGGTATTAAGTAGTATTGTATTGTATGTATGTATTAGCTTTCTCAAACTATTTGATATCCATGCTCCTGTGATTACTAGCAGATCTTCCAGATGCGCAACGCCATGGATAACAGACATTTTTAGAACATTGTAAAAACTTAGAGACGTAGCGCTTAGGGATTTCCGTGCTTTGGGTATTGCCGCTAAATGGAACTCCTATAAACAATTGAGTAATTATACACAAAGGGCAATAAATAGGGAGCGCAAAGCTGAATATCCGCAGACGGTGGCGTTGGGAAAACGTTGACTGCTTTAAGGCAGACTGGACTGAATTACACAAGAGTGGCATCAATACCAAGTCATTTAATAATTTGATATTAATAATTGTTTTCAATTACTTTTTAATAGCCTTTTTAATTTTTATTTTTCAAATGTGTTACTAACGAATACTTTTTAATTTTCCTTGGTTACTAAATCCACCGTTTTTAAGATTATTTATACAATCTCCACCAGAATTACAGATTATGATAATTTGAATGTTGGAATAATTAAGCTAGCGTGTCCTCAGCTGATTCCTTGCATTACCCACGTGGTTAATACTTATATTTTCGATGTCCTGGAAGCGTGCGGTAGTTAATCCCCTTGCTTTTTCTGATTTGGGTCCTATTAGAGTTCTGCCGTTTTGTCTACGCAAAGTGGATTTACAGCAAGTTTTAGTTACGCAACCGCACTTTTGAATATAATGGACGACATAATTCGTGAATCTGTTCGTGGAAATTTTGGTAGTTTTGTGTTTGCTTGATTATTCCAAGGTCTTTGACACTATTAGCCACGGGTTGATGCCAGCACTCCTGCACTATCTAGGTATTGCCCTTTTGGTTAGTTTGGATAGTTTGGATAGGCGGAAATCTGGGTGCGCTGACCCAGCCTTATGGTATCCCGCAGGGTTCTGTGATCGGTCCTTTGTTATACACCATATACACATCTCAGCTTCACAGGCTTTGAAATATCGTAATTACCATTTCTACCCTGATGGCAGTCAGCTGTATTACTTCTTTCCAGTTGGTAGTATAGTGGATGCTTTTAAAAACTTAAATTCTGATTTGGAAAGTTTGGTTTCACTTTCGTGCGATCATGCACTATAGATGAATGCTTTCAAGACGAAACTAATTATAAATAATCTCTTTGGGCCACAAAATAAGAAAAAAACAGGTTCTTGCATCGGACTTAATTGTGTATGTTGACGGTACAGAAATTAAGTTTAGTCCCTCTATAATGTTAGGTGTTATTATAGACAAAAAATAAAAATTTCATTATTACATAAACAAATGTACGCAGAAGGCTTACACTTCTTTAAGTTGAGTTCATTTCTATTGTGTTAGATGGTACTTGAATAAAATCTTAAAGATATTGTTGTGTGAGTCATTGGTGTTAACGTTATTTAAATATTGTGACGTTTGGTATGGCACTCGCATTGATTTTCTTTATGGTTTGTAAAATTCAGAAAGTTTAAAATTCATGTTTGAGGCTAGTATTTGATATACGCTGGTGTTGTCATGTCAGTCACAAATTGAAGGATATTAAATGGTTAAATATGGGTAATCGCAGGTTGCTGCATTCAGCATGTTGGTTTCATGAAGTTGGAATAACTGGAGTACGTGTCTAGTAAAATAACCTTTTGGGGCGGATGTACATAACTTGAACATTCCATTTAAGGCTACCCTCACACCACTCAATTTCTTTTAAGAAGTCGTACTCTTACCAAATAACTAGAGTCTATAATGCGATTCTGCCTGATATTATGCAGCCATAGTCTTTGGAGACATTTAAGGGTACGTTCTCTCGCTTCTTGTTTAACGAACAGGTGGAGCAGCGATTAACTAATTAATTAAATATCTCTTTTTGTGTAGCCTTGATTTGGGACTGCGTAAGCACCCAAAATGAGGTAGGCACCCAAAAGGGAATTAATTTAATTAAGCTGGCCAGGCGAGATTCGTCAAGGTCATTCGTAGGAGCTGGTTCTTTTTCGACACTACCAAATCGCAAATTAAAAAAAAAAAAAATAACGATGAATGGATCCAGAAAGTGATGGCAAAAGTGACTGGAACAGAGACAAGCAGAAAAGTTCCTAAAGGAACAGAAGCCTGAATTTACTACAGATCTGCTGAATAAAGACAGGAAAACTGTCAAAATGATAGCAGGTCTGCTTCACTTTGCTCACTGTGAACTAAATAGGCCTATGTATAACATAAGCTTGGTAGATAACGCAACCTGCAGATTCTGCTAAGAAGGGAAAGAAATACCATTCATGTGCTTTGCAAATGTGAAGGCCCGGCGAGTTCAAGGTTTCTAATAATGGGCGTGAGGAACCCCACAGCTAGCAGCGAACAAAGAAACCACTCTCAAAGATGATAATCCTAATTAAGACGTCAAAATCAGAGAGCATCTTCTAGGAAAAAAAGGAGATAGATAGATCACAATAGATCTGAAAAGGCCTCGGTGAAACAGGTCCATAGGCCACCCCAGTTCTAATCTAATCTAATCTTTTGTGTAACCTTACGAGGAATTGGCGATGCTATGTACGGTGTGATGGGTGTGAGCTTTTTGTTAACTTTTACAAGCTTTTGTGTCTAATTGGGTGCATTGTGTGCGCGTATGTGTGTGAGAGAGTGTGTGTGGGTGTGCAGGGTCGCATGGGATATCATTTATAGTCGAATACAATCTCTTTTTTTCTAATGCATATTTTTGCTTTTTTCTTTGTTCTATTATTAAACTTATGTTTTTTATTACTGTTTTTTTAAGGAATAAATATACTATATTATTATTATTAACTTGCATAAAATAAGAAAATTAAGAACGTACACCGAATCTCCTAGAAATGGTCTCAATACTCTCTTGACCATTGTGCATCGAAAGAACTCCTCAATACAGGTACACAGGTGGCGTAAGTCTCCTATGAGAGATCAATCTATGGTAATGGCTATAGGTCAGGCACTCACAGGCCGTGAGAAAGAGTACGTTAGTATTTTTCGTTTTGGTTTTCGCCGTGACGAAAATTGCGATTTTCCAGTAACTCGATCGTTGCGGCACCATTGTCCGCGGCTAGTTTGTAGATTTTATCTATAGACGTCGGCAAGCTGGATTAATAACGTCATTTATTAAAGTTACTGCTCGGATACTGGTTCTAAGTATCGAGTATGTGAAGTTGTATGTATGTATGTGTTAATAGCATTCTGTGTTTAGAACAGAATCGTTGAAGAGTGGAGATTAATTACTGCAACATGTGTTCATACTTTGTCGCATATTGTAGTTGGATGTATTACGAAATAAGGTAGGCAATATTTAATTTTATTGATTGCGAAGTCTGTAATTATTAATGGTCATATGGTTTCCGCTTTTGGCCGCACATAACGTATGAACATTTCCGTGTATATCAACACTTCTACATCAACATTGACTTGTGCATTACATTTTATGTGGTACTGATTGTTTTTTATGACGAGTATGCAATTATATTCAGTTACAATGACCCGGACCTTGCCTCAAAATTAGGTGGAATAGCAGATGTAAAGTCCATTCGGAGTGAGAGCGCCCAACCTCGCATCAGCGTCCGAAATAATCCAACTAAATTAGGGTTCAGCAGGATGTATTAAGTAAACTACCTTCACAAGTAACTATGGTTCATTGCATATTTAACGTTTAATCCGTAACTATTACTTGACTTCATCAGAGTTAATATTGTAAAGTTTCTAATTAAACAATAATTTAAAATCACTAACATTAGGAGAATAGCATAAAAATATAATTAGTCGCACAACAGAACTTTACAAAACTTGACTTCAACGGTTTGAAATGAGCATCATTTGAAGAAATGCGAAAAAAATATACATAACAGTGCAACAAGCTACAATTTCATATTAGTTTAAGTTAACCAACAAGCAGGGGATAGAAACTTGACTATGTGCGCTACCTGCAGTTGCCGCACTCATTGCTGTCATTACTTGTGATCCTGTTTGATGCAACTTCGTTTATGATGTGTTTACCGATCTTAAATGTATCTAAAATAATGTAGTGATTTTGAATAAATCAGCGAGTTCTCTGGAAGATTTTCACGAACTAAGAATTAAAACACCCCATGTTTTTATATGTTGCCAATAGTGTCAATTTGTAATCCAGTACTGCGGCGTGTTTTCTGAGTTAGTTTGAGTGAATAATCTCCTTTTATGATCAACTAATAGTGCTATGACCAACAAATAGTAAAACGGTCGCTTTATAATAGTATGGCATGCACAGCCACTTTTATTCAAAATTTTACATTCACGGGTAGTAATACTTCAAGTGAAAATTTACTAAATTATGTAGGTATATTACATTGACTTCCCGTCACCAGACACAAGTTAAACCTATAACAGTGGCTGGGAAGGCTACGTCATATCGCCCCGCGAAAGACAACGATCAAATAGCCAAAGGAAGAGCGCAGAACTAAGTCGTCTCACCCCAAAGAACGACATAATTATTTTGACAGACGGTCACAGTTTAGTATTACAGATTGTCACTTGAGTTGTAAACTATAAAATATTGTTCTTCACTAATTCAATAAAGAGTTACAAACATATACAACATTAGTTGGAGAAAAGGCGAAAAACTAGGTCGTGTCACACCGAGGGACGATAACGGACTCTACTTGCGTAGAAAACGGATGGTATCACTCCATGGGGTGACGACAATCTATAGCAAGGCGGAAAGCCAGGTTGTATCACTCCTAATGACGACAACGATATCTAGTTGAGCGGACGACGGAAGACTATGTCGTGTCGCCCAGAGGACGGCTACGATGTATAATCAGCTGTGTAGGGAAAGTGGGCATTTGCCTGGATCGCGTCAAACGGGGCAGTCTTAAATAAGCTCACAGGACCCTTAAGTATGCGGCGAAAGTGTAAAATCGAGCGTGCGAACAATGAGATAAGCAAATACATTAATAAAAGCGTTGGAATGCTTCCGAAACAATAAGAAACTCGATTAAAGAAAACTAAAATTTATAAAGAATAAATTCTCAACACAAACTGAATACCAAAAATACATTTACACTACAAACAGCACGTTACAGTACCAAGTCAATGTATTTCAAGGAAGCAAAAAGTTTTTTCAACAAATACATAGTTGTGCTGGAATCCCATTTAAAAAATATTGCGTGGTAGTTAAAGCGTTAAATTAAAAACTTAATAACTCCAAAGTATTTACCACTAAGAATAAAAAAAATCTGGAAAGGATCTTGATAAAATGATTCTTTCTCACAAAGGTAAGATCCCACTCAGTGAGAAAAATTCTGCATGTCTACTGTTCATAAACACTGAAATAAATTATTAATAGTCAAGAACATAGCTATGCACATTGTATAGGAGGCATTTGTGAGAAATATTAACCAACAGGTCTTCTAGAAAATTTTAAAAAGGTAAAGGAAATTAACATTACTCTTTTGATGCGACATGTTAAAAAAATCGAATAAAAGAACATTAACTATACAAAATTCTACATTTAAAACAACACTTTGTACAGTACAGCAGCCTAGATGGCGTTAAAGCAAAAAAAAAGGTAAAAAAAAACTGGTGTTGCATTCTTTGCAAAAAATATGACAACCAGTCAAGTTTGCCTGAAAATAATTTTATTGACAAAGAGAAATAAGCAAATAATAATTGTTGTTAATAAGATATATATGGGACAAACTTTGGAGTAACTCTAGACGAAAACGAATATGACGAATTTATAGATACCGAAAGCGAAATTTATTACCGCAAAGTAATAAAGTTTGACAGCCAATATAAAATGAATGCTCAGCATTGTCAACTGGTGTAGTTAATAAAAGTAATAATTACACTTTATTTATGAAAAATAAATTATCACAAATCATCCCAACCCCGTGCTCCACCTAAAAGATACTACACGAGACTACCTAAAAATAAAAAAAAAACAGAAAGGAGGATATAAGGGAAATAAATTACTAAAAAGTGTTTTATTTAATGAAATGCTTTCTGTATAACCACAAACCATATTACATTATATTTTACAAATTTTACTTGTTATTAGTTTGTAACTCAATTTGATACGACTAATTTGAATATATATCGTTGGTGCGTATATATGCCTATCACAGTATGCAAATATTTTACCCAAATTAATTCTCGTAGCAGATAATCTTAAAGCTATTCATGAATAAATATATTCCATTATGTGTCATTAAGCGGGAATTTATAACAAATCAACCTGCTATCTTGTAACGTATCCAAGATAAATCAGATTTTGACGTGGTAGACATAGTTTCATCATAAAATCAATATTGGTAGACGTATCAATTCTTAAATTGTGTCAAAGTATACTGAATGAAGGGATCCAATCGCCCATAAATTAATTTCTTTTGTTCAATACTAAATATATTAGCCGAAATTTGGTATTTAAAAATAAATTTATGGGTAATTAGGCATTTAACCCTCCCTCATTGAACATACTTTGGTGCAAAAATTGATAGGATTGGTTTTACGCAGTACTCCATACTTCTGACCTATTAGTATCAGTAGGACAAATTACTATAATTGAGAAGCGTTAATGGTTTATTGATGTAACATATTAGGTATACATATCAACGTATAACGTATGCAATTCTAACTTAGTTTTTATTTGTTTAAAGTAATGCGTTTTTGTTTATAAATAACTTTTTTTGAAAATTAAAAATAAGAAAAACTGGGTTTACATCATATGTCCCAAAATAATGCCCTTTTCAGTGAGAATGCATTTTAGCTTTGGACGGTAAAAAAATGTTTACCAACTTAGTATTCGCTTTCAATTACCTCATTAAAAAGATTCTCTTAATCGATATCTGACTTTCAGATCAGATATTCGCATGAAATGATTTATGTATGACTAAATAGCATGAAAGTTTGTGTAGTTAAAAGAAAACCGAAACAAGCTCACACATTACTAAAGATGCAGAGATTAAGTCGTCATGAACCGTAATTCGTTCAATTCATTGCGATGCTAGTTAATAGCGATCATTTATTACATACTCACGCATGACTAAATAGAAATGAGCTTAGTGTATAACACATGATTGACGTGCGTACCGAGCCACTGCTCATTATTTACCCACACTGTATTATTGCAAAAAATCTGCATTATATAGAGCTGTCAAACTAGATACGATAAATGGAACTTGGTGCAAATCTAATTATCTTTAACGGTTAGGTTATTTTTGTTAATACAAGGCTTACATTATAGTCAAAATAAAGGATATTGAGACTTTATGGTACGATGTTGCATTCCATGTATCTAAATATATTACAACTTAATTCTGCAGCTAAAGATCTTATATCAAAATAGACAAAATTTTAACCAAAATAATAAAATAATAAAAACATAAACAGAATTCAAAGATGTCTGAATGTATCTCCGTGTCTATTATGTAGCTTTGATTATCGTTTATTATTTATCATTTTATGTCTGTAATCTTAAAATCATAAAATTGGATGGGCAAAATATAGATTGGAGAACGGAGGTTAAATATCTAGGCCTTACTCTAGACAATAACTTTATGGAACAACATGAACATGAAGTACCTACAAGGCCAAAAGAGCTCTGATGGTGTGCAGAAACTTTGGCAGGAAAATTGGGTGCACCCAAAACACTGTTTTGGATGTGCGATAGTGAGACGATCATCACTTCCTGCCAACAGCAGCTATGAAGTAGTATTGATTTACCCCCCTCCACATTGTAGTAGAGGGCGGCCAAAAGAACCACCAGAATGGTCAACGAAGGAACGTTAGGTAAGGCTCATCTCCTGACGGTGATCAAACTGGGACATGCCCCGGGACGATATGTTAAAAAAATTCAGCTGTGTGAAGAAATTCATCAAAAGCTCAGTACAAGAGCGAGTCGGGATCATAATAACCTTGACTGAATAAATGCCATCAAATGTATACTGATGGCTCCAAACGAAGAGGAACTGGAATAGGAATATATGGTCTAGAACTCATATTTCGAAAGCTTCGGAATTTCCAATATATTTCGACGAAACACACGCATTGAAGAGTGTTCAGTCAAATTATCGAAGTTGGAAACGGGAGATTTCATCATGTTCGATAGTTAAGCTGCCTAAGGCGCGGAGCTCATATGAATCAGTTTCAAATGGTCTGGGAATGCCTAGGGAAATTAATGAGCTAAAGCAAAAGCATAAAGTACCCTCTTGTGGTTTTGGGCACACAGGAGTGGAAGGAAAGGAGTATCGATATCTTGCAAAAAAACGGGCTGGAATACCTTTTAGGGCCTGAACCCTTTGAGGGTTAAGTAGCAGTACAAACTGAAGAAATAAAAAGTATGGAGCAGAGATATCCAGCTTCTGGGAAAATCTCCAGTGAATGAGGCAAAGTAAAATCTTCTGGGAGAAGAAGTTTACAGAATACATCAACTTGAGTAAGAACATGTCGTATTAACAAATTTTTCAGGCCTTGTACTGAAGGACACCCGAGTAAGCCTAGATTCGAAAGGAATCTGAATGTGAATTTTGTGAGGAACAGGTGAAAATCAATCCACCTCTTCTCAAACTGCTAGCATGTGCAACTCGAGGGCGTTGCAACCTGGAGCATGTGAAATCGAAGAGGGAAACTTACCTAGACTGGGGTCCTCATACACTTTCTGAAAGGAATAGTATTGGAAGGCCAACTGTAAAGCAGCAAGAATAGGGGACACAATAGATCTTTTACGTCGCAGTGTAACAACATATTATTATATGTAAGTTCTTAGATCATTTTCCAATAATGTATATATTTATAAATTAAACATTAAAAACCTAAGAAACGAACTAACTAAGGTGTTCTACATAAAATGAAATTTTATATAGGGTGACGCATTAGTGTGTGGAAACTCGATTCCACAATTTCATCTGTATCTGACATTACAAATCAAAAAACGATCATCAAAAAAAAAATATTAATAAAAAGTGTAGGTATTCTTAAGTTTCATGTTTAAATTTAGATACACATATACAGGAGTGTTTTATAGCGTCATGCCAGACCTAACTTATACTTTTTTAAATGGAAATTCTATCTTTTTTTGCATTTTTAAATTTTGCTTATTTTCGCGAGCCTCTACCTAGATTCTTGCCAGATCTATTTCGAGTTACAGAAAAAAAGTTATAACAAATTAATGTATTTCTTCTATTAACTGTAATAATTAGGAAGAAATTTTCCCAAGAAAAATTTCTATCCTCACGCAGGATTCGAAACTACATCCTCCCGTTTACCGCACGAGCGCTTTACCAAATTGCAATCCTTGCATATTTTCCGTCTTGCCAGCCTTTCAAGATCTAATATCGACATATGTTCGGTTAAACGCTCGAACTTACATCTCCTTTTAGCTCAATTGGTAAAGCGGTCGTCCGGTAAACGGGAGGATGTAGGTGCGAAACCTGCGTGAGAAATTTTTTTCTTGGGAAAGTTCTTCCTAATAATTACCGTTAATAGCAGAAATACATTAATTTGTTCTTTGTTCTTGCAGTTATCACAATTTTTACGTCTAAACCAAGCTCTAGTAAGAATTAATAAGAAGTGTTAGTTCTGGTAAGAAAAAAAATATATCACCTTTTTCGCATCATTACTTGGCTTGGCTACGTTTTCAATTTTTGCTGATTTGAGAATTTAACAAAAGAATTCTTGTATTACAAGGTAAGTCTTAACCCAGATCCTTAATTTTCCCATTAAAATTAAATGGAACACCCTATAATCTTTATGCTGTTTTGATAGATATTTATCGGCTCTTTCATTTTTCTTAACCATTCCCAGCTTACGAATACCTACAACTTTTTTAAATATTTTTTCTTGATACCTTTTATAATGTCAGATACGGCAGAAGCTACATTTACTACGGACAGCAGCATACGCTTTATGCATATAACGATGTATATAACTGTTTGTATTTGTGATGGCGCGTGCGGTATATCGAGCTTCCACGCACTAATCTTCTATATGCACAAATCATATTGGTGGTGAAGCAAAAGGAAGATTACGTTGAATGGGGCACAAACAGTATAAAAACTTATTTATAAAAATGTATAGGCAAAACAGTGATAAAGCTGAGAACAAAGGACATCTAAAATAGGAAGAAATTTTGGAACAAAATAGCATTAAATATGGTTACATGGTTCCCCTACATTTAGTCCACAGAATTGTAAAAATAAATGATAACTATTCCAAGCGAAATTTTAGCAAATATATGTGTTCTAAATAAAAACTGAAAACGATTGGAATTTTATAAAGAACTCTTTGAAATATATTAGAACAAAATAATTATCGAAATTCCCTTCAACTAGAAATGAAGAGATTGAGAGGATTGAGATCACTAAAGAGAATGAAGGTTCTTCTTGCAATAAAATGTATTCTAGTG
This sequence comes from Protaetia brevitarsis, assembly GCA_004143645.1. Classification (NCBI taxonomy): domain Eukaryota; kingdom Metazoa; phylum Arthropoda; class Insecta; order Coleoptera; family Scarabaeidae; genus Protaetia; species Protaetia brevitarsis. The sequence goes on along the minus strand of RXPK01000016.1, from coordinate 742,592 downwards.
AGAATGAAACTCGTCTGGTAGCTCCAGATCCATTAACCCTGGATGCTCCTTTCACCATCAATACTAATCTTTAAAGTACTTACATAACTGTACCGTAAAATTGATCTTTTCGAGTGACTTTAATATATCGTTTCGCACTCAATGCTTCTAATTAGCAAAGCCGTTTAGTATAATTTTACGATACCGTTGATCGTCAAGCGCTAACCGATTTGCAACGTTTTGAAAATTAAGACAAAATCTATTAGCGCAACCATAAATTTCGCAATAAGCGCCTAACTGTGTGCGACTATCCGATGCAATCATTATATTTACGCCATGTAATGCGGTAATCTCCTCCTGTTATTAATATTCATTTCAGCGTATCGCAGGTTGCGCGGTTATGCCAACATGAATATGTACCACACTACGTAATTTGCTATATAGAAGCGCCAATTTGCATTTTTATATAGCGAAACGCTCCCACCATTACCTATTGGATGGTTTCATAAATTTGGCACCTAATTAGAGCCACTTAGGAGTTCGCATAATGGCTCCAATAATGTAAGCATTTCAGCTTATGGTTCCGTTAAAAAATAATAAGCGGTTGTAGTAATATAACCAGGCAAACTCATGGTAGACTTTTATCAAAGTACCATAAAAGAAAAGTTGAAGAACTAGCAGTTCAGTAGGAATCATGTACATACACTGAATGGACACCTACAGAAAATTGGGATCAACACTGGAGATACCAACTGCAGACTGTGTAATAAGAGAACATAGAACGCTTATCACAGTCTGTGTGAATGCGAAGCTCTGGACACAAGAAGACAGGTAATTTTTGGCAAGCTAAAAATTAACCCAGTTGATTACTTCCATCAATCAGCCAGAGGTACTAAGATCCTAGAATGGCTAATATAATTTCATGGGAGACTAAATACAAAAAGCCAAAAGACTGCAGTGTGTCCGGAGACTTCATGTCAGACGACTCCCACAAAGAAAAAGTGGTTTATCATAAAACGTAGTTATGCTGGCTTATTTCATAGCCGCCTACCTACAGTGTATGCTTATATTTTTCATTGTTCTTGAGAACTAATAACATTTTGAACTGTACAAAGGCTCGCTATTCAAAGGTAAACAGGTGCAGTTAACAATAGATAAAATATTTTGAAAATATCACGTGCCTTATCCTATTTATCAGATTTGTTTCCGAAGCAATATCTGATAAGCAATTTATAATCACATGAAAGTGTTAACAGCATGGGTATTGTGATGAATTTCTTTGCGTAGTCGAATATTTCAGTGTTCGCGACACGTTCAATAAAGTATTAATTGACTAGACCAAGATGCTTCTCCATGCTCAATTAATATTAATATTAATGGTAGCTGATCATTTGCTGGGTTAAAAAAAAATATCATCTAGTCTGCCGCTAACTGCTAGTCATCATTTTTGTTGAATAAACTATATTGAAATTCGTTCATATAGTAGCAAATTGCAACAACCTTAATCAGTTGGAGTACACGCACATGCATATTAATCACTTCATCAATAACTACTACAAATATGATGCAGGAATATAAGTGTCATAATATATCTTTGCGGTTTAGTTTTTGTTATATTTAGCCAATAAATTTATTGAAGACTGAATGTTAATTAAATAAAATAAATTAAAATCTAATCTTTTTGCAAAAGAATAAACAAAATTTCTCACCGTTTCGGCTATACAAAAACCTTAACCAGGATTTCTTTCTGTAATCGCATTTTTTCTTGTTGGAGTTTGACTAACATATGAAGAAATAGGTTTTAACCAATCTCAGACTGAATTTTTGCAGGGTTACTAGATAGGGCTGGTAGATAGGGCTTTTGGAGTTTCATTGGTTTTTGATAGAAAATCTGGAATAACAAGAAAACCGTTGGAAATAGGTATAGGGAAAGGCATAGCTAATCGATACATAATTAAATACTGCATCTGACCAACTAATAATATATAGGGTATCACATTTGCAAAACCCAACTCTTTCAACTTTGAAAATGTAATTGGTCATAAAATTTTGGACAGGCTGTATGCGATAAATCAATTTTCAATATGGATTTTCAAAGTACCATTCTTGTGCTTCCGTCTATCCCAGAAGCGCTTACCACAAGACCAAAATGGATAAAAGTTGCGGTATTGAAAATAAGGCTATATCTTTCAAAATTTTAAGAATAATCAAGATATCTAACAAAGAAATGAAGATACGTGGAGGGAAAGCAGGCAGATGGAACATATCATGAAGTTTTTTCAGGAATCCACAAGAATGAGATATAATATCGAGTGTTCCATTTAAAATAAGGAAGTTAATGGCAACTCACAAACTGGCAACCAACAAAAGTGGTACGACTTTGAGAATATTTAAAAATGAAAGAGAATCTGACTAACCCTGGAGTTCAAAAATTCAGAATTCTAGTTTTTTCTAACCACGGAAACTTTTAACTCACGGGTACCGTGAAAAACCCTGTATGGTTTCTAATATTTTTAAACCTATAGCATATTCACTGAATAGATGCAGTATAAAAGATGGGTAATACGAAAAGTAGGTTCTTTATTGATTTGTGAGTAACCTAAGGTCCGTTTAACAAAATGTAAATATAAAAAGTAAATTGAAATATGGATTGTTTGACAAAAATTATAATAAATTTGGTTACGCCTTCCGAACTTTCCGTTCAGTTTGGTGTTCTGTAAGGTATATATTGGGACCATGCTATTTCTAATAAATATTAACGATTTTTAGCAGAACATGCTTGTGGATAAGAATATTCTATTTGCAGGTGATATCACTTTGTAGTAAAGTTTAAGTATTGTTGTGACGTCTTAGTAAAGCTTCTTCAGCCCACAGTTGCACGTCAGAGTGGTTTGCAGCAAACTGATTATTTCTTAATTAGATTAAAACTACGACCATTGTGTTTTCTTTGGGAGATATTACAACTGTTAATAACCCAGAATCTACCAAGTATGTGAGATTCCTGCTAGATCCCAAATTAAGATGGGACACACCATATAGGTGATTTTTACCTGATAGGCAAACTCTTGAAGATTACGTTGGTTTTTTGATGGGCCTATCTTCCATAATATCTAAAAATATAAAGTTCGCTTATATTTCGCTGTTTGTGATATCGTTTGGGATGTTGTTGTCAGGACAAAGCTCGTCGTGGTATAGCAGACTTTGGTCTGTAGAGAGGGGCTATTCGAATTTTAGGCAACTTGCCCTATTGTTCCGACAGTAAGTTTTCGCAAACTCCAACCTTTCAACATCCTTTTTAATGCTTAGTTTTAAAATTTTAAAATCCAGTTTCTTCATGTGGTGAGGGAAAATATTGTAGCGCTTTACATTTTCATAAACAAACAAAAATTGAGAACTAGATAAACGAGCATATTTAAGGCTTAAATTATTTTTCTTTCTAGTACGGTAGTTTGAAAGAATACACAAAGTTCAGAATTATAATGTTGCTTTTAATATGCAAAACCCAATCAAGTATGTGTTGCTGTGGAAAGGTTAAAAGTTTTCGAAAACTTGGCGACTGTCGGAACAATAAGGCAAGTTGCCTACAATTCGAATAACCTTTATCTGCAGAGCAAAGTTTGCTATACCACGACGAACTTCGTCCTGACAACAACCATCCCAAGCGATATCACTGAATGAAACAGCGAAACATTAGTCCATCAGGTCTTTTATTCCGAAGAGGAATATTGACTTTTTTAATGATTGTATTTTAGCGTTGTTTTAGGTTAATATGTGTAATTTAATGTCTTGTCTGTGATGTATTATTTTATTCACAGGTACTACATCATTTCCATATACCTTTCATGTTTTATAGTGCTGCCTTTTGACGTGTGGAAATACCTTTGTATAGTGGCATCAATAAAACTATTTAATTATTTATGATCAATGAACAACGCATTTGTTTGATGAGTAGAGTGTTGACAAATCGTTTAAAAAGAAGAAATATGCATAATTTTCTTAAACGATATGAAGCTAGCAAGTTTAGGTAGCCACACGTTTACAAGAATATGTGACGGTTAGCATTTGATGGGCATACGATTGCATAGCGAATAATTAATCACCATTATATACCTGCATACATAATGAAATCATTATCAGGCATTACTTTACACTTTCTGCTCGGTCTTGGATTTCAAAATCGTGAAAGTCACCAGGAATAACAGGTATGAAACAAAGGTGCGTGTGTAATCCACACTATACACTAAAAGTTCGTATTACATCGCCCGGTCACGATTTTTTTTTGTTTGTTTGCTGTGAACGTTTGAGGTTTGCTTTCGCCTACCTTTTTATCCCTTCAAGCATAGACGCAGGCTACGAATTTATGGATACGTTTAACGGACAGGAACAACTTGCGTGTGTTATTTGCGGTACATTAGATCAACAAATAGGTCGATTTTTTATTTAAATATCTTGTGAGTCTAGTCGCTTATGGTCTTCCAGATTTCCGTTAAAATACGTCATGTAAGTCGTTACTTCGTGTGGGAAAGTGTTGAGGTATATGAAACTTAATTTCTGTTGCTTTCGAAGCAAACACTTGATGGCTATATTATAAGCACATCTTAGCAACTTTAGGTTCATGTTCGTTTGAGAAATAATTTTATTATACATGTATTTACATCGTACAAGAAACTAAAACGAATCTGGTATGTTGAATCTTTATTACTGTATAATAAAAATACTTCTTAGAACAAATTATTTTCTTTTATCCATATTTTTCGTCAAAATCGAAGATGATATTATAGCATAGGTGGCCCAACAACATGACTGTATAGAAAAACAATTGCCGGTCATTACACTCTTTGCATTCATTTCGTCCGGAATGAATTGGCGGCGCCTTGGAGAGCCGAGGACACGAGTGCCAATAAGCCGTGCGGTTCGAAAAATAATTACAGGCATCAATGAGCACGACCTTTTTCGCATTAAGAATAAAACGAATGACTAATGTACCGTTAAATATTTTCAGCTGAACCCATCGGTAATAGGGAAATATGCGGACGACTGTAAATTTCTAATTGCGGAAAGTTGTATTTTATTAATAGCTCATATAATTCACCTATTAAATCAGCAAATGCACCTAATAACCGATAAATGAAAAGTGTAATTTGTAGATTTTATTGCCACTTTAGGTATAGTTAATTTTAATTTGAATTAAAAATTGTATTTTATTATAATTCATAGATACCTAAGTAAGTTATATAGAAAAGCGTAACGTTTCATAACGTTATTTGTTCGATTTCCTTAAATGGAATAAACCTATTTCGAATTATGATGAACGTTGCATAAACTACCGCTGTTATGTAAAACCGAAACCCAACTGGTGGGAATAAGCGTATTAGATTGTGATATGTTGATTTGAAAGTAAAATGACGTATATTTTTCTTCCAGTTTTCATATGTATACCATATCATCGTAAAATAATAACGACAACCCAAGTAATTTGTTATTTTTACGATTTGAGGGTGAATTTTACAGCATCCTTTCTGACTCCCCAGGAACCGCCATAATGACGTCAATTATTGGTAATTATTCGTCGGATACGTCATAAAACGAGTAATTGACGTACACTGTAAAAAAATTGCAGTAAAATTACATGTAAAATAGTTGCCTACAATTTTACAGGAAAATTTGCTTCATAAGGTAAAATTTCTACCATCTAGTAAATTTCACATGCTGATGTGTTTCTCAAAGACTGTACTGTAAAATTCGTATGTAATACTTATATGAACTCTATATTTACCGAACTCTGAAGTAATTTTCATATGTATTTTTATAAAGAGAGCAAGCAACTTACCTAATTCTTTTATAGCACCTAATAGGTCATACTCAATCGCTCAACCAGGGATCAAGAATGAACACGCTTACGCGAAACCTACGATTGTTTGTGACGTACATATCATTGAGCCAATAATAAGTTCGACAAACGAATAGAATTACCTATGCGCACAGATAAATAATCCTAATGCACTAATTCCCCCAAAAAATGTCAATGTTACACTTTTAAGTAAATTTTGAGAGTAAATATAAAATTGTACATGTTTTTTCCTGTATTTTCCTTTTGAATTTTTGTTACATCTTAAACTTACATGAAAAAGCTATAAATTTTACCGAAATTTCTTTTTCCATGTTAAATATCCTAGAAAAAACATGTAAAACAAAATTTACATGATTTATTGTGGTAAATTCACAACATTATTACATGTAATATTCTTGATTTACCATGGCAAAGTTACTGTAATTTTTTACAGTGTACCTATGACGCGACGTAGTGACGTGCATTTGATGTTATTAAAGTCGTCTTTTTGAAGTCTTCAATTGGTCAGGTCATTATAAAAGGTTCAAAGTCCACCAGATACATATATTAAAATTGTAATAATGGTGTTAACATTTAGCAGAATATATTCTTGAACTCAGTACCAATAAATATAAACATTCGTGCTAAATAATAAGTATATATTAGATACGGGGGAGAATCTTTTAAGTTTATATGAGAAACTGAATATTACATACTCAAAATAGCTTTATAAAATTTTAAATGTCGTTAATTTTGGTGCAATACTATTTTAATGATTGATTTGAACTGAATAGAAAAAATAGACCCCATCTCAATACATAATTGAATTACGCGCCCCACAACGAGTGGTAGAGGATGCCTCCAGTTGCATGTGTTGGCGGTTGGCGTATTTCATATACCCCTATGATTCTCGCCACCCGCCACTTTAGTTTGCTTTAGTCCATCTTTAGTCGCTTCGATAGTCTCGGCTGAGAGGTATACTGTTGTGCGGTATAGCAAAGTGGAAAAAAGTAGATTTTTATAGGTGCGATTTGTGTTAAGTTAGAATTGCCGAGCCCTTTTTCATTAGTTATTGTATAATATTGCGTAATATCATAAAATAGTAGCTTCTGTTGTCGTAATTTTTGGCAATATAGTGCAGAATGATCCCAGAAATAAACAGAAAATGGACACGTAATGAAGTCATCCAAAATTATAATTCTTCCACTCAACGACATAACCGTTGAAAACGACATAACCTTAATTTTTTTTGGCTATTATAATTTGGATACGTTAACCGGTAAGAAAATTAATGAAATTGTCATTCATAAAATTAAATGTATTCTCTTTATGTTACACATTTATTTTTGCCCTAAATTAAGTCATGTATTAACAGATGAAAGTACGTCAATGCGACGTATCAAATAACATACTTACGTAGTTCTTCTTAAAATGACGTCGGTGGGGTGTGACATTAACTCGTCGTTTTGACGTCGTATGTATGTCATTTTCGACGTCGCAGTTCGTCGTAAACGCCCAATAAACAACGTCATTATGATGACAGTTTGCCACCTGGGTCATAAAGGAATCTCACGATCTATAAATGGCAAATACTAATGAATCTTTGCGAGCCTGTAGATTCCATGAAGTGCCATTCAATGAGCCTTTCTGTTGTGGCGCAACTTCAACTTTAGGAGATGCAATTTGATTATTTAAAATAACTTTTAAACGATGAAAAGAAAAAAGATCCAATGACGAACCTACACCGTTTAGACAGCTCTTTCGCCTGGTATAGCTATTTATACACAGGGTATTACAATAAGTATGGAACGACATATGTTCTGTTTATTTGATCGATTTTCAGATATCGGGTATTATTGCTCCTGTTGCTATCAAATACTGTATATGAAGGTAATTTAGCTAAGGGCTGTCACGAAAATTATGATTTGACATACTTCCTCAATTTTAAAGATATACTTTATATATTGTCATGTGATAGCATTGTGAGTTGAAAATCGGTGTAAAGTTATTTCAAATGCTAATATATTGTTGCTCTGGAAACAGATAAAAAAATATAACACAGAAGAAAATGAAAGTCTGGGGAAAAGAAAATATGTCAAAATTATTTCAACAAGTATTTATAAATCAGTATAATAATTTACAATTACTAAACAACTTGTGCCTGCTGCTTTTATTGAACGTCTCTCAGGCACACATCCTAGCAGCACAAATTTTAGCAGAAAAAAATATTGTACGTTCTCTGAGGGCTGTAGAAAGCGCTCATGAAGAAAAGGCATCTAGTTGCGCCAGTCTGACACCGTTGTGTCTCCATTCCTTTCTCCTTCCATTACCACATAACTTTTTCATAAGTAGATGTGGAACAACTTCAATTGTGGTTTTCGATATTGGAACAATTTAAGCACGATAATGTTTCGCCAAGACAATAACCGCCTTAGAAAGAATATTATGCGCTATTTGAACTAGATTGCTGCCGAAGGTAATCTTTGTTCTGAGTGGAACAAAAGATAGATTTATCTCCTTATGTCTGCTAACTTTGTCCTTCCCGCAGATTAGTTGCAGTTACCTGAGAATGGCAAAAATATTTGATGAAATCTTCTCTAACATTTACCAGAAGATAAATCTATCTGATAGTTGACAAACTGAAAGTGTTAACTAAAAATTGAATAATTGGGCTTAAATCAATCTTTTATTAAAATAGCCAACCAGAGCCATGAAAGAGCTGGGATTATGTATTCAGCTTAAGGGGATATGCCAGTGTCTAAGAAAATTAAACCAGCAAGACAGAAGGAAAAAGGTAAGCCTTCTGATGGTTCCAAAATACACAAGAATGGAAAAAAGTGAAGTAAAAAATAATCCTGCAAAGGGAGGGGAGGGAGGGAGATTGGTATAACATTCTTAAAGTCCGAACTCCTTTGAGGGGTAAGTTGTAGCACAATACTGGGAAAACTAAAATGTGCAGTACAGTAGAGAGAACCCAAGTAGCGGAAAGATTTCCTGGGAAGAAATCAAGCTAAGTCTGTTATACCTATAGCCTAATATAGTAAAATAAATTACAATTTTCAAATTGAACTGTTTAGAAAGTGTGTACTACCACACTTCACTTATCATCAATCCTAACCCAATTATGGACGAAGGATCAGCATATGTAATGGGATAAATAGTTTTAAGAAATTATTAATATCCGTATAAAGTAAGAATAATTGTTTAACATATTAGCGGGATCCTATCGGACCATTGCAAACTGGAAGGACGTATGAGTAGCCCTGGAACAGCAAAAGGATCGGAATATGGTTTTTGTGAGAACAGGATGAACCATCCAACCATATCCTCTCAAACCGCACAGTACTGTATAACCCAAGAACATTGCATCTGTCAAATTACACAGGAAGATTTATATATAATCCTTCTCATATCCGCATGTTTTGAAAGAAATGAGAATGGATAGCAGGTGTAATGCAGCAAGAATAGGGGACGCAATATATCTTTTAAGTCGCAGTGATTTATCACCCTCTCACTTATCTACAAACGATATATAGAGTATATTTGAACCGTAAAAATGTAAAAGCAGACATTTTACAATTGCCAACAAAATGGCGAGCAATGGATTCTAACAAGAGTTGCCAAAAATACGATTTACTAACTCTCAAAAGCATAAACTGATACTTGAATTAGTTATAGGAGTTTTAAATTTAGTTGTTGGCGCAAAAATAGGTATTTGCATGTATACCTTAGCTGTTTGCCTTTAAACGAATCCGATTGTTAATTTTTAGTCACGTAACCTAGTTACAGTTGTTGCCATGGTATTTGCTTTGTATGTTTACGATTATTAGTGATATAATATTATAACAACAACAGAAAAAGTGTTGAAATTAACAAACAAGTATAATTCGCATATAACAATTGAAGCGCTCGGGGGAAAATAGTAATAAGCCACAAGTTATCGAAAATCTCGTTTTCAATGTAAATATTCTATTTAAAAAGGTAACAAGCCTCAGTGAATTTATTACCGCTACTAGTAAAAAGATCGCGCCACAAGTCAATGGTTACGTTCTTGATCCAAGTCATCTTCAAGGCAAAGTTGGAGTAAAAACGTAACAAGCCACATAAATTCAACATGGCGGATGTAAGGTATGTGACATCTAAAAGAAAGTTAATTTGTAGTGAAGAAAATAGTAGTGACAATGACATTTCGAGCGAAACAGATGATAGTATTAAGGACAAGGATTATATTTATACAAGTAGCAATAATGAAAGCAGCAGCGTTTGTGAATCAGAAGTAAGTAAAGTTTGATGTGGCTTATTCCCTTTTAACAAAATTTTTGGTCTATATTTTTGGCTTTGGTGGCCTTGGTTTTGCTGGTGAAGTGTAATGTTAAAATCAGTACTTTGATTTGCCAGTGTTAATCCGTGTAAGTTCAGTACAGTACTAGCCAGGTTACAAAACATAGGAAAAAATAATCTAACAACTAAACAATTTGTGTTTGTTACTGATTTAACAAATTTAATTTATGTGGTATTTTGACAGCATTTTTATGGTTGTTTTAGAAAGAGGGTCCTACTAGGGCATATGTAACAACTCCGCCAAAGAAACCACCATCACGGCAAAGACAAACAAACATTCAATGTAGAAAGAAGGTGAAAGCTCATCAGAGAAGAAATTTGGGCTATGGGTATACCACCCTAAAGGGCGTGGAAAAAGACTGTAAATCATTAGGACCACCTTGCAGTTGTAAAAAAAAATGCAGAGAATCATTAGAAGGGAGGAACAAAATATTTTTCATTCATTTGGAATTTACAAACGTTTGATAGACAAAACGCGTACTTATTCGGCATTATTAAAAGTGTAGGTAAAAAACGTAAATACCCAAAAAACAAAAAGAAAAGTCATCACGATCTACCACATTTAAATACTATGTTAAGACAAAGGGAAAAGACCATGAAGTGTGTAAAGAAGAATTTTTGTCAGTCCATGGTTTACAAAATAATAGAAGACGAGTTTATAATGTTTGCAAACAAATCAGAGACGGACTTAATACTCCAAAATCTGATGGGCGTGGTAGACATAAGAATAGAAAGAACAGGTTGCCGGAAGTAATGGTGCAATCTGTTCATGACCATATCAAATCTATTCCAAAATATTGCAGTCATTATAGCCGCAAGCAAAATCCACATAGAAGCTATATTGACCACGATTTGTCAATATCGTTGCTGTATAAAAAGTATTACATTTCTTGGTGTAAAGCACGTAATATTATTCCTGTTAAAGAAGACAGATATCGCAGGATATTTTGCTCGGAATATAATATCGGCTTCAAACTTCCTAGAAGCGATACGTGTGCAACATGCGATGAATACCATATTTTGCTCGAATCTCATAAAGATAGTGAAAAAAAAATTCAAGACATCACAATAAGTTTGGAGCTACACCAAAGAAGAGCGGAGGCGATGCAGACGAACTTAAAAAATGAAATGCGAAGATCAAAAGAAGAAAACAATTTGCTGGACGTAATATCGTTCGACTTACAACAAGCGCTACCGATTCCACACCTTACGTTTGGTAAAGCGTTTTACTTACGTAAAGCCTGGATGTACAATCTGGGAATACACGAAGGTAATACTGGAAAAGGTTACATGTACATGTGGACCGAGAATGTTGCCAAAAGAGGAAGTGATGAGATCGCCAGCTGCATTTTAAAATACATTAATGACAAGCTCCCAACAACCCAACAAACATCTCATTGTATTTACTGACAACTGTGGTGAACAAAATAAAAATTGGACTCTCATGGCTTTGTGGCTTCACTTAGTTAGAATAATGTCTACAAATCTATAGAACATCGCTTCCTTGTGGCTGGACATACGCATCTGCCTTCCGATCGTGATTTTGCGGCCATAGAAAAACATAAGAAATACATAAATCAGGTTTACTCACCAGAAGAATGGGTACAAGTGTAAAAGAATTCAAGAACTAAAAATCCATTTACTGTGTATGAAATGACACAAAATGACTTTTTCTCTTTTGACGAAATAGGCAAATCAATAAACAGGAAACAGTTTACTGAGGACAAAGAAAACGTAGACTTTGCCAATGTACGCTGTTTTAAGTTTGAAGCTGATAATCCTACCAAAATATTTATTAAACATATTTTGAACGAAGATTTCAAGCCTGTAAATGTTGGTAAAAGGGGACAGAAAATTCCTCAAGTGATGGACCTGAATACAGTTAAAAAGAAATACACCGGCCCAGTTATAATTAAAGATATAAAATTAAAGAACTTGAAGGTACTCCTGCCATACATTCCATTAGTGTACCACGATTTTTATATAAATATTGGAGTACAAGACGTTACGCCTGCTGAAGAATGTGACGACCAAGTCGAGAACATAGATGGTGTAGATAATTAATGCTCATACTACACGTTTCTTTTTGTTGAAGCTAATCCAATAAAAATAGTATTTTATAATTCTTAATAAAAAATTACTTGACAACTCAGCTGCCCATTATTTATCCGTAGTTTTTATAACTTAAGAACTGTTCCACTTCTTTGAGTGAAAAAAAGTAACAAGCCACATTTTATTCAGTTTTTCTTATTTTTTTTTTTTGAAAATGCAAAAGCAATCTTCATTTCGTCATGGAATTTTAAAGAGACCGATAGCCGCATTTATATACCAAAACATTGAACAGAATTCTTTAAAACTCATATTTCAGGATTTGATCATAATATACATTCTAGCTTTTCTCAAAATTAAAATAATGTGGCTTATTACTATTTTCCCCCGAGCGCTTCAATTGATCAAGCCGAAAAGGAAAAAGAAAGATTAAGATACAAAGATATGGTTGTGTTGTTTTACAACTTCTTTGTCAGTTGAACAGGTTTTTTTCCAGATAATCTCGTAAGTACCTGCCTCAATTTCCCAATTGCTGCCATAAAATAAGACATTCCAATGCTCTTCATTGAGCGAATTAAGAAATTTCAACGAGAATTTTTACGGTAGTAAATCCAAATCCTATCAAGATAGGTATCTTTATATTGAAGCATTGTATGACAAATGTTAAAAATAAACCAAAGGCAGTCAGTGTGAAACGTCAAGCAATTCTTGGATGCAAAATGATATCCGTGGCAATACTAGGTATCTGGAAAAAAACTAGTTGAGAGAATTTTAAAAGAGTTTCACGAAACCGGAGTTTTGTTAGCAGAAAAAAAGTGGTGGTGATAGAGTTCCGCAGAAAATAATTCCCGAACGAGCAGCTATAAAAATTTCATCAAATCTTAATCTTGCTGTGGAACTCATTATGGAAGAAATACAAGAATACAAGAAACAATAATTAGACGGTACTTGCCCTGTGATTTGAATATAATTAAACTCTGCAAGATGCTGTACAATGCTCGAGTGGAAGATAACCAAATCAAATATTTTTGTACGACAATATAACATTGGACTTGGATTTCTGAAAGTTGGTGTATGTTCAAAAGTGTCTGCAATTTCCCGCAAAAACAAAAAAAAATCAGCGGTCCTCCAAAGAAAATAAGGATAATGATAGAGCAACGCATACATAAACTACATAGTACTGTGTTTCACGAGTCATTAAGGGAAGACAGGATTGTGAATTTTTTTTTTACTACCAAAAGAATTTACCTTTACCAAAGATCCCTGATTAAACCTGCTGCTTCAGGCATCCAGATCAACCTGCACAATTTTACGACAGGTAAGTGGAAATTCAACATAAAAACTCAATCCCAAAACAGTAAAATCATCCATATGGACGGACAGTGACCACGAAAGAAGCCACCAAATGAGGTAATTTTCGCAGTCTTTACACTTTAGAGCAATTACGGTTGGGAGGCGATGGCCGTTGAGGGTAGAGCAAGAACAAAACACCAAGATGGTTGGAATGATCCAATATTGGGTAGAATGTTGATCCCCATTTAATATAAAATGGGTAGAAATCGTATTCCCAGTTGTCGGCCATTCTTTTCTTTGGTCAAATAGAAAGGAAAGTTACATAATGCGCCACTCTGATCGACCCAGAAACATACACTGATATTATTAAAGAGTATTCTACAGTGCTGAAAGCGAGTAAAGATTTTCCAGTTTTTGGAAAAATTAGTTGCAAAAAATTCTCAAGAGTCCTGGGTCTTGGCATTTCTGTTTTTAACAATCTAAACGAATATTTTCTTTCAAAATCCAGTAATGGATCCGTTCTCTCCAGAGGTAAACCATTCTACAAGTATAACATTTCTGTTGCTAAAGGTATTTGTAAGAAAAGCAAACACATTAGTCAAATAGAAGTACAACCGGTGACTAAGGGCCGAAGACTTAAACTCCACAACATAAAAAGCGTTTCATCTTTAATGACAAATATTTCGGTTCGAATTGGGAGTGAATCAGGTGGCAAATCATCGTGATTATGATATTACGACTAATTTATCCAAAACTGAAGACAATGGAACCAGCGTTTCGTATTGTTTATTTTTTTTTTTGCTTTTGTAACTATTTATGCATGATTCTCCATTAAAACTATTTTCTACTAATAGCATAGAAATACAAAACCAAACATTTGCGGCTCACTTAGATGTTTACGCATACATTTGCATGCCTTAGGTGCAAAACCAGACATGTTTGGTTTTGATATATGTACAGTGTTGCCAACTTGGTGAATTTTCCACTAAATCTGGTGTATTGAAAGCACGTCTGGTGTACACAAATCATATTCTAGTGGCTAGTGAAAAGTTTAGTGGATTTTCTTCAAGTAGCGTCACTCTCGCCAAGATAAATTTCAGTCGCCATTTTATTTTGTACCGTATAATGTATGTTACGTAACTTTACCATTCGTATTCTATGATATGGAATTTAGAGTGTATTGTCGTTTATATGGGAATGATTGTAATTTTAATTCTAACATACATATACATTTTTAAAATTTCGTACACAATGTACAAAACAAAATGGTAGGAGGTCACTAAAAATTTTCCCTGAAAACCTACTTATAAAAACGTGAGTGACGCTACTTGGTGTTCCTATACTATGATTGCATATGTACACTGACAGACAAAATTAATGTCGTTATATATAGCGCTGTGACTATCAAAACTGCTCATCATTTGAACAGGAGCGCGTTCAGCTGCCATCGACTTATGCAGGTAGGAAGTTTATTAGGCTACCTGCGTGTAAAACACTTGACAATTAAAAACTCAGATAGGAAAATACGTACTGCTGTGAACTGATTGTCCAAGCATACAAATTTAAAAAAATTTAAAAATGACAAAATTAATGTTAGCTAGCCTCAGCAATTATGATTTAAAAGGCGCCAGAGATTCTTATATCTCAGAGTAACTTTCATGAAAAGTAATAGTGGGCGTTTGTAAATTTGACTTTTCTTTAAAATCCCTAATAATAGAAGTGGCTAATTCAAAAATAAAAGAACTATTTAGATGATATTTAAAATCATTAACTTTATTGTAAAAAGAAAAAAAAAAAAAAAAAACATTTAATTAACAACAATAGGGGAAAAAACCGTAATACAGAAGGTATTGGATTAAAATACCCCTTCGTTGAATTTACAATTAAAAAAGGACAATGCAAATCCTTTAGCAACAAAATGGTGAATTCGTTCTAAGAAGGAATTTCTTATACACAAAAATCCACGTGGTCTCAAAAATTCAAAGCAAACTAAAATTTAATAAATCAAACGTGGAGAAGCAAGTAAAATCAAAATGAAATTAAAATACAAGCCCAGAGCTTCTCTTCACCTACCCGAGGTGATTAAATAAAATTAATTTGAAAACTACAAAAAAACGGAAATTTAAACTCTAAACGCGATCACTTCTAAAACGAAAATTATTAACGGGCCTTATACATAAATTGTGCACAATAATACAACGCCAATTAATAAGCGGAGATGTCTGAATAATGATCAAAATTAAAATAATTACGGAACAAATCTTTACAAATGAAAAATCGCAAAATGGATGCATAGAGCTCAAAATTTACATGTACTTACATTCGTGACAATGATTCAGACTCTGAGCCCTAAAGAGGCGCTCCTACGCGTATATACAAACTTGCAGCTGCGCGCGCTGCGTCAACCGCATAAATCATAGAATACGCCTTATAAGAAGGATCTAACATAAGATAACAAATGCTAAACATATAAAGGAAAGAAAAATAAACTAACTAACTGAACAATTAAATACATCCAATAAAACTACTAAATTCTTAGCAAAATTTAAAACAAAGTGAGAATTTGCGCGCGGCAACGCCAAAACTTGATCTTGGAAAATAACAGCATAGAGTTCAAACAACCGGGGAGCCATGCCATAGCAGTACGTTTGCTGGAGACTACGACATTAATTTTGTCGGGCAATGTACATACATATCTATACAAATAAATAAAAGTACAAAAAAAATAATAAAATAAATAAGGATATGTATTATGAATTTATAAAACACGGTTATAGTTGTATATTGTTGTAAATTATTAATATGTGACGATTACTTAATAAGTGTTGTATTAAATTCATAAAAATTACCTATAATAACAAATGAAATAAAAGGGAATTTATAGTAAAAAACTATTAACTATATAAATATATCAAATATTTTTTTGCTTTTCTTTTAGTAGTAGTACTTTAAGTAATTCCTTGCCCAATTCTAGTGATTTTCTGGTGGAATTATAATCTCAATTTAGTGAAATATGTGTTCTGTCAATTGGCAACACTGATGTACATATGTCATTTTTTTTTACATATCATTATTAACATCATCTCAAACTTCTATGAAAATTGCAAGTTAATTATTAATTAGTTCATTTGGCAGGCTTCTTGCGGTTTTATCAAAATTAGTTACACGTCAAACGTCTGTTTTTGTATTTGCTAGCAGAAATTTCAGCCACCTAACACCTATTATTCTACACCTGCTATTAGGCTCCGTTATCGCAATACCACATGTTCGGCACATCTTCTACAATTGTGTGCGCGCCCAATACGTCGTGCGACCGCCATCCGTGGGAGAAAACCATCCCTCCAGCATCCGGTCATTCGGTGACACGACCACGGAGAAGGTGCGGATGAACTCTGACACGGCGGCGTCGCTTCCGCATAGCGGACATCATCATTGCATTGATGCACAACAGGCGATACCGGTGCCATTGTGGGTCGCCCGTGTCACCTCGACTCCGCAATTCATCTTGCCGTTGTTATTTAAATGCGAATCGCGTCGAGATCGCGCTTGTCGGTATGTGCGGTGTATGCGTTCCTGATTGATAAATGGTTCGCGAGGGACACGCGGGTGGTTTATGAGCGCGATCGCCCGTCCGACAAGATCGCTTTCCCAGAATCTCCGGCATGTTGTAAATCATGCGAGTTATGTAAGTGAGATTAACTAAGGTGTATGTATGTACGCACACGCGTTAGTTTCCCGAAGGCTTAAGGAGTAGCGGAAGGAAAAGTACATAGCGTAATGCTACACCTTGATAAATCCAGAGGTAACTACTGACGATTTGTAACAGGTTTTGAGTTAAACGTACGAGAAGTATTTTCTGAATCAGTGGAAGATGCAACAATCTAGAGAACATTATTCCCACACAAAAAAAATTATCCATTTCATTCCATTCATAATTTAAGCATATCAATATGTGAGGAGACTTTTTTCCAAGTCCATTGCATTTAGTATGTGGCGTTTCACAAGGTTCAGTGCTTGCCCCAAGACTATTGCTTTTTATGAGCGATCTGAAGCGAGTAAGAGCTGTGATAAAAGAACCTGACAGCTAGCAAATTTGAATGTGCACGCTAGCGTCATTCTTTTGAGTTTGTTCTAGTTAATAGCAGTCAATAGGCAGATTGAAGCTCACTAATCCATGCTACCTGAGATCAAAGGTGCCTACGCTGTTTGTCCGTTCTTGTTGAGGTTTTCCTTCGTTACAGTCGGTACGTTGCGAGCTGGTTAGTAACTGTTCATTGAAAACTTCCAGTAGCTTGGTTTTAATATTACACGAGCTTCTTTCTAATAAATTATTGCAAGTTCTGGATTGGTGGAATTAATTGGAAAAAGATGAATATATAACATGAAAATGCTGTTCAGTGCCCAATCCTTAATGTTTATTATATTTTACTACCGGCTTCGGACTATGCCATCGCTGACGATTTTATTTACCTGAAGATGACATAATCCGAAACTAGTAGTACAATATCATAAGAATTAAGGATTGGACACCGAGCAGCATCTTTTCGCGACTAATCTTTTCCCAATTCTTTCTAATATTCAGAATATTTTAACAAGGTGTTCATATTTCGAATATGACATACGAATAAATACTTAATTTCGATTAACATTTGTAAATGTGTATATAATAAAGGCTGATCCAAATTGGACTTTATAGTTTATGTTCTCCAATAAAAACGAAATATTGGACAAATTAGAATTTTATTGCTATCAATATATAAGTACCAACTGACCACTTAGAGATGGAAAATGATATCAGTCAAATGCTCTTCACGACTCCGTTAACATGACACGATTCTTTCTTTGAAATCATTTATTATGCTTTGAGATAACTGCGGCTATATTTATGTAATTGCATAGCTGATTTTGTCCTTTAGATCTGGAAGTGTAGCGGGTTTATTGCTATAAACCCTTTCCTTCAGATATCCACATAAGAAAAAGTCTAGTGGGATTAGATCCTAAGACCTGGGTGGCCAATCAATGTTGCCCCTTTAAGATGAGAGATTACACAGCCAGTTGGTTTGAAGTAGTGTGGTTGTTTCACGTGCGGTGTGACATGTGGTTCCCCAATGAGAACAAGTCGGTTACATTTACGTGAATTTAACGTTGTATTGGTTGAAATAACGTTAAATTCACGTAAATGTAACCACTTGTTCTCATTTGATCCATTCTGTTGAAAACACACGTTCATTTACGTTCAAATCATTGATTTCATTGAACAAAATCATTAAAATTTCCCGATAAGGTAAACCATTAACAGTAACAGCATTGGCATTTCCATCTTTAAAAAAGTATAGGCCAATGATTCCCCCAGCTCATAGTTCACACCAGGCAGTGCATTTTAGCGGATGCATTTGTTTCTTATGGATCAAATGTGGATTTTCGTTACCCCAAATATGACAATTTTGGCGATTAACAAAGCCATTCAAGTGAAGGTGACCTTCATCATTCAAGATTTTTTTTTTGCAAAAATCAGCATCAACTTCTGTCTTGTCTAAAACTTAGTTCACAAATGCACGACACTTCTGGTGGTCCATTTCTTTGTGTTTTTGCGTTTGTTGGATTTTCTACGCATTTATATGCAGATATTTTCTTAAAGTTTGTTAATTAGTAGTACCGTATGAAAGAGGCAATTGCTGTGCACAGCGACGAATTGATATGGCTACTTCCCCATGCACACTCTTACTCACCTGAGCAATATTTTCCTCGGAAGGACCTTTGCGCCTATACTATATCTTTGGTTTATCAATAACCACACCGCCTGTTTCAAGATGCACACGATCACAAATTGCACGCTCACTTGGTACATTATTGCGTCCAAAAAGTTTTCTTTCTACGTACTGTACGGCGCCATGATGCATTTCCAATGTGTTTCGATAGTAACTGTCAAAACGTGAACTTTCAAATACTCTCATAAAGCAAATAGAGCGCAATCAAATCCTGAATTTCAATTTGGATGATCCTTTATAAATAAAGCCCAATGTTCTGTATAATTTTTAACCTCCGACCGATACCTAAGCCTAAAAAGGGTTTCTTTGGGTAAGCTTCGCGAAGAAAACAACTGTGCTCCAAACTGAGATTGCTGTAATTTATCATTGTGTCAGAGACATAGAATGATGTACCAGATTAGGTAACAGCGTCGCTATTTTCTCTGACAGCCAGTCAGGACTTAAAGCGATTAGTTGCGTAAGTGTTAACTCTAAGCCGATTTGGGACTGTGTAAGCGTCCTATATGAGGAAGAGAAACCAACATTGGCCTGGATTTTCAACCACCCGGCCGTGATAGGAAACGAGGCGGTGCATGAATTAGCCAGGCGAGGTTCGTCAAGGATTTATTAGAGCTGGCCCTTCTTGTGGAATGGACAAATCGCAAATTAAAAAATCCTTCGATGAATGGATACGTAACGAGTCTAGAGAGTGGCGTCAAAAGTCACCAGGGCAAAGAGAGGGAGAAGAGTTTCTGAAGGAACAGAGCCTGAATTTACTAAAGGTCTACTGAATAAAGATGGGAAGATTGTCAAGATAGTAGATCTGCAACCTGGTCACTGTAGGTTAAGCAGGCATCTGTATAACATAGACCTCAGCTAACAGCTAACAGCTACACAAAGAAGTCACTGTCAAAAATGATATACCTAATAGAGAATGCAAAATTAGAAAGCGCCTTATAGAAAACAGGAAATCACAGTAGATCTGAAACAGGTCCGTGCGCCATAATTTAATCTAATCTAATTTAATCCGTATAATTTGTCTTGTGGCTCTCCTTTATACTTTCATTAACCCTAATACTACCATGGGTTTACTAAAATCCACATGTGTGATTACAAAGACAATTTTATTATGTGGAATAAAATATGCCCAAAAGATACAAACCTGGCCTAAAATATTGGAGCAAATATGTTTATTACACTATTTTTTATATAACACAAGCAAGTCAACTATAAGGGCAGAACCTGGAGTTGTTCTGTAAATAAAACGTAATAGAACCAACTAGAGAAACACTGTTGACAAGTTTTACAAGCTGTTCTTATCAAGAGCATGCCATGAAAATAAAGCTACATATTTAGTGGCATACTCAACGGCGTACGTCTAAACCTCTATCCAAAGTGGGCGAATGATATCCTAGATACTGGGGTATCTAGTTTGTTTGTGATTTGTTATCCAAGTGTCAAAATATCCATAAAAACTTAGTACCATAGCAACATCTGTAAACAACTTTTGCTTTGTGGCCAACATTACCACTTGCAACAATTGCATGAGTTAGAGGATATATTAAAACCAACGAACTTATTGGAGTTGTTATTTAAAACAAAATATAAATCTTAAAAAATAAAAATGTTCGAGAATTTTTGCGAAGAATTGAAGTTTTTTTCCTAAAAAAAATTCCTAAGTACAAGTGGATTATTTTAAGTGCCTATTAAAAAATTCAATGAAGCAAACAATTCAGAGCAACGTAGGAATGGAGAAAGAAACAAATGGAAGGATAAACAAAGCAGCAAAAGTATATTACACCCTCAACAAAATATTTACTGTAAGGAAAATAAGTAAATGGGAAGAAGTTGGAAGTTGGTAAGTACTAAACTATGGGAGCGATACGTGAATATTGGCAATGTAAATAATATGAATGATATTAAAATATTTGAGAAGGATAAGAATGATAACAGGGAAAGCGGGACAAAAAGTGAAATAAGCAGAGAAGATAAATGTGAAACCTTTAACGAACATAATTGAGAAGCAGTAACTGAAATGGTTTGGTCGTTTAATAAGAGTAGAAGAAGAAAGACGCGAAAGCTATATGAGAATCCTTCCTCTCATATGGCTTTGGAGAATGGAAAATGAGATAGTAACAGAAGAAAATACGGTATACTACAATAAAAGATGCATTGGAAACGATATATATATAAAATTAGTAAAACAATGTTGTAAATAAAACTGAAGAAATAACTACACCTTCATACTTGTCGTTATAAACATTTTTCGATTACGCGTGCGATCATAATTTGTTAAAAATATGTAGTGAATAGCTTTATCATGAATATTCTCATTAGCGTTCTCAACCTCATTCTTGAAATACTTCTTAATCAAGTCAATAGCGTTTCAAAAATTTGTTTAAAACGATTATATTTCATCAATTCGTGCTTGGGCATCTTTATTTAGCAAATGTAAAAACTGTCGACTAAAAGAGACTGGATATAATTTAAGATTTACGTCACTACCATCTATTCAACTTAAACAATTGTAGACGACAAAGGTTAAAAAAAAGTCAAACCATAGATATTCTGATAGTTAAATGCTAAACAAATACAACGAACCAGCATACTTGCTCTTTTGCTTGAGGACCTTCGACCAAATGCAGCAGGTGTTAGTACCTGTTCTCATCTGAGCAGTGTAATCTACCATCTGTATTGATATGAACATGTATCCCGTATAAAAAAAGTGCGATCAATGGCACGTATACGAACATATGTTTTCGTGTCTGACATTGGAATGCAATAAGTCGTGTACATATTCGACACGACTATTAAAGAATGGCAAACGTCTATCCACGGTACAACTAAATTACTACCACTCTCACTTTCATGATATACCTACATACTCAAAGTCTGTGTGAGTGGTGATTTTTGTAATTCTACTATCCTAGGATGATAGTTAACTTTCTGTATCTGTAATGTGTTTGTCGATGTTGTGTCACGAATGATGTTCGCTTTGTGCTAGATGTATTAACTTTTATGTCTTGTGTGAACCATTTACGATTGATTAGTAGTTATCATGCATTTCGAGAAATTACAGAGCGAGTTTGAAGATCGACTTGTAGAATTGTGCAATGGTGGCTTTTCAGAGAGAGTAGCTAAAGTTTTGTCGCAAATATGTAATTTGCTCAAGAGAAACTCATTTCAACGGATTAGGAATTTCTTTACCAGGATAAGTTTGAAAGCGTTGCTCCTTTTACGTAATTCGTGAGAAACTGTTAAACCAAAAATGTTTCCTACGTTATGAAGATTATCGTAACCGCCTAATCGTTTACTTAGAAACGCAATGAAGCGTTCGCTTAGAATTTTTCACTCTTAGATCCCGTTTTGATCCTAGGTCAGCTTTTGAAGCTACCGATTGCATTGCCAGGATGTAAATTACATTTTTAAGTTTGGCACCAGATAGAGTTTGCTTTTAGTGATGTTTTCTTTACTTTATAGACTAAAGTTGCCTAAGTTATGCTTAGATAGATAAATAGTATATTGTCGCCAGATCCGAGGATATCGATATTGTCGACATGCATAAAATCAACAATAATAGAAATGCAGTAAAATTCATATAATATGATAATGTTAATAAGTAATAATAATAATAATGAAATGAAAAAAAAATGAATAATTTTATTATGAGAAATAAAATCTGATGGTAATTTAGTATTATTACCGACTAAAAATAGCGAAAAATTCGTCCACTGAATACACGCAGCGGTCCAAGAGCAGCTCCTGTAGTCTTTTCTTAAAGAGTTTAACACTGGGAATCGACTTATAGTCACTATAAAGTATGTTGTACAGTTTTGTTCCCATTGTCTGAACTTTTATGAATTTTGTGTTGAATTGAATAAATGTAGGAAAGAATCTCTAAAATATAAACACTCGACAGCGGTGAAATTCTGAATTTTACAAAGAAAGGCCTACAAAATTCAAAAGAATTAATATTAGCAATATAGCGAATGACGCGTTTTTGGGCAATGGGCACATCGGCAGAAAATGTCGACGAACCCCAGAATATAATGCCATACAAAAGTTTAGAATCAACTTGGGCGAAACAGAAAGAAATAACATGTTCAATACTTAGAATGAATTTTAAGCGTCTGATTTGAAAGCACACATGATTGAGTTTAGATATAATGTAATTACAGTGCTCTACCCAAGTTAACATTTCGTCAATATGCACGCCTAGGAAACACACAGATGGCTTTTGAGCCACCTGGACGCCATCAGCATCAATATTTAATTTAACATCCATCCGTGATCAAGCCGTGTCGACCTTGGCCTGCAAAGTGCGTGGATGACTATCAGCAACGACGGCCGACGTATCATCAGCATAAATGATAGTTGTAGCATTGTTCCCGTAGGAGGTGGTAATGTCGCTCAGGAAACCCATCTGTAATTAAGTTCGGAAAAAGAAATACGTGACCGCACAAGCTTTTAGATCAAGTTTTCGTAGTTTTTTAAAACGAAAGCTTGATCTAACAGTGATTTGAGTGTTCATTGGTTCATTGACCGACCTACCCAACGTATTTCGTTACTAAGCCTCAACATTGTGCGGTCACGTACTTCTTTTTCCGAACTTAATTACAGATGGGTTTCCTGAGCGACATTACCATCAGCATAAATTATCAATGAATTAATGAAATATGATATGTCCATTCACAAACTAATAAGAAAAGTAAGGGCCGAGGATCAAATCCTGCGGAACTCCCATCTTAACAAGGAAGTGGACTGAGGTAACTGATTTAAAGTTGTGATTTGATTTAAAATTAATTCTAACAAATTGAGTCCTATCAGAAAGATAAGATACAAACCAATCGCAACAACTTCCTCTGATATCATGGCACTCGAGTTTATTTAACTAGTAGAGAGTGGTAACGCAATTAAAAGTTCTACTAAGAATGGCAAAACACCCCCGCTGGGTGTTCACCACAATCCAAAGAATCTAATATCTCCTCCATCACAGAGACTATGGTGGTAATAGTTGCAAGACCTTTCTGAAATCGTGCTGCCGATTGGTTAAAATATTGTTAGTTTCAAGGTGGTACGAAAGCCGTTATCTCGACTAAGGCACACTAACAAATTTTGAAAAACGTAGAACTTAAGGATATGGATCTATAATTAGCAACAACGTTACGTGAACCTTTTTTATGAATGGGTAAAACAACAGAAGCTTTTGGGAGAGTTATAAATAATAAAAAACGATAAAATATCGTTTCTACTTTGTTAGGAATAAATTTAAAGCTTACTAAAATTACAATATCAAATATAAATCTATTTTTCCACCAATATACGACTAATTGTCTTGAGAGAGAAAACGTGTCAACCGACATTGCAGGCTTCAGAAGGCCAAAAGGTCTGAAGAATCAGAAGTAGTCCTGGCCAGTGTAGAAGTAAATATTCAAGGATAGGTGTCTATCGAAATTGAAGCCACTTCTATGGAATTGTTGCGACCTTCAAAGCGGGAGTGGTTGGTCATTACCTTCCTAATTTATCCTTTTTTTTCAATTCTTTGAGCTTAGTTTTCAACACGTTGGAATGCAGAACTAAAATTGAATTAATGTGATCACAATAATTTTAAACAATAAATTACTGTGATAACATTAAGGATTGTTGAGCTGCTTACTGGATGTTTACAGCTATCTACCCGCTATATCAATGTAAAAGAATAGCACTTATTTGTCTTTCTGTCAATAAAGCAAAGAGTAGACTCCATGATGGTTATCGCGTTTGTGTTTCAGTGTATAAAGACGCAACTTTACATTGAAATCCTTGAAAAGCTTAAGGTTACTCCGTCGGTATAATTTGTGCCTTTTCCGAGTTCTAAAGAAACCAGTATATTTATCCAATAGTTAAAAGAATATCGAGCAATGCACTTATACTTTGTAAACTGCACCACCAAGAAATGAAAAACGGTATTAATTACATAATTATGTAGCTAATAAAGCTAACTTTTTTACATTTTGATAATTTTAGTATGCAAGCTAAACATACATTGGTTCTTGCTACTTTAAACTTTTGATAGCATGCTAGAAATTACGACCACTTATTGCATTGTGCATTTTGAAAACTTGCCAATTTAGGCTAACGATACCTAAAGTATGTTTGTTTACAAAGAAAAGGAAATTGTTTTCGTAATATGTGCCCAGCAAATTCAAAAGATTGTTTCCCGTACTCCCAGGTTGCTCAAGGAAAAATTTATGTATCAGGAAGACTTGAATGCGTATCCACTCCCGATAGTAAATCAGCACAGTATAAACCGCCACAGAATGATATGAAAGTCTGTCCAGCATCGCCGTAGTAGGTACCCCAGAAGCTAATTATAAATTTATATTCTTAATTTGCATAAGAAACATTCCGTGTTGATATGTGAACGGCCTTGCATCTGATACGCAAATACGGCTGCGCTCGTAAAATAGTCAGTAGTTTCTTCTGATCTCGCGTACCACATATATTGTGTGGTCTGCGGTAACGAGCAGAACCATTCAAATGCAGTGGAAAGCGTGCAGAACCGACCAATCCGAACTTTAATTGACGAGAAATTGTATAATAGGAGGGAGTACGCACTGGTGGGCAATGATGGTGTATTATGCGTAATAGGAAGCAAACTGTATGCAAGTGATTTTAAATTTAAATTAGCTGTGGAGGCAGAGGAAAGTACATGGATATTTTAAAACATCTCTTGGTAGAAAACAGTTGAGTACGCTTCATGTACATATGTCTAGCTTCTAGTAAAACATTTGGTGGAATTTCTAAAATCAAATAACTTGGATGGTGTCAGAATTACAGAATATAAAAGAGTAACTTTCCTATATGTGCATCAAAATTTTCTTTTACTTTGAACAAACGCAAGGAGCGGAGATTTGAGGTAACGTTAATATGTTTATAATGATTACTCTTTATACAAGTAGTCCGGAATATAAAGAAAGCCACGGCCTTAACCTCAGTAGAAAACAATAACAGAAAGTTAATTAAAACTGCCTTCCCATAACATTTTAGACGGTTTAAGCGATATTTTTAAAAGACAAGATTTGGGTATAGATTTCACTTAACAACAACGCGAAATAAACTGCATTTCAACGAAAAATCGGGCACTTATAAAGTCTGGTATGATGACTGCAGTAAATTTCGCATTGGATAGATGAAGTATGCTGACAGAATTAGGTTCAAGGAACATTTAGCAAGTTATTACATGGAAGTCTTGAATCATCTGGTGTTGTACAACATATATATATACCGTAAATAATATCGATGTACCTTGACGTAGAGAATTAGACGCATGCAGAAGCATAGACATGAGGAAACATTCGAATAATCCATTGAATCGGGAATTTTTACCCCTCCACCAGTTAGCACTGATTCATTCAAGTTGTTTCACATTTGTTGCTAGTTTTAGGGTATCTCGATAAATCAAGTAGGCATAAAGAAGCACTTGTAAATATTCCGGAAGCAATTATCCCACACAAAGAACGATATGAAATGTTACTAATATTTTTAGCTATTTTAGAGATCGGAAAATAAAATCGGAAGCTGCAAAGGCTAGGGAGGTGTCATTGTCGACAATTTATAGAATTGTGAGTAAAAAAAAAAAATAGACAGTGATGAATGTACCAAATATAGTTCTTCAAGGAAACATATAAATATTCCTAAGCGAATAACTGGGATTGACGACACCGATAATCCTGAAACGTGTGATTTTAAATTTCCACGATATGGGAAGGATTGTTTCTTCACTGAAACGTATTTTACCCAAGTTCAAAGATGTCAGCGGCTTGTTTATTTATCGCTACCCGCTTAAATACATTTTGAATTTTGAATGAATTGCGAACTGATTGCGAACTGATTGCGAATAGGTGAACAATATTTAGGTATATTTTTCTTGGAAAAAATTATTCCTAATTATTAAAGTTGAAAGTAGAAAAACATTAATTTGTTAAAATATTTAGGTACTTTCATTTTTATTATATTATTATACATTGCATTATCCAGAACACCTATAGTGAACTATTTGTTGGTATCTAGTTAAATACTTTTTAATTTATACCACATTCATATAATTATTATGCACAGTTTTTAATTTTGAGCCAATCCGCTTATGATGAACACAACGGAACCACGCAATTACCTTACACACCTTTTAATGTGACGAGTAATTATCGATAATTCAAAAAATACATTTAATGGAAATCTGCAAACAAAATTTAAAAATCTTCAAAAATTAATTTTCAACAGGACACAATTTCCAACTTACAAGCACGCCAGAATTTTTTTGTCAATCCTAAACCAAATAAATAATAAAGTGTGAAGAAAAGTTAATAATACTAGTAAAACCGAGAAATAAAAAGATTGTCACATACTTTTGTGCTATACTGTAACCGGCCATCGTATACGCTCCGCCCACTCCAGTACAATGTGCGCACAATGACTCACCACTGTCACGAGATTTTGGTTAGGTTGTATTAAGGATCTCTATCAAAGAACTTTTATTCTGTATTGTCCGCCTTAAAACGAAGAAATATTTATCCTTTGAAATAACTGTTCCTTTAATGTGAGTAATTTTGTTTTGAAACAGAAGGATGATGATTCTTAATGAAATTATCTTTTTTTTTTTCATTCATTACTCAATATTTCAATTTTGCCTTCTCAAATCAAGATTAATATAAATTTTATATCAGAAACGTCTGTTTATTATGTTAATACGTTTACACATTAAGACAACCAGAAATAATTTTATATCATAAAACACAGATGTTATAGATTATTTTACTACGATGAGCAAGTTATTCTGAAATATTACACATTTTATTTAGATATTAAGGTAATTTCTAACTTTATAAATAGAAATTTTATACTTATACTACTCTGTATCGAAGTGTATGTTTCATAAATTTAGTGTATTAATAGATATATTAGGGATGTGAAATTCCATTACTTGCGTTATTTTCGGTAACTTCGTTACTGCATTTGAAATAAATACTCTAAGTACAAATCGACAATACTTACAATTATTGACCAACATATCGCTATTACTGCTCTTCTTCGATCATCTGAACATTGCCAACATAAGAAAACAATATTCATGCAACAAACCGGATAATGCTAACATATCTTAACACATTGGGCGAGTATTGTATGACTTGAATGAATGGAAGTTTTGAAGAACAAAAGAGTATGCTGACCTACTGTTTATACAGCACTAATAACTAACTAAACTATTTCTGCTTGCAATATTTGTTGCTTATATCATTGTAATTTGATGTTTACACAATGTGTACATATTAGAGATGTAAGATTTCGTTATTTCATTACTTTTTTTGTAACAGTAATTTGTAGCTATTTACACATTTCAACTCAAAGAATAATGACATGGGGAAAATATATTACAAGAAAAGATTTTTCTCCTTTATTCTACCAATGATTACATATGTGCAAACTCTAAACGTTTTGGATTTAATCCTTTGACGGAAACTACAAAGGTCAAATACGTGGGAATGTAAATCTTTAACCTAAAAGGTTCTTAATGTTTTAATTTTCTTTTTATGGAGTGTGCAAATTAAATTATGTTTTTTGGGATTTATGCATAAAACGTAGACTAAGTGTTCTTGACTTCAAAATTTTAAGAATTAAGTTGCTTTGACTCAATAGTAATATTAAAAACATGAATAAGAAGGAAAATCGGTTAAAATTTAAAGCCTACTAAACACCAAACTGTTTTTGTAAACCTATATTACAAAAAAAAAATATGTAGTTATAATTATTTTATCCTTCTAGGGATTTGTCCATGGAAACTTTGCCTTCAATTAAACAGGAAACAAGCAAGTCGTTTGCTTATTTCCCGTTTTTGCAAGATTCTCACTTTTAACACTTACATCGTAGATAACTAAATAAGTAAGCTGGCTGGTAAAAAAGAAATGTAAAGACATTTATTCCATGATGCAATATAAGTTGTATGTCCACACCCTAATATAACGAACCAAGCAAAACTACAGAATTAAAATTAATGATAACTAAATATTAAAAAAAAATCGTACATCAGTTGATTTGAATAAAATGTAGACGTAAACAGGAGAATTAAAAATCAACCTTTGTTGTTAATTTAATCTTTGGCATAAATTACAATGTCAAATTCTGCAAATCTCTGCAAGTCGAAAATGTTACGGTATCTTTCTTGCATATCGCAAAGAGTATTTTCATTCGAGACCATAGCCCTCTCTGTCGCAGGTTACGATGGCATTGCATCTAAAGTAGATGTATTAGAGCATTCGTTTTACTTACTTAGGTTATTACTTTTTGAGTTGATTGTACATATGGTAATAGTTAGCCGAGAAATGTACTCCGAAAATATTGAATACTTTTTTTCAGCCGGTAATAGTTACTTCAGACCCTCCGTGAATAAAGAATGCTGAATAAGGAGTACTCATTTTATTTAGATTTCTAGTGTATAGTTATTATATAGTTTAGTATTATTGTCAGGCATTAAAATAAATGTAAACTATAAAAAATAAATATTTTACATAAAATAATAAAAAAAAGTAAAACTTAGTAACAAGCAAACTGTCAAAATATGGTATTTTACATGAACAGACAAATTTCGACCAATTCATGTAGAAATCTTTGATATTGGTATTTTGTTCATTACATATTTTGTAAGCTCCTTAAAATTTAAATTGTTGTATAAAATAATACGTCATACGTATCCTTCCTCTTTTTAACTTAAAATTTAAATTGAGAAAATTCACAAACTTACCAGGTAAGTTAATACCACTCATCAGTAGCTTTTCTGGTAGGTCGGCTATTCTTTTCGGTTTCACTAATTCGAGCGATCGTTTCGAAGACATTCCTGTAAATAAAAAGAAGAAATATAATATTAAATCAAAACTAAAATAGAAAAAAAGAATTCCTTTCTTAAATTTCTAGTTTTTTTTTTAAATTAATTAATGTAATAGTGAGTTTTTTTGTATCTAAACTAATTCTAAGTAAAACGATTTGCACAAATAAGCAAATAAATGTATGTACGGTGAAATTTATCTTATGGAAGAGGAGTCTCAATAATAGTAGCTCAGCAACATTCTAAGAAGTTATGGTGGATTCTTTAAAATTTAAAATTTTGCAGTAAATTTAGCAAATATACCATTTTTTTAGGAAATTTATAAATTGTTGTGGCATATTAGCAATTATACCATGCGAGAATATATTCTACAGTAATTTTACCTTTCGATAAGTACCCATAAATTCAATAATACCTTGAATATAGCAAAAAATAGGCAACACAACCCTACATCGTCGGCAAGGTATCAATTATAGCACATAACGGGCATGCAACAAAGTATTAAGTTGCTTCTAATTCAAGTTTCTTAGCTTTCTTTTAATAATATTTGTGTGTGTTTAAGAGAAATAAAATGAAATATGTATGCTTGTTCTGCTCATAGTTCTATTTTAAAATATTGCTATCACAGGTTTACTGATTATCTTCTAAGACCTAACGAATATCCATGCAATGTAATGTAGAAATGAAACAACCCTTTTGTGTCTTTCCCGAAGACTCACTTTATAAAACAACTGAAAAAAGAAATTTATATTCGATTTGTATACCATAATAAGAAACTGAAAATGACGAGCGCATTTGTTTCCTGTCACATACAGCCAGCTATCGCTAATGCAACAATTCAGCGTATAAAATCCGACATAACTCTCTCAACGCTTGTCTATTTTTAACTTCAATTACACCGGCTCACGTTTCGCGGACAAGCGTTCGCAACGGCAGCTGCCATGTATATTAGAATTTATAGCGGACTTCGATTTGTTCGTCTGATTTCCTAAGCAAATCACTTTATTATCCAGAGCCGATAATTTCATAGTCGTCCCGCCAGCTGACCAACTACAAATATACACATGTAATGTAAACGTTTCACACATGAACACACACATACACACACGAGCATATACACATGTACGCAATTCTCACTGTATATGGAAATTTAGAGAAATCGTAGCCTCCTCGGTCAATTAACACAATGAAAAATGGTTGACAAAAAAGTCCACTCACTCGCCGGTATATATTTTCCTGCATCGTAGATAGTTTTACGCCCGTTTCTGCGACTGCGAATCGACTTTCGACGTGAAAGACAAGCATCTAGAACGACGGCGCTCACATTGTATTCATATTTTATAGTCTGAAAGTTCTAAAAGTTATGGAGAAATGTCGGGAACGGATTGAGCTAGAGACCGATCCGTCGCCGGAAAGTTTCACTTTTTTCCCTTAAATAAAAACCATTAAATGGCAGACGTCCTGATGTCTACCTGCAGGTGGAATCTAGCGCATGTATGCATCTGGTTGATGTAATTTCTGTTAACCTTTTAAGGATATCGAGCTATTTTTAAATGCAAAAGGTTTGGATTGAATAGTAATTCATAGGATTCGCTTTTTTCTACATATTTGCTTGATTCATGCACACCTTATAAAGGTTAACATCGAAAGTTGAAAATATCTAGACTACCAATTAATTAAAAAAAAAAAAACTGGAATTTCCCACAACAATAAAGAAAATAATAATTTGGGCATGCTTCAGTAACTCTCATTTTAAGAGGCTCCAATAGAATAAACTTCGGAAAAAGTGTTTCTTTAGTTTCAAAATATAAACTCCATAATTTTTCTACTGGAGAGACTTTGACCAATTTGAATCAAGATGTAAATATTTTGACTTGGAGTTTCACGAACTATACCCTAAAAATGCAATCTTTGAGGAAGATACCTATAAAAACGCCTTGTGGAAAGGGGGCTGTCGAATTTGTTGGAGAACTCTAGATGTATGTCTAATATTTTCTGTTGTTCCGACTACACAAGCAGCATATTCTACCTCTGACTTAACTGACGTCGAATAAACTAAATTTCTTTCTTTACCCCCATAGGAAGAAATCAATGGACATTAAGTCTGCTGGTCTGGTAGGTCAGGAAATGCGTACTACACTTCCAATCCACTTCTCATCAACGGCATAGCCTGCAAAAGCAGTATTGTCTTAAAACTATCCAGGGGCACACGGAAGGGGATGTCTTTCAGCAGTTTTAAGAAATATTAAATAATGTCGTCAAGATCGTTTTCAACCCAAATATAACAATTACTGATGTTGAAAATTCCTTCTCGTGTAAATCAAGCCTTGGTGAAAAGTGCGATTGCATGCGAGTCATCTATTGGTTACTTTAAAAACCAACAAGTAAATTATACTTCAGCAGGAAAATCATTCAGAGAGTCTATGGAAGTAGAATATGATCTTTTTGTAAATGTTATGAATAGACCCCATAAAATTTGGAATTTCACGTAAGTCCACAGACGAATTTCTACAAAATGTTGAAGGCCATCTTTATTAAGATCAGGTTTATGTACTGAGCGCCACCTGCTTGTGTTGTTTTAATTAATCTTAAATGTACCTTCTTTTCGTAATCGTTGGCCGATGAAAGCAAATGTCGGATGGCTAGGAATAATTAAATTGAATTATTTGTGCTTACAGTGAATTGTTTCCTGCAGCTCCGTATACCAAATTAATCTCAGCCATTTCATTAGAGATAAAACGCTGTACTTTTATTAATTAAGTAATATTATATAAGAAAGGTGGCCTTTTCTTATGTTCTCGAACAGTATCTAATTAATCCCAAATAATTTGGCAGTTAAATGAAAAATATGACATAAAATTAATGTTACTACGTCATTGGTCATTGCAAAGGAATGCGTGTATAGACGTAGAATGTATTGCCTAACTTCAATCAAGAGTTATTTTAAAGTTAAATTCCAACTTTAAAATAACTCTCATTGCTAGTAGATAAATTATACACTTTCGATTTTTTGTCTCTAGGTAAAAATGCCTATCTTGATTTTCTAAAATCGTTTCTCCGCACCCTGGATAGATATATTGT
The DNA here is from genome assembly GCA_004143645.1 of Protaetia brevitarsis. Lineage (NCBI taxonomy): Eukaryota > Metazoa > Arthropoda > Insecta > Coleoptera > Scarabaeidae > Protaetia > Protaetia brevitarsis. The sequence continues at coordinate 709,414 of RXPK01000016.1, read as the reverse complement.
CTGCTAATGTCTGATTTCGACGGAATGAGGTAATTGCAAAAGACCTTGTTAATAATTTTGATTGTCGTTACCGTCAGTGTTTTTATAGGTACATTTAGTTTCTTGGATTAATACTTTATAACTATAAATGCTGCTAAGAAGTTTCCAACTTTCCTTTTTAAATGGTTTACGCTATCAATAGCTTTGATTTACGTCGGAATGCATCGTAGACTCGAACAATCATATATTCGGGATTTCGTTAAAAACAAGTTGTTTCATGCTGTATGACGGTCAATAAATTAGAATACGTTGTTAGAAAGTTTACCATTACAAACAAATTTCTAATAGTTTCCGAGGAGGAATATATATAGAGTGATGACAATGTAAGAGTAATGTGTTGCTTGAACTTTTGCCTACACAATTTTTATGAATATCTTTTTAAAAATATACTAGGGCTGCAGTAAAAGCTCCTATGTCCTAAAATACAATGGCCTTTCAGAGGATGTCCATAATCACAGTGACAAAGAGGAACATTTATTTGATAGAACTTTATTCAAAATCACTTGTGAAAGATTGTGAAGACAGCATGAATGTTATAGAAAAAACAATTTTCTTACGATATGTAGGGGGAAGCTGAGAGACTGTTGGAGAATCGCTAATAATAACTCAAATACACAAAAAGCAGTGACAACGGATACAACGAAGTAAACTGCGCACTTACCAAAGAATGCAGTAGTAAGGCCAAATACGTAGAAGAAGGGATAAGCTAGGTAAATCTTGCTTTATCATTCTGGTAGTAATACTTTTGAAAGATAGTCAAACTAATAGATTGTAATAAGAGTTAAAAGCCTCTTGCTCTACTATTATTAATCCTATTACAATCTCTTTAAAAAATTGCTATCAGTTATCGAACAATTTTAGTTGTACAACATCAGACTATATGAGGTTAGAGGAAACAATAAGCGTAAATTAACATGCGAAGTGTCCATATTTAATAACTAGCATTTTGTATAAATAAATGCAGTAATTGAACAACGCAATAGATTAAAAAAAATATTGTCAAACGTTTTTTTAAACAGATTATCCATTTAAATTAAATTTTTAAATAAAATATTCTGCGCCATCTATGAAGGTATTAGATTTTATTAATTAGTACCATAAAATACTGATGGGCATTACAAAACAAAACAGCTAAAGCAAGTACATATAAATATACGTATGTTTCCCTTCATTAAGTTCCCCAATGTTTCGTTACAATGGTTAATATGTAATTTGGGTGCTTTAAGAATTTGATATCGCTGATTATTATGCAATATTGCTGCCAATTAAGAGGATGTTGGCAAGCAAATAAAGAAAATCGTAGAAAAACTTAAGATATTCTCATACAGCGGATATGCATGTGGTACAGCTTTTCTCAAGAACCATTCATCAACTCTTATTATTATGGGCATAATAAAATACACATACCAATCCATATAGTCCTCACAATCTGCAGTCTGAGCTGGCCTACGCTTTCCTTAATTACAGAATTGCTTTGATTAAACAGAACGATGTCAGAAGCATATTTAAGTTAATATATAGCACAACGATAAATATAATTCATTTGCACAACACAAATAGAAAGGAATATGTATTTTGCCCAACCTAATTTGCAATTTGAAATATACAAACGTCCAGCAGTCTAGTATTCTCCTAGCTACCAAACGCTAATTGTAAACTGTCCAAGTTAGATCGCTATCGCATCGTTTTCGAGGTAACGTCGCGTCGTACGGCGTGGGCGTTTCAATAGCACTGCAAGTTCCATCATCTTATCACGTCGGCAGATCTCATTCTAAATCGAGAAACACAAAGACGGCGATGTACGCAATCTACGCAGGCATTATTTTATGAGGCTGTTTGCGAGTGGATCTTTATGTTATCCATTAAGTGCCTTCCCATCCCAAGAGCGGTATTTTTGCAATTATATCGAGCGCGAAGGACCGACGGCCGTCAGGTGAGGACCATAGCTGTGGGCATCGACAGTGTTCTGATGCATAAGGCGACAACTACGGTGTTGCACGTTGAGTCAAATAATACGCGTAAAGTTGATAGATTATTTATTTAAACAGCTTTTCAAAGTTGGTGTGGAATGCGTTTTATTCCTCTCATTATTTTAGAGTTTCAAAATAAAACAACTGTAAAATTTTGTTAAACATCAACGATATTAATATTTAAGTAAAATAAAAAAAGAAAAAAAATTTTATAGGCTTGTACTAACAACTATTTCAGCATTCATAAGATGCTTTTTCTTGAGATGATTCGTAAAAATCAAGGAAAAACACAAAACTGGAAAAACCAAAAATGGTTCAATGAAAAACATTTCGGCAGTATTTAGTTTGCAGAGCCCAAAATTCAACATTGTGACAGAAAATGCGCAAGTGAAATGCGTCGCTAACTGTGCTATACTAAAGCATTAAAGCTGGGAAACAAAGATTTTTTTAGTTTTTTTTTTCACTCAGATGAGATATCTTTGCATTGTCCATTGAAAATAGAAAAAACTAATTTTTCAAATTATACGCTATTTCAGTATCTATGCTCAACTATGATTACGATTTACTCTAGAATCTAGTTCGAATTGAATGGTTCTCTCTAGAGTTGTCACAAATATCTGGATTCACTTTTTTTTTTTCTTATTATCACGAAATTAGAATTTCTCTGTTACATATTATACACTATATATCCGGCGCCGCCACCACTTTTGTCACAGTTCATTCACAGTTCTAGATTGCTCAGAATTTTACTCGCTTGTGTGCTATGGTAAATTTCACTTTTTACCATCATATGCTGAAACTGTCTAGAAGAAAGTCATTCAGTCTGTATAGCTACATACTGAAACCTAAAATTTTTACTTTTTCTTATGACAATGACGTTTACTTATAATTCATCTATATTCATCCATTCATTTTATGTAGCAAAAAATGCAAATAGTTATACCACTAGGGCAGAAACTATAGCTTTGCGAGTATGAGCAAAAAGACACTTTTAAAAATTATTTTTTAATTTTATTTATTTTAGATTTTCGCGCTGTCTATTACTACTAGTTATAATAATAATGATTACTATTAATAACACAATAAAAGCATTTTTGCGAGTTGTTTTCCACTGCTATAACCACCCCTGTACTAGTTGGGAGTATGGAATCAGATAAATCCATAGTCCATAGCCCCAATAGAATGCTGCCGAACTTTATCAAAATCCAATAACTCTTTTGGAAGTTATAAGTTTCGATCACGAATCCGAGGAAATTACTACTGTGCAGCGGTCGTTTGCATAATACATTCTTAACACCTGAAATGAAATCATTTATATATTCGGTACTCTAGTAGAGCAGTGGGCCCAGTTAGAGAGGCATAAATATTCATAGCTAGCCACCCTCTCCAACCAACAATCTAAATCAAATAGATATCATAAGAAATACTGTTGTTGAGGTTTTAAAAAGTGATCTTGTTTAGATCGTTTTAAAACTAGTCTACACCACTTCTTATCATGTAATATATGTGATTCATAGTTAGCATATTAAAGTATAATATAAAGTACGTAGATTTCCAGAAATTTTTTCCAGTTGGATGTATTTTATGTAAAGGTAGTTTGAGAAATGTCGCAAAAGTATGAAGATTCCATTATCTTTAGTTTTCATTTCTATTAAAATTAGTTGTAAATTAAGCAGCACGATCAGGGATAATAGGAAATATTTAATTCGTTTTTGCTATAAAGGGTGTTAAACATTGTTACAATTATTTCAGTATTACATTCGTATTATACGGACAATTAGTAGATTAATATATATTACTAAAATTTCTTATAACTAGTATTACATTCTTTTACGTAATCTAAATCCGGAAATTGCACACACGCTATTTATATTGGATACATCTGGCTCGATACTGACAGAAGCTATAGGAGGCAAGAGATTGCCATAATGTCTGACATTGAAGCTGCCATAAAAGCGTTGAATTGATATGTGATCAGCTCTAGTTAGTTAGTGAGTTAATTTAGTAAGAGGTAGCATCCGCATGGTTCGATTAATCGTCCCGTCCACTGCGACCTGTATGCATCTATTATGGTGTTATCTTAGAGTTTATCCAACAAGTTCAGGGTTAATGTAGCTCAATATCTTGCTGAATGAGACTATTTTCAGATCTTATAAGGAAGAGTCAGCATTTCCAGCATGCCGTCGGAAGTATGCGATTCCAGCAGCTTCTTAGTAACACAGACATGAGTGTGTGGCGATTGATTCTTTATTTGCCATAGGCTAAATGCAGTTAATCTGGCCTTCCTTTCCACAACAATCCGTAAGTTGGTAGGTCCAGAAGAGCTTCTAGTCACCAATGACGGGGAAGACATCGCTCCGGTGATTGCCACACTTGCTATCCTTTGTGTGGATGTGCTCTGACTTGTTGCGCTTTTTGCCACTAGCCGCTGTTGCTCCATAGGTTATGGTTGGATGAACTACCATCACATAGAGCTAATGGACTAGTTTTGGAGATAGTTCCCAAGATTTCCCACATATCCTTCGGCATATCCATAAGGATAGCCTCGCTTTGTGGGTGATCTTTTCCAAGTGCAGATACCAGGATAGTGCCTTTTCAAATAAAACGCTTAGATATTAATCAACTTTAAGCTGATACGACAATGTCCAGGAAAATTAAACGATTTAGGTAAGAGAAACAAGGTAACATAAGGAAATGCAAAAGAAGGATTGGAACACTTAGAACCCGAAGTCGTTTCTAGGATGAGCAGCAGACCAATACTGTTAGAACTGACAGGTATCGGGAAAATCTTCAGGGAATGAGACAAGCTAAAATTCTTCTGGGAACCTACACCGCAAAAGATTTAAAAACCGCAACCTACATAAAAATAATATTCGCATGTTAATAGGAATCCAGTCAGCGCATTGCATACTGAGGACATTTGAGTAAACTTGCAATAGCAAAAGAATCCGAATGTGGATTCCATGGGAAACAGATTTACCCATCCACCTTATCTTAGATAAATGCAGCACCGTAGAATTCAAAGGCGCCGTACCTGTGAGGTTGTGACATCGAAGAGGGAGATTTACTTAAGGTGAGGCATTCTCACATCATGCATTTTTTGAACGGAACAGGATTGGATGGCCAACTATAAAGCAGAAAGAATAGGGTACACAGTAGATCTTTTAGATCACAGTGCATTATCACCCTCTCACTTATATCCATACGTTTCCATCATCTGTTACATTACCAGATTTCGTCTTTTGTGTGCATATTACTATTGTACGTGTGGAATACAGTATAAGATAATTTGTAGGTTTCCTTTTCTACGTTCATTTTACCATCCGATATGACTTGTTAGACGCGCGAAATAATGCTATTCAATCCTCGTCGATATATGCATGTACGTGTGTACACACGCAGAGTGTAAGAAGGTACTCTTCGAGTAAAAGTCACGTACAGAGTTAATTAACATTCGTCCGAGAATAAAACCAAAAACTCACACAATTCTTTCCTTAACCGATGTGGGAGAGTAAAAGTCAGCTAATTCAATGCAAACACACCCAAATTCCTTTCCTGTACGGTGGCGGCGACGACCAGAGAGACGTGGACGACGAAAGACGACAAATCGTGACCAGAGACCGAGACAAATTCATACTAATGGTATATCAGTGGTAGCACGCATGGCACATCTCACGGTATAAATCCCATTCCACGATTTGCAAAACCGAATGCACAAGCACCAACTACATGCACATATATGCGAACCTAAGGCTTCTGTCATAAAGAAACGCGGATATATTTCTATCTAGAAGGGGACGGAAAACGAGAATATGTGCATACACTTGGTAGCGAAAGTATTGCACAATTCGTAACGTTCTGGGCGGAATATGAACCACAGGTTCAAGAAAATATAAAACGCTGCATTGATATTACTTCATTTACCCATACAAGCTCTTTCTTGTTGATTTAATTAATTTAACTATCTATTCCAAAAGCAATTTTCTAGTGATATTAACTTTAAAACAACTGCTATTTAGAAAAGTGATGATCGCCATAATGAAAAATTGCTTGTTGCCTCATATAATAACATTTCACAACAGCAAGTTTGATATTCCTTGAGGACCCAAATTAAATACTAAATTTACGGTCTTTCTAACGTACACAGAGTACGGAATAAAGAACTTTTAATATGCTTAAGCAATGGTTGAAATAGCTTATAGAATCCTCAATTTCCGTGCTCGAAATTCAAGTTCAATTAAAGAAAACTTCTTGCAGTTAGACAGCATTTTCAATGCCTAGTATAGATTACTTTGCCATAAGCTAGTGAGATTAATTTTATGCTTTATGGAAGATCTAGTATTGCATGTCAATTTTTTAAAATTACAAGGACAATGTTATAAATTGAAATAACGCACACCACCGTGGTGTAAGATTTAAGAGTTTTATTTTAAACTACGTATCGCAGGAGCAAGGGACAGAGTACTTAGTAACTTAATGAAAGAGGATTGCATAAAAATTCGAAACATAATAAAAAAATGTTGTAAATTGTAAGAAGATATTTAACCCAAAATAAATCGTATATCCATTTAAATGTAAATTTTATATTGTTCTCCTTTGATTGATTTATATTGATAAATACAATACATACACAGTAAATGCAAACTACCAAATATTCATTAATATTGTAGAAACGTCAAATGAGGTGCTACCTAATCTTCCTTCTTCTCTAAGGTTTAAATAAATTTACGTATTATATAGTGCAATATTATAGTGCGTACAGAGAGCTACTCGCATATAATGACATGCGATGAGCACGGATTCTTAGATCAGTGCCATGTCTCGGGAGATAGTTATGATTAAAGTTCGCTGGTAGATGATTAATTTACTTTTTGATAGCAGACAAAACGTGCAAAATAATAGAGACAGCATCAAAATGCCAAAATCTTGAAAGAATCGAAGAAAAAAGAAAAGGAAAGGACCAAAGATAGACCCTTGCGGGATTCCTATCTAAATAGACAATGGAGAAGGTCGAGTTTTACCTACTTCTTCCGTCGACTGCCAGTCACTCAGATGTGAGGAAACCAATCATGGGTAACACGTCTTAAGCTATACTTTTAACAGTTTACTAGGCAATAAAGAATGATTAACAAGGATGAACGCTTTGCTAAGGTCGATGAAGACACCAGGAGATTTCTCTAACGAATCTAAATATCGTTATAACTGCAAACTTTTCCTAGATCCCTCACCAGAAACTTCACTAAACTGGATGTACTGCTGTGGTAGATTCCCCGTTGTTCGCGAGTGTATTTTAAGTTGCCTAGTTCTGTTGTCATGATTACTCCGTTCGTTCGGTGTTCAATGTGCCGAGAATTTTCACAAATTTAGGTTTTATTTTTGTATAAATTTAGGTAAAGAGTTTATTAGTTGATTTAATTTATTTAGTGTTAAGGTTTTTTTAATTAATTCCATTCATTAAGATGTCTAGTGTTTGCTCATGTTGTTTAACGCCTATTCTATTAGATTTTGTCGGTGAATTGTGCGTTTGCGTTGTAGAGTTTGTTCTACAGTTCCTTGCTCGACTGTTAACGTGAGTAGACATAGTTTTGTATATTATTGATGCCATTTTGTAATTCATTTTGATATTCTAAATTTTCGCTTAAATTGAATTTTATATAGTCCATCAAGGAATTAATTTAGTAATAATTGTTAATATATTGATATGTGCACATTATAGATATAAGACCATTTATTATTTTTCTGCAGGAAGATATTTTCTTTTTAGTTATTCACTCATTATAGTTAAAGAGTTAATTTTTCTGTTTTTTCTATTTTGCTGATTCTTTTTTATTTTATCAATCGCCTCGTTTGGGTGAGTAGAAGCTTTGTGCTTACATTTAGTTTTTCATTCTTGTTATTTACTAGAAATTGTCCATGGTTAATTTAGTTTGTTTCAATTTGAAACCACCTGGATTGATGATGGTATACTTAGGATTATCTTCCTGAACAAACAAATTTTTGCTTTGTATAGGAAATAGCATTGTCCTATTGTAATTTAGAATCAATTGCAGTTTTTAATTTAGGCCAGAACCTTCACTTCACGATTTTTTTTCTGCACGAGCTGTAATTAACCTTTTGAATAATAATAAAATTTGATTGTTAATTAGCATCTTTGGGTTAAAAATTCTGGTTTTTTTTTATTTTTAATTAAACTTTTTAAATTTTTTTCGCGTATTTAAGAAAATCAGATTTCTTTCACTCACAATTTGCTTTTCGTGGTTAGATTCAAGTTTTAATTCGCGAGGGTAACTCTGAGATTAATTGTTCTTTTGTTCAATTTAAATTTTATCCGTTGAGCTAGCTAATTTTAATTTTCTTTTTCATTTTAAAATTCATTTAATTCAGTCAGTCACAGCAGCACGTTACAATAGCAAAGCTATCATCATCAGCAGAAACACTGAACTGAATCATTCAGTTTCAACAGAACTGAACTAAATCGTTCTTTGCTATTGTAACGTACGTCCAGTTTAGTGCAGTTTGTGGAGAGGGATCTAAGCGAAGTTGACAGTATTACCTGTGCCACAGTTTGGAGTATTTTTGTCATCAATATAACAAGTTGACCGATTCCTGTCCGTTTTATAAATTAAATTGTATTGTTGATCAAGTAAAATACAAAAAAAACTAAATAATAAACAGGATAAACAAAACCTTGGATCCACAAATTTAGAATTATTTACTTTGCAAACATAACGTAAAACTTTAACTAACACTTATGTAATAAGCTATATACCTGAAACGGTTTCGTGAAAAAAGGTATCGAATCAGAGAGAGATTCTATTGGACCATTACGGCGGCCAAATCGCAAATATTTACCATCGGTTCTGTCAGATCTCCAGTAGATCTTAGTTAAATACTCGGTTTGCGTTTCTCAGGAAAGGGGATCCTTATCGGAACTCGAGTCCCTCTAACCACTCGGTGAATGATCGCAAATGACGTGAGCGCATTCGCGACCCACACAAAACAAACGAGGGAACCTTAATTATATCGTTCCGCAATAATTGCAACTCCTTGACTGGGAAATTATACCGAAACGCGATTCGCCTCCAAGACATTTAGATTAATCTGCGACGGCCGTGTCTTATACCGCACTATCGAAGAACAGTGGACGACGAGAAAGTCTCTGTAGCAGAATTATGACAACCATATTCACGATGGAGTATGAACGTGTGGAGAGTTTGTTTGCGATTCCACCATTTCCGTGGAAATAGAAATTTGTGCGTTCATACGTTGACAACGCTAGCAACTGGATGTTTCTCTGCTTACTGGGTGGTCGTTCAAGTTTCACTGTGGAATGAGTTTTTTTTTTTTTATTTCCAGTTTTTCCATTCAAGATTAATCGCCTTGTCGTAAATTAGCGTTGAAGTTGTCGTATGGTAATATGGGTTAACTGGAAACGAGAGTTGATTCATTCAAAGTTGTGTGTAAGTCTAGCCTGCACAATCAGTTTCCTTAAATAAAGTTATGGTTGTGTCTGTACGTGGTTTGGTACTTTTCATCCTGTTATAGGCAATTAGATGTGTGGCGCCTATAATTAATCAGAGAAAGGTGACAAACTTTATATGAGCGTCTAGTATAACTGGCTTGCAATAGTGTAACTCGTCAATTTACATTGATATATGTAAGTATATTGAGCGTTTAACGAGAAATGGAATAGGGCATATCTCGAAAACGAATAAACATTTTTAAATTTTGAAAAATTGCTGTAAATCTTCTGTATGGGAACATATCATAAAATCCCACCTCTATTTGATTTTTGATACTTTCGACGCTTTTATAATAACTAAACGAGAGCGTGCTTCAGACGTAAAGCGTGGACAGAATACGAGGAGTATTTAAAAGTATGCATCAACACATACAATTTCCAGTGCTACCACTAAAAAAATTTCCATTTGCTGATTGTTTATATACCATTTGCTTATGGTTGTAGCCCATGGAAATAATCGACAATAGTGAATTTTTGATCTGAAATGGAATTGACCGACCGTAGTGATAAGAATCGAATAAACACACTTATTGTTAGTCGACCGATGAACAGGTGAAGTTAAAATACATCGACGCGACGTAGCGATAAAATTGCTGCTTACGTCGAACTGAATAGTAACGTGTGCGCCTTCCCAAACAGAGGACCTATGAAGTGGGCGTGAACAAAACAATTACATGCCTAATCCATCTGTTTTAGCTTTTAAAATAATGATGATTTTAGTAGTCTGAGAGGTCCAAAGATCTGAATGCTCATAAAAGCGAATTAGCCTGGACAAATTAATAAACAATTAATGATAGAATTTATGGATGTATAGTAAATCTGGCACCTAAATGGCATACCTAATTGCAAAAACATCCCAGAAGATTATATGTAAATTGCGTTGATAAATAATAAAACAATAATGGCTGGAGCTTACGATTCGAAAGGTTTGGGAGGCAGTTTACCTATTTATGAGACCAATTAAATCGATCCTTTTTCCTACTACTGTGAGGAGGCAATTTACATATACCCGAAAACATATTACGGAAACAAAATATATCAAGGAATGTTGAAGCTTGAATATTGTTAACGTTTTCCTGAGAATTAGCTAGTTAGGAACGTCACAGTTAAAATCATGTTTATTCCTTCAAGTCCAGAACGTTACGAATATATTATAATTTATGGAGAATGTGATTAAGATTAAAATGTAAGAACTACGCGATCATTGTATGCTAATGGATCCCTTAATCGACGGTATCTTGACAAAAATACTCTTATTCGGGCGGTTACCACTTTAAAAAATACTAGTCTTTTTCCAATAAGATAAACATAAGAATCAAAGGAAGGTGGGAACAAATGAAACGCGTAATACATGTGGTAGTTAGTGTTGCTTATACTTACAAGGCAAGGAAATACCTATTTACTATAAATATAGCAAGTTAAGATTGATATTACTGCTTTCTTTGATGCGATCAAGATATTTCTTCAAAAAAATTCCTTTATCAAAATAAATTACTTCGGCAAATGTAAATTGTTCAAATAAAACTATTTAGTTCGTACATAGCCGGTATAGTTACCTACAGAGAAATACTAGTTTTACTTCTCTTTTGTTTTCAAGGTGGAGGTTCTTTGAAAAAAATATGTAGTGATGTAATTATTACGGCTTTTATGAAGATTGTGATAGTGTGCGATTACAATAGCTAATTTTATAAAGGATATGTTACTAGCCTAAGGACTTCCAGAAAAAAAAATGAAAGCTTTACTTTAATTGACCTTTTTCTATTATATACACTTCGATTAATGTCAATAATATAGGATAACCTACTTAATTAGTTGCTCTTGCCCCCCAATAATGTTATCTATAAAGTTAAGGCAAGAAATTCATACGTTTTCAAAGATATACTGAGGGAATAACAAATGTTAAATTAAGAAAACCGGTATTGTTAATCGCATATTGTTGAGCTAATCAAACTGTAGTTATTAGGAAGGTGAAAAATAGAAAAATTGGTCCGCTTTTTCACAAAATTCTTTAATGTTTCTTTATTTTTTTTTATGAAAGCTACCGGTTTCGTCCGTATACGGTATCAGGCAAGCTAAAGAAACATCTAATCATGAGACTTTTAGCAATAAAAGTGAAATCAACACGTAAAATGATTAATAAATTGATATTGAAATAAATTGATTTACAATCTTTTTTCATTGAATAAATGAGAAAACTTGGTAATTACAAAATTGAATTGTACAGTTATTAAACAATAATTAAAATATTTGTATAAAACTTATAACACTTAACACTTTTAAACTCTAGTTAATCTGTCAAGAAAAATGTATTGACAGCAATCATATTATTTTGTTATTTCTACATAATTAATTTAAAAAGTGAGTATAATTATAAAATTTAGAATTAGAATGTTAAAATTATCGATTCCTAAATCTAACTCCTCTCATTTTTTTCCAATTTTGCGTCTTGATATGAATATTATTATAGCAAAGTTTTCTACTCGTGTAGTAGTAGCAAATACCTTAAATATATTGTATGCGTACAGAAATTGCCGTAAAGGTGGCAGTTCTCCTATTTCAGTCACAGTAAGAATGTATACTCGGTATAAATTATATACGAGGTAAACACGGCCATAAAATTTTTATATGTTTGTCAGGCAAATATTCCATAACAACTGCAACCATCAAAATTGTGACTACGCTCCAGGGCAACTGGAGTACAATGGCTTTAACTTTGTATAACCTCATAATATTGTTACACTAATTGTAACTTGTGTAAGTTCACATGTGTTGCTGTTTGGGCTATTTTCATCGTTTGTAGGATTTTGATGAGCCTCCAAATGATGAAAATAGCCCAAACAACAGCTCAAGTATTCATCCATCGCCAACAATCTCTCGTCATGAGTTAGAAATTCGATATGGGCTCGAATTAAATAGGTATTTCAGACAATACGAAAAGACCATGATCGAACTTGCCAAGGAAACAAATCATCTAGCCTTTCTCTACAAATCACACAAGACAACACAACGTCATCCGAGCAGAAACGATCGCACAAAGAGCCGGCAATGCCATAGTTATGGTAAGAATAAACCACCACCGACACGCCACAATCAGGCTCATAGAGCAATGCGATGAAATTAGACAGGAGATTAAAAACACGTCCAACGAAAAAGACTATGAAGAAATTCATGCAGCAGTACTAAGGAGCTACCGAAGGACAAACGACCGGCAAAAAAAGATGATCAAAATCCTACAAACGATGGAGATAGCCCAAGCAACAACTTAGCATCGTCAACAATCTCTCGTCTTGAGTGTAAATTCACATTCACAAAAAAAGATGCAAGCTAAACATGGAACATAGTTTTATACGTAGGCTTAACGAAATCATTTATTTCGGTCAAATTAACAAATTACTAAAATATGTTTTATTTATTTCGAGTATTTTAGTTTTTTTCCAATCACCTAAATATTTATTTGAGTATTGGTTATGAAGTTGTTTGACCAAATATGCTTTACAATTTCTGTGAAGAAATTTTACTTTGGAGCTAATATCGACGGCTTTGAAGTCAAAATTTTATTCTTCCATAAGCAAAAAAAGCTGTTAGACCACTATTTGTTCCACATATATTCTTTCTTTGCACCTAATAACTGTTTCTTAGTCATCATTTAAAAAAAAAATAATTTGAATTAAGGCATATTTGCTGACGACAAAGAGACCTTCATCTTAGTATATAATCCCTACATATCTGTATAATCTTTTGCTTAAGATTTGATATGCGCCATATGCAGCTGTATAGGTACAAAAATTACTGAAAATAATTGAAATTTATCTAATGTACTTCTTCAGTAAGTTTCACTATATTATAAAACTTGATATGTTAGCCTAACTAATTAGGAACAGTTTGGCATTTAATATTATTAAAATGTTGAAATGCAAATAGAAAGCTTCTAAGCTGAAATGAAATTTTTGGACCTACGCTCTACATTTATTTATTACAATAAAACTATTGTTGACAGTTTAAATTAAACAACCAGGTTGGACTTGCGTAAGTTCTTGTTGCGTAAAATCTTATATAAAAGTATTATTTATTACAATCCTCATATATTATTTATATGAGCCGAAAGTTCCATTAATAATGAAAGAGAAATGTGATATACTTCGCTAGGAACTTTCTATTTTTTCAGAATCCAAACCACAAAAATTAATGAAAATAGCGCTTACGTATACACACAAAGTCCCTCCTTATGCTTGCAAATAGATTTACATGTTAGTAATCTAGCCACGATCATTTATCGCGGACACAGATTTAAGCGATTACCAGCGCTCGAGGTAACCTAGATGTGAAGCGAAGTTACGGAAGCCGCAGTTCTACTGACCCATGAAACCAATCCCAACCCCGAACGGAAATACGTTGTTTGAAATGATGACATTCCGTTTATTTGGCTTAAATGATGATGTTCCCACGTCTACCTAAGTCTGTTGCCTTCTGTTGCTTGTTTAGGACGAATAGGTGAGGCAAATATTGTACTTTTTGCAGAAGTTCTGTTTTAAAACCCGTTGAAATGAAAATCGCTAAACTTCCATTAGTAGTGGAAACCATGGGATCGAACATTATACGGGAAAAAATCATTTTGCTTTTGGTAATAAATAAATAAGTAAATAAATAATTCTTTTATAATAGACCATGAGCCCCGCCCGGTGACATATTCTATCTGTTCATTGTATTTAGGCTTTTTTCTTTGATGTTTCCTGAAGAAGTCATTAATAAATGACGAAATATTCAGGTCATAAAACAGTAGTTTTACCGAATAGACCCCATATTATCCATATAATTTTATACCCTAACAAAGTGCGGTCGGTATTTCTTTCCAAATAATATTATAATTATCTCTCTACGCAATATATACGCATAGATAGTCAAAGATTTGGCAGCCGCGGTCCTTGTAAAACTCCACGTATTTATTTTTTACGGAGAAATAGGCGATGGTTTGATTTAATTTTAACCTAAGGTCTCTGCACCGATTAAAAAAATTGTAACAGGCGCGAAAATAGAGTAATATGAACTTTGATATTTTACTTATTGCTTTATTCAAGTAACAAAGCTTTACTAATTCATTCGAGGTGAAGTTATAGGAAAAGAATAGGTACTATAAGAAAAATATTTCATTTCAACACATTAATAATTTAGTCATAGCTATGCAAGGAATAATAGATATTTACAACGCTGCAGTGTTGGCCAAAAAACTGCACAAAAAAGATGAGTTTATTTGCATCGCACTCATCATCTAAATTTTATCGGAACAACTTAGAACCGAACCAATTGCACTACAAATTTCAGCTAAGTGAGTAATTCCTGAGCATAGTTCAGGTCACAATAATATCCTACATAAAACCAAACTGCTGACAACCGACGACAGAGATTTTCTTTCAGTGCAAGAAAATATAACTGAAGGAAAAATGATCACAGATTTTGGTGATGATGTTCACATTTGGTTCTCATCACGCACACTCAAAACAGCTTGATCACAGTTTCCACCTTCTTTCATATTTTATATTCGGATCCTGCCTATACAAACTGACAAACTTACACTTTTCTTCTACATTATACGGTTTGAAAATAGCACATATATGAAAACAATACGCATCTATATTTTGTTTGAATTTCTTGTCCCATAAGTTCGTTCATTTCACTAGCTATAAGAAAACACTGAATATATAATATATGCATTTATTATATTATTAGATTTAGTTGTTTCATTATTAAGTTAACTATGACAAAAACAATTTGTACCCTTTATCTTCATCCATTTGATTGCGTTTATAATGTTGCCAATCATGTAACCTGTCGGAATTCATTGATAATACCTAGTTTTACCACTTGGAGTGTTACTTCTACGATTAACATGGTTCTTATTTCGTTGGATCAATAGCATGTACATACATATTTATGTCGCATTTTAAGCTTTGCTTTTACAGAATATTTTTAAAGAAACTACCAATATTTGTACCGAAATTATTTGGTTTCAATCTAAGAATACTTTTTAAATAAATAAATAAATAAATAAAAATAGAACCATAAAGGTTTGTGTACCGTTGGACTATAATTCATTTGGAAGGTGCATATTAATATTAAAAAAATAGTTATTTATCAATCCTTGGCTGTAAACCCCGAAAATCAGGCAACCAGTCACATAGTATACAACACTCTTAACTACCCCTTGGAAATCATGCGGACACCGGAAGTGGGATGTCAATACTACTGGCTAGAAGGTAGAATTATAAATAACAGCGGTTGCCCTATCGATACCTGAAGATGCTAATATACAATGCACGCTAAATTCGAATGCGTGTTTTCAGAAAAATTAACTGCGTTTTATTTGAGGGATAAGACATCAATAACTCTAGAGGTACCCTTCTTATTCTACAATATGCTGATTTATGTAGTATGTCGTGATTTACTGATTTTAGATATTATTTATTTTTAGTTATTAAATAAACATGCAGATATTAAATTAAAATTTATGTTCGCTTATTAAAATACTGACAGCGAATGTTGAATGTAGTGATGCAAGTAATTGAGAAGGTTTTTCTCACGTAAAAATTCATATAATGAGCATTTGCTAGTTAGGGATTTTTTTAATTACTTAACCAAAACCTTCATTTTCTAATTAACACTTTGCGCTCCATGTGCCCAACGGTGGGCATTGAAAACATAAGTTAGTCCCACAGGTGAAATCAGTCCGGGGCTCTGTTAAATTCACGTGTTAAATCTATTTATCGAATTTTTCTTACTTGAGAATATTACATAAGACAGACCTTCGCAATAAATTCTTGGCATTTCTATCGTCAACTGATTAAAAACTTCAATGGTAATACTTCTGAAATCTAAGCCTGTAACCGTGAGAGTCCTCATGATACTCTGCATTCTCAAAAGAGCCCTTGTTTTTTTTTTTTTTAGATAAATCCTGCAACTTCTAATAAGTAGATATGGATAAGAAGTAAAATATCTAATTAACAAAATATTGGTCTACATGCCTCTGTGTAATTCGCCCCCACAAGGACTCTCATAATTGCCTTTTGAGATAAGTTGTAAGGCATAGTTCACAATAACTTGTGAGCATAAATAGCGGAAGACACAGCATCTACTGGAGACAGCTCTCGTGAAGTTGATACAGTATTCATCTCACGTGAGTATCCTCAAGAGTAATACCTAGAACTTTGTAGTTAGTTTTTGCCAAAGTATGTCTATTTACTGGAATATCTCCAATGTTAGCACACCTATATTTTTCTATACAAAAAAAACATATATTTAGTTTTCCTCAAACTAAATGATAGTTTATTATCACAAAACCATCCCGTCAGCGTTCTCAAGAGGACGTTTGCTATTATATCGGCTTCGTCGCTAGATGTTAATAGAGATATGTCGTATGGTTACATATACATCGGATAAGAAGAGAACTATATCATTAAAATACAAACTAAACAGCACAGGCGCCAATACAGAATCCTAGAGTACGCCCATCGTCATTGCTGGTGCATAAGATTTAAAAGATTTCAACAATTCCACTTTTACTCATGTGTTTCATTCTCGTGAATTGAATTCTGTCGTAGAAGTATGTAGAAAACTAAGCTGTGGCTGCGTCATATTGGACATAATTGAAACCTTTTGAAGGTCACAAAAAATACACAGCACGCTTTTTCCCTTCTCAATTCCATACAGAACACAATCTTAAAAATCCACTAAGCTTGTAGTTTCGATTCTTTCTGAACCATGCTGAGAATCAGTTAAAATGCTGTGTTTGTTTTAGAAACCGAAACAACCAATGCATTCTTTAAAACCTCCAACTAGTTGATTGTCATTGAAAATCTTCTGAAACCGCCGAAGCGGACAAGTTGACTTCGCGTGAAAGGGTTAGGGGTCATCATTGCTATATATCATAGCTCGCTTGACACCGCCGTTTCACTAGTGGAGATCAATTATCGCTCGTGCTGAACAGGCTTACGCTTCCGGAAAAATGTCAGTAGCAAAGGAGGTGTTTACGGCCTCTTTGAGACGAGGCGATTAGTTGATGCCATTAGTTGAACGGACGGTTGTCAAGGAGCATAGTGATGTAACAAATGATTGGGAACCGTCTGAAACCTTTCACATGGGGTCAACTTGCCCGCTTCGGCGGCTAACTTGTCATAGTGCTGTTTGAGTAAGGCCTGTTTCAGACGAGGCGATTAGTTGATTCCACTAGTTGAACGGGTGGTTGTCAAGGAGTATGCTGATGTAGTAAAGTCAACTTGTCCGCTTTGGCGGCTTCAGTAGGTCTTCAATGACAATCAACTAGTTGAGAATAAACCAAGCAACTTAGTTGAATCAACCAAACTGCCTCGTCTGAAAGAGGCCAACACAGGTGTGTCAATACGCCTGCTACATGCCTCCTGCAATCCTTTATTGCAGAAATTCGACCTTCTGTTCCTATAAAAGCTTTAAGCTATACACACTTCTGAGAACCATATAGCTTTCATTTACTCACACTGGCAGTTTTTCCTTGGATGGATATTTTTAATGCATTTATTTATCTCAATAAAATTACCACGAAATTCGTTACGATTGAAAGGCGATCGTATTATATAATTTTCCGCTTCAATTGAGATGCATAAATTATCTGCGTGCGGTGATCGGGAGTAATGCTGACTAAATGTATAATAGTATAATTAAAATTTATTTGACAAGCGTCGATTGAATGCGAGAAACGTATCGTCCGATACACACATGTGTAAGTAACGTCTTGTCACATGGCGAAGACCGCGACGACAAAAAGATATCGGCGCATGCAATCAATTACGTAAAGATATGTGCAAGTAACACCAACGTACACATTTGAGGAATGATATTCTATGTTAAATATCGACCGCACGTCGTCCCACATGCGGCTTCCAATGTAACCGTGTTCATGAGCTTAAATTATAACATCGTGTGGGCACTCAATACAAAACACTAACGCTTTCGCTACCACCAATGAATGACTTAATGAATGAACCGCCGCTGCCCCATTTTTCCTCGACCGGTTCTCTTTTTCTTATCGCTTTATTTATATGTTCTCTATCGCGTTCTAGTGTAATATGCGCAATCCTTATCATATCTGCGTAATATGCATACCTGTAAATACACTTAACCACGTGTACACAAAGTATTCTATGATACACAGACAGGTGGGCTTTGCGCGTACTGTTAATTTCAGCGTATCGTAAAGGAACGTTTGAGCAGAACGGGCACTCCTGATATGGGCGTAATTGCCGTTATTTGTAAATGTTAATGCCGTTCTAAATTCGCTAGAGAAAAAGTTGCATCGGAATGTCAGTGTTGCATAACGCGTGTCAGACGGATGTTACAGTCGAGTATGTGTCGTTTCATGTCGAAGAATTTGCAGGATGGGCTGATATTGAAGAGGTAGAAACCATGAATAAGCAGATCATCATAACATGTCACAAACAAGATTGTTTCTTCATTACACGAAACAATCCAAACACAATCGGTATTTAATCTCATAATCAGCTTCTCTCATTTTATGTAGGTGGCGCTTTTTGAGTATACAGTAATTTGTAACATGCAATAATAGTTTTGCTTCTGTAACCATAACTATACCTAATTGATATTGTCAATTATATGATAATAAATAATCTTAAAAAATACAAAATGTAAAGTGCCAGCCTCTAGCTATATTTTAGTAAATCTCAGCACGGCCTTGACTACCTTTCCTAATAAATGGAAATGACGTAGGATCATTCCTTTATTTAAACCTAGTAGCACAAGTCAAGCATGTAACTATCGTTCAATTTCCATACTTTTGAATTTTGCGGAAGTATTTGAGCAAGCCATATATAAAACAAAAATCAAAAGCGTTGTCGAAGCAGAATCCGAAAGAGTTGTGGAAATGCACTAGCCATATAAAAGATGCAACACGTCTAGCTATTAAATACTTTGACAACGAAATGGTCTACGATGATCCTCAAAGCATAGTCAATACCTTCGCCAAGAAAATCTAATGCATGTACTTACCACAATGGTAGTAATTGCAAGATACAGAACTTGCCATTGGCATAGCACCTGTGGTAGCTAACTAGCAAATCAAATTCTGGAATAAACAAAAGGTATAATATTAGAACAACTGTCCTTGTTCGGGCCCTCTAATGAGACTGAATGCCGACTGTGTTTAGAAGATGGGGAGATAGTTGGACACATTTTCCGCCACTGCCCTGCTGCTACAAGAATTAAGTATGTAACCATCAGAAAGACTGATCGTTCCCTAGAAAACCTGAAAACAATCTCATTCAGCAAGCTACTCAGCTACCTTAAAGGCCTGAACTTGTTGGATGCATTTTAAGATAACATACGATATGATATGATATGATATATTTATTTCGTGTGAGACAGCATTACATCTGTGTACACTTAATATATTGCAAGTAGTAATTTTAATATTGCTACACAACTAAACTAAACTACTAAAATTCAGTAAAATAAACACTTAAAAAAAAACATATTTATGGTAGACCTAACATACACATTAAAAATTTATATGGTTTAAAAAACTATATGGTAATTTATTGTACAACTTTATGGATGTAAATCTGAAAGACCTCAAACTCTTCGTCAATCTAAAATGCGGTGCGACCACCGGGTATCATACGCATCCTGTCTAGGCAGTTCGTTCTTATTATCATACGCATACATTGTGGCTTCGTAAATATATTGATTTATACAGGTTAGAATACCAAGTCTCTTAAATAATGATTCCATGTGACGAACATTAGCTATAGTTCTTATGGCTCGTTTTTGTAAGATTAAAATCCTATTCACGTATCTTGACCCTCCCCAAAACAAAATACCATAACACATTATGCTATGAAATAATCCATAATACGCAAGTATGAGTACTTCTTGATTTACAGATTGGATTCAATTTTTCAATAAATATATACAAGTAGATAATCTGCCAGAAATATTGTCAATGTGTGCTTACCAGGTCAATTTACTATCTAAAGAAATCCCTAAATATTTACCCGGGTCATTTGTAGAGTTAATATCTATAAGCGGATTTAAAGTAAAAATTAATGATTTAGATTTATCATTGTTTAGGGTCAATTTAGTCTTTGCAAAATAAAGTTTTGCAGTTTTGTCTGAAAGGGTTTCATTTGATAGTACATATAAATCATGTAACCGTTTAGTAGATGTTAATAAACAAGTGTCGTCTGCGTACGTTATATATTTAAAATTAATATAATCTGCTATATCATTAATGTATAAAATGAATAAAATCGGTCCAAGTATCGAACCCTGGGGGATACCGTATTTAACATGTCGCAATTTTGATTTTTCCCTTCCAATGTCAACAGCCTGATATCTGTCAGTTATGTAGCTTCTTACAACGCTTTACAATAAACCTTAGGTGTCGCAGTGGACGGGACAATTAATCGAACCACGCGGGTGCTATCCCTTACTAAACTAACTACCACAATGGTATAAATAGTGTCTTAATACTATGTATTTACAAAGCTTACTTAATACTATGTATTAAGTACCATTTTTTGAAATGCAACCCGTAACCGAAGATAATCTGATCTCTATAACGGATTATCTAGGAAATACAGAATACGGTTGGCAATGATTTAATTCCTGGTTTTTTGGTGAAGTGTGTCCGTCATGTGTTGGTTAAATCTTCAACATGAACTTTCAATCATTGTATAAAAACATTTCCCTACTTGATGAAAAATAACAATACATCGGTTTACAAGAAAAACGACAGATACCTGTAATTTTCGACCTATACCAATATTGTCAAACTTGGCGAAAAAAAATTGAACAATGCACTATACCAACTCCAGAAATGTTTAATGTCATTCACTTCTTTGAAATAACACTACTTTATATCTGGAAAATCCACAACACAACTAATATCCTTTTAATTATACAATTTTCATACAATTGATCCACGTGCGAAAAGTCTAGCTTTGAGAGAAGGAAAAAAGTCTACGGTTTAGAAACTTGTCTGGTGCAAAACCGAGCCATGGGTCTTTTAAATAAAGTGTATTAGATAACTATATTCCATTGTCATTACACTAAACTGTACAGTGTGTAACCAGGAGCCATTTTCCATCTAAAACTCTAAACAAAAGTGGCGTATGGCTCATTATTACACCGACTCCCTCAACTGCTCATAGGATGCTTGTGTGTGAACTGAGTTTTTTTTATGTCAGCCAAAGTGTTTCATATAATGACATATTCGGAGCACAGAAGGTATTAGATGCATTGTAATGGATTTCCTTCGCATGAGATTATCGTTACATCTGGAGGACCATAGGGCCCAAACTTAGAACCGTTGCTTTTTGTATTCTTCTTGAACGATCAATTGGAAGCTGTACTATGTAAAGCATATGGCGATGACGTTAAGTTTGTTCATCAATGATAAGAAGATTTTTCTCACCATTGAGTGTATTGACTGTGGTAAATGGTATCTGGAGAATATCCTGCTATCAAATCCTACAAAATGCACTTACGTCACTTGTACTCGTAGAATAAGCTGTTTTAAAGCGTATTGGGGCTCCACCCAAATTCTATTGGGATACAATGAGAAAGAGACATAATTTGCTACGTGTACTATAACAACTTTGCTTCACGCTAATACCATACGGCATCTGGAATAACTCAAACGTCAAACCTCGTTCCAGTATTACCATCCTCGATATACATCAATGATTTATATTACCATCATTTCAAGCGCAATTGAAACTTAATGACAACAAATGTTCCAAATTAACATACACCAAGAAAGAAGTTCCATTCATCAAACCTATGATAATCGTAGTAAGCCAATTCTAATGAGACAATACAACATCTGGGATTCTATTTGATAGTAGCTTCACATTCATACTACATATATAAATCAGTAGTGTGGAGCAGGATTTAAGTGGCCGAGATTTATATTAAGTAATAGCCAAAATTTTATGAATGTTAAAATCGTTAAACACTTTTACTTTGCATTAGTAGATAGCGAACTAGACTATGCTAGCACAATCTCATATCCAACTTACACTTTGCATTTACATAGTCTACAATAGATACAACGTAGATTTCTAAAATATGTACTGTTTAAAATGATTGTCAATTACCCCTCACGTAGTATCAATCTACCTGCGGTAAGCAATTAAACTATTGGACGTGCATCACCAGGCGTCTAGCCATAAGTTTCTATTTACCAACAACTGGTGGTGTACCCCAATGTTTATAATGGGATGTATTGGAAAGAAAGCGTATTTGTGATCATAAACTATGCTACAGGGACTTTCTGTCTTTCCTACCTGTTCGACTCTTGCTAGAATAACTCCCATATATACAGATGGGAATAAGCTGGCGCTATCAGACTACAGACCTATCTCTGCTCTCAACATTGTTAAAAGTATTGGAGAAAGTTGTTGATTCAAGAGTTAGACAGTTCTTAGAAGCTTACTTTCTAGTTGCCAATATGGCTTTAGACCTGCAATGTCTACCGCATATGCTGTTTATGATATCTTATATCATATATTCGAAAATATTAATAAACAACGACTGCTACCATACTCTGCGACCTATCTAATGCTTTTGTTTGTGTTTCCATTCCATTTTACTTGCAAACTTGAAACGTATGGCTTTAGAGCTAAAACTAATGATCGGTTTCGCTCATACTTAACTGATCGTCGTCAATATGTGAGGCTGAAAGTCGGTAACGACTTCGTTAATTCAAAAGTTGGCAGAGTCGTGTGCGCCAAGGCTCGGTGCTGGGGCCAATGCTATTTTTAATGCTTATAATGATCTGGCACATGTTGCCTGCCAATTATACACAATACTTTTCGCTAACGATGTTTGCCCTTACGTGGCATGCCTCTAATCATGACTATTTGGAAAATTTGGTAAATAATGACTTCTCTAAAGTCTGCGAGTGGTTTGGTCTTCTTTTGCCCTCCTCCGAAGTTAAATTTTTGTTGTGGATGCCGGCTTGTGGTGAGCCGGGTACGTTCAGTAGCTGTCTAGGAGTTAATTATCTTCTTGCTGTGCTCTTAGAGTCATAAGGCAGAAGAACCTTGGTGAACATGTTTCAAGAATATTATACCTACTTTGCTGTTTTTGAATCACGCATGAGATACTGTCTTCCTTGCTGGCTTTTCACTGCACTACAACGATCTTATTAGAAATTTTCAAATTGCAAAAGCGGGCAGTGCGCGTGGTTGTTGCAGTGGACGGCAGAGCTAACTGCCGGCCTTTGTTTGTTTCGCTTAGAATTATTACTTTATAGTTTTGACTATACAACAAAGTAGGTGTAACAAATTTCGGGTCGGTAACTTGTATTGCGTAGAGACTGTAGATTATCTGAATATTGTTAAATCAAGATTTAATGGTCGATGAATGTGTTGATGGTTTGTATGTCAGAAAAAATCTTTTCACGGATAATGTTGTAATTTGTACCTTTACGCCAGACAACAAGTTAAATTTGTTTCAGATAGGTTATTATTTCAATATTAGCTGTATAATCTGATTATAAGGATCAATATACATACGTAGTTACTGAATACTGTCAGATTTACTGTATGTATGTGTTATGTTCCTCTAGGCTTCCTCTATTATGTTACACATTTACAAAGAACATAATGTTAATAGATATCTATCAATTGTGGAACAACACCTCCAGCCAATATTACTGACACGTTCTCGTGTACTGATATCCGTATCATTATTTCACATTACATCTAATTGGTCCGTCGTTTGGTGTAGTTGACGCCATGGAATAAGTGATCATTGTGTGTCGTAACGATCTTTGATATTTCGCTTAACTGGGTTATATTTCCAGTACTTATGTGTATAGTCAATCAATCTATATGAGCACCAAAGTGGCCTACGCCGGCAATTTATTATTTATTGTTATTGAAGCGATTCGAATAAGGTATTATGTATGTGAAACCGGAATGAATCAATCATCGGTGTTGATGGCTTTATTTGCATTGCCAGTCTAAGTAGAACAGTTGATTTCTTTTCCTTTCTGTTTACCATGTTAATTGCACGTTACATCAAACAGTTTGTACTATAATCACAACACTTTAAATTTATACCATCATAAATATAGAGGACGTATCATAACTGTATGTATACAGAAACGAAAGCTCAATATATTTTTACATATTTGTGGCTGTGCAATTGCTATGCTTTTGAAACTTATTTCGGAGCGGAGCTTGTTGGTGACTTTTCGGCGAGTTTTCATGCACTATTTTGTGTTCCTATTGAAAGGTGTTCGCTTTTCGAACCAGTATATAAGAAGATTCACCAATTCCGTATAAAAGAGAAATAATTTAGCAGTTATCGACAGAATTGATTGAAAGAAGAAATTCTAATATTTATATCTGACAGCGCCATCTATCGAAGGGTAGTGGTACCAAGATAAATATGAAATTATTACTCTGTTCCAAGATATAATTCTAACAAAATAAAAAAAAAACTATCTCTTTAAACATTTTTAGAAATACTGCACACATTCACATATAACTCGGTCTTAAGAGGGTTGAGTTAGTTCGAAAATCAAAATTGCATTTTCTTTACTTTTCTTCATAATATATACAATCTTACAGCAAAGAAAATCAAAATTCTTTCTTTAATTCATCCAAATACGTGAAATATTTATTGGCTTTTTCAGGGCTACCAATGAGAATAACAGAATAATTGTCGACAAGGGATACACATAGTGAAAAGTTAATCTAAAACTTACATGATTAATTATGTTTTTCTTGTAGGCCGGCCCATTTTTATTTTTTGTCGTTTTTAGTCGAAGATATTTCTTGTAATAATAGTTTTCTTTGAAGCAAAGAGTCTAACAATATTGTTAACACTTTACTTTGCTATTTATAATGACTTTTTTCTTGGGTGTGACGAAATCTTTTTGCTGTTAGATCTTACGTACTGCTATGGTTTGGCACCCCGGGTTTCGGAAATCTAAATGTGTATTTTTATTTATTCCTTATCAGCCTTGTCAAAACAATGATAGAGTTTCCGCTGTTCTTATTTTTGTTAAGAATTTTTATTTAATTGTTAGTTTCATTCTTTTTGGACAATGCTGTATATTCAATCTCATTTATTTGTACATTTTGCGTACTCCTGTATTGTTTAGTTTATTTACTAGTTTTTTCTTAGAGTTGCGCTGTGCGTTCACCGCACGAGTTTGTAAATTTCAGATATATGCCGTGTTACCTTGAGTTCCGGGAGGAGTTATCAGATAGACGAGCCCGCGTTTAGGTGTGTTGTTTTCGGATACTGTTAATGGTATTCCGTTTCAGTTAAGATGTAGCTCGTTTTTGGTTGTAAAATCGTCTATCTTGTAATTCTTTAGTTAAATTAGTTTTATGTAGTTGTGCACAATTCATGTAAGTTTTTTTTAATTATTCGTTCTAGAAGTAAGCGCGTTTAGAGTTTAAATTTTCCGTTTTTTTTTTGTAGTTATTAATTTAATTTTAATTTTATCACCTCGGGAAGGTGAAGTGAAGCTGTGAGCTTGTTTATATTTCATTTTTGATTTTGCTTGTTTCTTTACGTCATTTGGATTAAAATTTTTAGTTTGCTTTGAATTTTTAAAACCACGTTTATTTTTTTGTGGTATTGAAATTCCTTCTAGAACGAATCTTCCATTTGGTTTGCTAAAGGATTTGCATTGTCCTTTTTTTTAATTGTAGAGTCATATGCAGGTTTATTTTATTTCACAGAATCTTATATTCACGATATTAATATTCCCTGTAATTTGCTTCGTAATTTTATTTTTTTTTTTATTTGTAAATTCATGCAGTTTTTCAAAATATATTTTATGTCGCCCAACGTGCGAGGCACGATTTTATTGCATTTTTGTACAGAATCTTATATTCATGTTTCGTAATTTTGTTTTTTTTTTATTTGTAAACTCTTGCAGTCACCATATAATTTATGGCGACCAACGTGCGAGGCACGAAATTATTGCATTATTTTTTTTAATTGTAAATTCTCATGCAGTTTTTGAGCAAATATTTATGGAAATCCCAATGTGCGAAGCACGATATGATTGTAATTGTAATTAGTAAGATTAGGATCCCGTGTTTGGAATTTGTGAGAATTTCTCGTTGCGTTGATAAGGCTGATATTCGTGCGTTTATAAACTTTTTATGTACACCGCTGCGAGTATGAAGATGGACAGGACTACGAGGGATCAGGAAGTGGACGATCCTGGAGACCAGAGTTGGCGGAGCCAAGGAACTCATGGCAGGAAGGAGTCGGTTGTGGCAGGAACAAAGGGAAGGATGGACGAAAAGGAGATCCAGAGAGATGGAGGAAGCAGGACTAACAATAAGGAAAGTATTAAGAGTATGAATGATATGATGGCAATGATAAAAGGGTTATTGAGTGATACTAAAAAAGAATTGATTGCTCAGAATAAAGAATTGCTACAGAAGCAAAATGATTGTGTAAAAAGATTAGAGGAAGTAGTATTTGGTAGTAAACTCGAGGTTGACAGAATTGATAAGAAAGTTGATGAAGTTGTTGATGATTTAGATAAAGAAAGGGAAGATAAAGTTGATGAAAATGTTGATGTTTTGAGTAAAGAAAGGGAAGATAAAGTTGATGAAAATGTTGTTGTTTTGAATAAAGAAAGGGAAGAGAAAGTTGTTGATGATGTAGGTAGAGAAAGGGAAAATAATATTAATAGTTTAGGTAGAGAAGAGGAAAATGTTGATGATGATGAAAATGTTGATGATGAAAATGATGATGTTGAGATAATGGAAAATGATGATGAAAAGGATGATGAAAAAATGAAATATTGTGATGATAGTTTAAGTTTGAAATACAAGGTTGCGGAAAAGTTAGAGGTGATGATATACAAGGTAACGAAAAAGTTGTTGGAGATGTTGGATCCGAAGAGGATACAGAGGTTGAGGTTTTTGGTGAGTTAGAGGTAGAGAAAGAAGAAATCAACAATTCCCAAGGAGAATTCCCAGAAGTAATCAACAATTCCCAAGAAGAATTCCCAGAAGTAATCAACAATTCCCAAGGAGAATTCCCAGAAGTAATCAACCATTCCCAAGAAGAATTCCCAGAAGTAGTCAACTATTCTGAAGAAGAATTCCCAGAAGAAGTTATCAATTCCCACATCGAATCCCCTAATGTCGAAAATCAAAGTGAAAGCAATTATAATGAGAAGAATGAAATTGAAAGCAATCATAATGAGAAGTTTGAAGTTGAAGTCGAGGAAATTTTCAACCAGCATGTATCCTTACGAAATAAGTTGCCCATTATTGTCCTTGATGCCGAACACTGTCTTAATGAAGTCAAGTCAAACCCTGTCAAATTTAAAAATCCCGTTCCTGAAGCCATGTTGGAGCACAATTTAAAAGAATGTTTCTATTTTTCGAGTTATCCTTCTGGAATTACAAGCGAGAGGTACATCCATGGAGTGGAGAAGTTCTTCATGATGCAGACCCACCACTGCCACACCGACTGCCACATCGTCTGCCATACCGACTGCTATGCCGATTGCTGTTGGAAACTGGATCAACCGGATGGTATGTTGGACACTCCCACCACGACCCCGGGTAGTTTTCATCACCCGGAAGTGACGTTTTCACCCCTGTGTGCGGAGATACGGTATTGTTCGTTTGGTGCGGGAAACTTTAGAATATTGCTTTTTTGTGTGCGGACAATTTCTAAGCGGAAAAACTCAATTTTCGTTGACACTTTCGTTTTCCCGTTAGTAATTGGGAGATGTGCTATGGTTTGGCACCCCGGGTTTCGGAAATTTAAATGTGTATTTTTATTTATTCCTTATCAGCCTCGTCAAAACAATGATAGAGTTTCCGCTGTTCTTATTTTTGTTAAGAATTTTTATTTAATTGTTAGTTTCATTCTTTTTGGACAATGCTGTATATTCAATCTCATTTATTTGTACATTTTGCGTACTCCTGTATTGTTTAGTTTATTTACTAGTTTTTTCTTAGAGTTGCGCTGTGCGTTCACCGCACGAGTTTGTAAATTTCAGATATATGCCGTGTTACCTTGAGTTCCGGGGGAGTTATCAGATAGACGAGCCCGCGTTTAGGTGTGTTGTTTTCGGATACTGTTAATGGTATTTCCGTTTCAGTTAAGATGTAGCTCGTTTTTGGTTGTAAAACCGTCTATTTGTAATTCTTTAGTTAAATTAGTTTTATGTAGTTGTGCACAATTCATGTAAGGTTTTTTTAATTATTCGTTCTAGAAGTAAGCGCGTTTAGAGTTTAAATTTTCCGTTTTTTTTTTAGTTATTAATTAATTTTAATTTATCACCTCGGGAAGGTGAAGTGAAGCTGTGAGCTTGTTATATTTCATTTTTGATTTTGCTTGTTTCTTTACGTCATTTGGATTAAAATTTTTAGTTTGCTTTGAATTTTTAAAACCACGTTTATTTTTTTGTGGTATTGAAATTCCTTCTAGAACGAATCTTCCATTTTGTTTGCTAAAGGATTTTAAATCGTCCTTTGTCATAGTAAATTCTTGCAGTTTTTGTTTGACCAGAATCTTAAATTCAAGGTTTATTTTCTGCATTATTGTTGTTATCAAATGTTTTTTTTTCTTTTTTTTAAAAATAAAGTTAATGATTGTAAATATCATTTTAAAATCACTAGTTCTTTTATTTTTGAATCTGCCATTTCAATTTTTGGGAATTTTAATGAAAGTCATTTTTGCAACCGCCCACTATTTATTTTTAGTAAATTAACTCTGAGATTTAAGTATCTCTGGCGCCCTTTCGAATTCATTTTTGCTGAGCTAGCTAAATTAATTTTGTCATTTTTAATTTCCCTTTACTTATATGCTTGGACCATCAGTTCATAGCAGTACGTTCTTTAATTTCTTCTTCAGGTTCTGACTCTGATAAAGCATAAACTTATGTGTGCGATAGATTGGTAAAAAAGCAAAGAACTTCAATTAATATTAAAAAAAATGCTGGAGCCCCCACTACCAAATTTCTGTTCATTGTTTTCTAGCGGCAAGGGTTCCTGGAATGGTGACTCTCAAGAGGATTTCTTTTCACATATTTTCGTTGGAATATCTAAAAGGTCGTTACAGGTAGATGTAGATTTAGATGTGAATTTAGATACGATATGGGTGTTATATATTGAAATGATTTAGATAAAAGTGTTGTTAGTAGATCTGGGATATTACTGAAATGTGTGGCGTTAAACTGTAGAAGCGACCATCAACACAATCGTCACCTCTCGTGACGAAAAAAAAAGAATTGATGAATTTCAAATTTCTAACAATTACATCAACTGTGATCGATAATCGCACGACAAGCTTCTCCTATTATCGAACTTCTGGTTTCTTAAAATGATAAATTTATAGTTTAATTTAAATTGTTTAATGTATTACCTGCTTGAATATGTCACCAGGCGGAGTTCATAGTCTATTATAGGAACCATCATACTAGCAAGAGCAATGACGGGGTAATAACATTAGGAACGAACTCGCTCTCACATATCAAGCTTAACGCATAATCACCCTCTCGGTGAAAAGAGTTCAGTTTGTGCGCCCCCTAGAAGCCACACCCAAACTCTCTCCCGCAAGCGACGGTAGCATAAAGCTGGCAATGCAGTTATTGAACTTGCTCGGATAGTTCATGAACTATCAGTCCCGCTAGATGGCTCGTATAAACGACAACCAGATTGCCTATGATTGTGATTCCAAGAACAGCTTACCAGGAAGTAGTAAAACATCAATGAAAAATATCTTACGGTGATTCCTACAATAAATTATGAGCCCCGCCTGGTGGCATGTTTTATCGGTTCATTGTATTAGGCATATTTCTTTGATGTTTTATTACCTGTTTTTATATAATAAAGGCAGTGACGCATATTAATAGCACGCACAATTTATTGTTCAATAATAAGTAATAACGTTAAAGGGCATAAGGACTTTCAGGTGAGTACACTTATTTTCAACATTTAAATACTATTCAGCATACTTTGGATTATTAAATTTAAATTTTCACTAAACACAAAGTTAAAATTGCCTTCTGTTGCTATATGTTAAATCACGCTGCATAAAATACCATCCCAATAGCCATAACAAACAGAATCTCTAACCTCAAAACCTGAAAATATAAAACATTTATTTGCACACAAATTAAAACATTAATCAAACGAAATATCTTCCATTAATAAACATACATCCATCCATCTTAAGTCAGACTCCGTAGCAGCAACAAATCAAATTTGTTAAGGAAAAGCTTTGTACGAACTCGAATACTGGTATCAGAAAAGGGAGCCCATAGTAACCATCTATATCAAACAACGGTCACAATCTACGAGAAAAGGTAGATTAATCAAGAGGATTTCTTGTAATGATGAATAATCTTAATGTTTCTACTATATATTTCCAGCCCACTGCTAATGCAACGATTTATATTGAAATTCCATCTATTTTCCAAGGGGATACCAAAATATAATTTAACTTCTGTGAAAAATTATCAATCAACAAAATATCGCCTCCATGCAACCCTAGTCATTTATTTGAATACGAGCTATATTAAATCTCTTAAATCTCGAATAAATACCGATACCAAGGAAACTAAATTAGAATAATTGGTGATTATACGATGGGCATCAACGCATCGTCACGATTACGCATCTCGGTCTCTCAATTAACTAGCTCAATATACTGGATTAACAAAATAAAACTTTTACTTATTCTCGGCATGATTTAACATACACAACATAGCAATATATATACAAACATATATTTAACGATTTCATTATGAAGTTTTCTCTGAACTTTAGTTCTGTGTTATCACTGGAGAAGAAAATTTATTGCTGGACATGAAGTCAGTAATGAAAAGACGAAAGCAAAAACAGTTTGAATGGATAACATTTATAATAAAAAATAATTTCGCTTGTGGGAATGCTGATTTGCCATTAGGAACATATATAAACATCTAACTGCTTCGTATCTTTAACATTAATTATGACATACCGATGTATTACAAAGCGCCAATGCATGTATGAATTAACAAATGGATGTCACATTATCATAACTAGCTTATATCTGCGGCGCTCTACGTAGGAACCGTAGGCAGAGAGTGCACGGTGGTCGGTGAGCGGCAAAGAACTTACCTTGTGTTTATAAATCACTAATGTTGAAAGATAACATTGCGTGGGCGATATAGGTAAATAACTATCGTTATTAGAATTCCTATAGTAACTTGAAGGTATTTAGCAAACCTACGTACAAATCTCGGTACTTAAGCACTTATGCTGATGTAAGTTCTGACTTGGAAATAACTAATATAGGATTATAAAGTTTACTCCTCTGTTAATTAATGGGTTGGGACTGAAGGAAATACCGGTTAATCTATTAATAATAGTCGTAAATGTGTTGCAAGACTCATCAGAACACCTGTTTCACAAACAGAGGTAGTGTTACCGTTTTTTATTAAGTAAAGCACTGAAAGTCTAAGTTTCTCCCGCTGTGTGCCAAATATTTCACGCCAATCTTTGAATAGCCATCATTAGGTATACATATCCAACAAACTAATGAAACTTAATATCCTTACGCAGTAGATAAAAAACCGTAAATTGTAAGTGTCGTCCAATAATATCAAATAGCCGATAATTGGTATATACTGTTTTCGTGTGGGAAGAAACATAGGAAGAAATTTCTAAAACGATTCTGATTTCGTTCTGATTTTTATCTACGCGATTTAGGTGAATTATTGCTAATGACATTCCCCCGGCAAAACCGCAAGGTAGAAAGTTATAATTAAACGCAATCAATCTGCAATAACGGTTGAAATAAATCATTACCCTTGCGTGAAAAAAGCTGTTTGAAAATTCAGGAATTAATTGCTTATAAATATTGACAATATGATAATAGTGATTGCTAATAATTACTTTGTTAAGAGTGTAATATTTATTTGTTAATTTATAGGAATTTGTGCATAAATGGCGTAGGTTTAATATCCATGTAATTAAATGCTTTCAAATAATTATACATGCATAATAATAATTTTATGATGGCATATGCTTATACTATGTACTTAATTACGATATACGTACAGGTACATAGGATCAAGGTGTTTTTCTTTCCCTTATAGTAAGTTGTAAACCTAATTTTTGCAGATAAAAATCTGCTCTTGAGTGTTTCACAATAAAACTTAAATTCGGCGAATAACTATTGCGTGTATTAGCAACTACGCAATCCTGTTCAAAAATCTGTGCAAACATAAACTAGTTTTAGTACCTATTTTACATAATTTGTTGAATAAAATAATAGTAGTATCTTTAAGTACTCCAACGAGGTGCATTAGGTACCTGTAGCATTGAACTGAAAGTGGTTTTTTTAATTATATATTATTTTTCAATGAAGTGATATTATTTGAATATTTATGATTTTTTAATCTTTCGCAAGATATTCAATTATTTGTCGAACGTATATTCCATTATCATTAATAGGTCTAATATCTTTAATATATGGAATGAAAAGTAGACAGAATAAAAGCAGTTCTTTTCAATCTATAATCTATTACGATATTTCGGTCGTTAAACCATCATCAGGTATCTGGTAAAATGAATAATTAATTGCTGTAAATAAGTGAAAAATTATTCTAATTCCTAACCTAATACATCAAATAACGTCAATATTACTAGAAGATAAAATGAATTTTGTCAAGATTGTTCGTACGTATGTGTCAAATTCAAGTACATTACGTGATGAATGTAATTAGTTCGTATGTTCAAAATCTGTCTTATTGACTAGATGAGAGAAACTAATGACTGCACATGATACTAGTGAAATGTGATTGATTATGAGTGGATATGTGTGTTGCCTATGTAATGTGGTATGTTAGTTTGGTCTGTATTTGTTAATTTATATGAAATGTAAATTATGATTTTAATTAGCTGTTAATATGTGTTATGTGTGGCTATATTATTGTAGATTATGTTTAATGTAATTCTTAATTTTATCTTGTAGGTGACAAATATAAATGTGTTATAAGAAAACTTATTTTGTATAATAATAATTATATATGATATGTATAATAATAATAATATATTTAGCATCATCACAGCGTCGAGTTAATTCTTCCAGTGCTAAATAATAATGTCGGCGATTGTACACAACATAGCAGTATATATGAATGTTTAGTTCTTTATTTTCAAAAATAAACAACTTTTTGGATGCAAAACGTATGACTATATTATTAGGTAGTATTTAGGATATATTAGGGTGTGGGCTTAACTGAATAGATCGAGAGGAACCTCAGCAAAAACCCAAAGCCTAAGGAGGCGGACTAGGCCGGGCCGATGGGATGCGTGGCTGGATAGAAGACCAGCCTCCACTATTCCAATCCCCCCAATCCAGTGGTGTGCCGAGGGATGGATGGCATCTAGGGCGAAAGGAGCACATGAACGGAGCCTCTAGGAAACTGGGCGACCATCCAGAGTAACTAGCCTTGCACCTGTGTAGAGGGTGCCGCAAACGTGCATAATCCTGTCCCTCCTACTCGCGGGGACTGTATGGACCAGAATAATGAACTTTTAAAACCAGAACGAAATGATCAGGAGATGGTATCGGAAACGTCTTCTAGCGGGATTCGGGAAATCGATGATACTGTCTTGGAGGTGAGTATCAGACAAGATAGTGACACTGCCGAAAATATTGTTGCAATAGTACACCTCAGACTGCGGCAACAGAAGAAAACTATCTGGGCCCAGATTAGGATACTGAGAAGGCAAAAGAAAATGGAGGAGAGTACATAGACCGAGCAGAGATCACGTCGCCGTAACTCTGAAAGATCCAAGACGGAAGGTGTAAACCAGGTCTCTAAGGAAACAAAACAGAAATTCAAGGTGGGAGCCGGAAGTCAGACGACTGAGAGTAAAAAGAAGGGCAGCAAGAAAATACCTCGGCAGGACTCTAAAACGCTACCGCAGACCTCGAAGAGATACAAGGGAATCTATAGCGAAGCAGCGTCAGGACTACGGATGGCAGTAATTGAGTAATGTCAACTGGAGAAATCTCTGAATCAAGAACAAGCGGATCTGATTCAGGAAAAGGAAAACATAAAGCATACTGGGATAAAATAACCAGGCAAATTCATGGAAAGGTCTTCATTAAGGGACCATCAAAGAAGAATACTGAAGAACTACTGCAAATTAGTAGCAATCATCTTCGCACCATAACAGGTCTCCTTATAGACTACTGCGCACTGAAAGGACACCTACAGAAAATTGCGATCAGCGCTGGAGATACCAACTGCAGATTGTGTAATGGGATGACAAAAGACGTTTACCACATTCTGTGTGAATACGAGACCCTGGATTCAAGAAGACAGGCAAATTTTGCAAGCCAAAAATGAACCCAGAAGATTACTTCGATCAACCAGCCAGAGACCCGTACAGATTAGTGCAGGGTACTAGGATGCTGGAATGGCTGATATATTTTCATGAGTAAGACAAATGGGAGACCAAATACAAAAAGCCAAGAGGCAAAGTGTGGATTATGAATGATCGTTCGATCATGAACGGATGACGGTGATTATACATATTAAAAATATAAATAATAAAAATAATACAACAAGGTCCTGCGATGTATTGCCATACTGAATGAATGACCATTCGATCATGGATCATTCGGTTATGCCCATCACTAGTATCTAGAACCATTAGGTAAGGATTTATCAAAGTAACTCCATGTTGTGTAATAAGGATAAAGATATTATTATAATTTTAAGTATGTTACTTGAAACATGAATTCTTCAATAATTTCAAATTAATACAAAATTGAAAACAGACAAGTACAAACTTTAAGAATAATAGTCCTATACTGTTTGCTCTTTGTTAGTACAACTTCTGGTTGTCAGTAAACGCAATTGATTAAACCTGCCTGCTATCCACTTTTATAAATGTAGGTATCAAAATATAAACGCTCACACAATTCCTAAGAGTACAGTCATATCGAATATCCCACGTCCAGCAACTAGACAATCGAATGTGTTTATTTAGACTCGCAGGGTACACGCACCACCTTTTACTTTTGTAAATTAGAGATAGATACTCGCGCGCTACAGGAGAAAAATCCCCAGTTTGTGTGGGGAAAAAGAGTGGTCGCGAAACTGTGATAAGGCGTGGGAAGGGAATTGCGCGGCGAATTTCCATCTCGACCGTTTTGAATGCATTAAGAGCGCTTAATATGATGAAAGTGTAACGTATAACAGCGGGCACTTGTCGTGTTCGAGCGGGACTTTTTTCGCGAGCGCGGCCGCCAGGTACGGCCGATAGTGTAAAAAATGGGAGTTGCGTGTGGGATCCCGCAATTAGGGCCACGTTCCTACACCAGTGGGAATATGTATACTTCATTTGGAAAGTTCCGAACCGGAATGACTTTGAATGTTACATTATTCAAAGTCACTCCGGTTACATTATTAAATTAGCTCCTATTAGATATACCAGTTACGTGTAATAATTCAAATAAATGATTAAAAGGTGGTAACCCCATCCATCATTACTCCAGAATTTTTCATGTTTCCGTACCTTATTATGTTTTCACTCGCTTTTGGAAATATAAAACTATAACCGTTTCTCAAGGATTCAATCATCGTACACGGAAAAAATCTCTTGGGATAATATACAACAACTTTATAGAGAAAATATTATGGTAGTAATTAGCACAATTATGTAACCACATCACAAATTTTGTTAATTATTGCATGTTGTTTTCACAAATAATAAACTTTTGTTGTATAGTTTCATACAAGTATAACACTTTTTCTAACAATGTTTGTGTCAATAGGTACACTAGCGATACTTTCTAATTGTACAACCTACAGCATAAAATAGAGCCTAAATGTGTAGCATGGGTGGTAGACGACTTATGCATTCACTGCCGTCTTCGAAATATATAAACACAGATGTGCGGTCTCTGTGTTTTTTTTTGTAGTAAATCTACTTTAAATGTAAGGAAGAATGCAGCCGAACAACACATAGATAAACATTGAACTTATAAAATAGAGACAAATAAATACATCAAAGGCGCATACTAATGCTGCCACTTACCTCGTTACACACAATTCGAATTTTTTCAATGACTTACCTTAAATAAAATATTGTATACAAATAGAGTGTTTGTTTCTTTACACATCCCTACAGCTTTACTAATATGTTGTGTTTTTTAATCCAATTGATTCATAATCATGTTTTATATCTTATTTTTAATTCGCCGCGGCTCCTTTTTTCAATATTAACATAATGAATAATTAATATTTATATAAAGTATTTATAGCTATCACTACTATTCGATTTACACTAATTCAAATTTGTATTTCTTTTGAAAAGATATTGTAGGACTTTTGAGGTAAAATATTTGAAAGTAGGGAATTTATAATCTAAATATATTTTATCTTGTTATTATAATGTTGATGAAAACATACCATTACTATAACCAATAAAACATATTTCTGACGAGTGTAGAGCTTTTCGTTCTAATATCTGATATAAAAATTCATGGTTTTGAATGCATTCTCGCCATATCTCCTTTATTATTAATGTTAAAGAAGGAAGCCGGAGCGATTAAAAAAATGATATGAAATCATCAGACATTAATTAGATAACAAAATATAAGCATATTTGGGTAACGCTGCAGGGAAAACAAAACATGCATTTCTGTCAATAACGACATTACTTCAAATTTCTCTGCATTTAATCAATTAATCGGCGCAACACCCACTTCACGAAAAATGGAAGTAGTAATAATCCTTATTACAATATTGTTTAATATCTTACATAGGACTGTCGCAATTTAGTTATGTGTTCAGTAATATTGAAAAAAATGTTTCATTCATAACGGAGATATGCTTTACTGATTTCAGTATAATACTTTAAATGTCTTCATGCGATCCATTTTGATACTTTCATTATTATTTGCATACGTATAAAATGAATAAAAGTAATAAACCCATTGATATTGCTATTTATGGTATAATTAACATGCCTTTGGTTTAGTTCCTAGTCGTAGTTCAACTGTAAAATGAAAATACCTTTTAAAACCATTTAATAACACTACAGCTATTCCAAATACTTCAAACATCAAATAAATTTATTCCTACGCAGAGATAACAAATACATAAGAGATGCATTCAACTTCGCACATTAATAAATCCAGTCTAAGGCTTTTTTAAAATAACCGACAGAGAGACCGCACATCTGTGTTTACATATTTCGAAGCGGCCAGTTACTGCATAAATCCGTCTACTATCCACGCTAAACATATGGGCTCTATTTTAA
Organism: Protaetia brevitarsis; assembly: GCA_004143645.1. NCBI lineage: Eukaryota > Metazoa > Arthropoda > Insecta > Coleoptera > Scarabaeidae > Protaetia > Protaetia brevitarsis. Next base: position 671,564 of record RXPK01000016.1, on the reverse strand, counting down.
CCCTGTAGGTCGTACAATTAGAAATGTGTCGCTAGTGTACACGACAAATTGTAGCAATTTTTGACCAAAACTTCCTAGTTTTTCAACTTTGTTTCTAAATAAGTGGTCTAATTCAACAATCCACCAATGGCAAAGGGGTAAAAACGAACAATGAGATATCTGCAGTCGTCATAGGGCGCTATTCGAGTGCAGCGCCCTCAAAATTTTAACGGATAGTCAGTTTACATCATAGTTTACACGGTCATTTCAGCATTTTGAGCTGCTGACGTGGTTTGTGCACCTATATAATTTCGGAGCGATGGATGAGTTTCTTGTAAACAAACTGTAACAGTGTACTCTGGAAAAAACTACTGGATGTGGTTAAAGATAAGACAAGCGGTGTGGGAACTGTTCAGAATTTGTCTCAAAAACTTAACACTAAATCAATAACACATTGCGGAATGGCTTCCTTGTGTAGTGAAAACAGTTACTGATATGCATCGTTTTCGTACTCAGAATGCCGCTAATGTCTCCCATCAATAAATTAGTAAGATGCCGATTTATTTGTATTTATTTAGAAGTTAATAGGCATATTACCATGCCACTGGTAGGATTAAATGCTGAAATCAAAAATCTTTCTTGAATTGTGTTTTATATTAAATACATTTCTTAATGTAGGCATGTTTAACTACTCATTGTGTGTTGCATCTTGTGAAATTATAGCTTAAGTTATTAAAATCAATTTTACTTCAGTAGTTAAATAACATCACTTAAGTATCGAAGTAAGCCAGAAATAAATACAGCATCGTTGCACATAATGAATGAAATATGATTTATTTAATTCAAACCAGTAGAATACTTAAGTTTAGAATATAGAATGTATTATGAATAAATTAGGTTTCTAAATTGAAGAAATCAAATATTTAACTCAACTTCAACTCTTTTTCTACAAACAACAAATCAGTTTTTCAATACGGTAGAAGTCAAAATGCTCGATATTCCGGTTAGAGTTTTAAGTTTAAGTTTTCTTACACCAAAACATCAAACGGATGGTGTTGGGTTAATATCGTTATAAACATATTTGTTTTAATTAAAAACGATATAAGTTTAATTTAATCTAACATTAAGTAAATACTTCTACCAGTTGTAGTATCTTACAGCATGTGTAGTGTACAGCTGGTGATGACTCAGATTCTACTAACAATACTTCTCAAGAATAGCTAACAGCATAATTTCTACACAATATCCTATTGCTTGATGATAAAGAACTCATTCGTGTTATCTAACCTTAACTCATTTTTGTTTTAGATAACAAAGTAAATGAAGAAAGCTTAAATAATTTAACTTTAGATGGCATTAAGGAGCCTATTCCTGTATTGGGTGTTCCAAAAATATTCGAGGCCAAATTCAAAGAATACTTTTCAGCTATACAGGCATTTTCTTAACTTTATAAGAAAACACAGTTTGGGTCACCAAATCGGAGCCATGTCATATGCGTCTGCAGCTTTACACATCGTATCACACGCTAACAATGTCACGAGTTATTGCTGATTTGAATCTTATTTCCCGCCGATATATGTATATTTGATTACGGTGTGCTGTTGAACTTTTTGCTTTTTTTTTATTTAATGTGTAAAAAATATGCTTACATGGGTGCCATATGTTTATTACAATGTTATATTTTAATATTATATTGCAATGCATACATGAATAAAATTTTGCATTTAAATGTTTTATTAATACAATACCTAGTACTCCTTACTACAAAATTGTAGTGTTTTCAGAAACAATAATGTTTGATATTACCTTAAAAGGGTATGGTAGTTATACACAATTGCGCCAATTATTACAGTAATATTGTTGTAATTTTTCAGACAGAAGTGCATTAAATAGTAAAAAAAAAATTTTAAATTTTACTTCCTAACAAGGTGATTTTTCGTACAACATATGTAACTAAAATTTATACACTATTGCGTAAACGCTCGGAATAGATTTTTCAGTAATTTTTACAACAATATTGTGATTAATAAAAATACAATCCGTTAACTACAATTAGAAATTAAGGTAAGTTGTAGCCAGTCGTATACCCACCGCAAATTGTAGTTAACTGTTCTACAATTGTGTTTTTTTATAACAATTTTTTTTTCCGTGTAAGTAAAGAACACATTATGAAAAAAGACCATATACACTACCAGTCATGGAACTATGGATACTTGATTAAATTTGACAAAATTGATATGAAATCTATTTTAACATTAATTGTGCTTAATACTGTAACAATATACTTTTATTTGGTATTGTTACGTTTTTCGGTTCTTAAAACGTTGTCGGGGTTTTAGAAAAACACACAGGCGATATATTTAAATTCACTTATTCTTATTAACACTATTTACGGTAATTAAAATCTATTAAAATGCTTATTACTATATCACTTAACCACTAATGTCTTTATTTATGTAAACGATATTTATATTACATGTACTAATTCAATCGCGACCGCACTATCGAACTCGTATCGATTGACTGCCTCCTGGCCAACCCGACGCGTTATTTATAGCTGGCGCGAACGTCCAGATTGTTCGAGACCCTTCTAGAACGTCCTCGAAGATTCTGGAGAATATTCTCGAATCTTCGACCCGTGCTGCCCTCTGTTATTCGTCGTAGGTAGTTTCTTCTCCGCATATGCTAGCGCCATCTAGGGACGCCTATCGGAACCGCCAGTTGAAAAGTTGGCGCTCGTTACACTGCTCCCTCCTTAGATCTGTTCCGTCCCGGAACAGGAACTATCACCTCCATGAAGATACGAACAGTTCTCTCCATTCCTACAGACGAGGTCCGGAAGAAATAGCACGCTACCGTCCGTCGCCTCCCTTCTGCTGACCGCGGGTTGTAGCTGCATACTAGGAACTCTATTCCAGTATATCGGAAAATTTCTTCGAGCATGTTCCTTACGACCCTCCAGTCCAAGCATCCAATCCACAGCCTATTTTTGGCACCCTGATCTTATTGATCTCCAGCTCCAACAGCTGCTCTCTTAAACTTATCAGGCTGTCCCACATCGTCGGTAGGTTGGCTTGCCACCTGAGGCTTCTTTGGTCACCAAGTAGAATAAAGGCCGTTTTCTTTCCTGGCAAGTGCAGCGCCTTGCCCACCTCAGGGTTCTGGCTTCGGAGATCTTGGACACACCAAATTTCTTCTGAAGACGGTAGCTATCCCCTTGCCCATTCTTAAATCTTGGGCAACACAATGTGCTAACGCGCACCCTTCAGGAGCCCAAAACAAATCCTCCTGAATCTCCGTTGTTACACCATGACGCACTTTGCGGCCATTCCCATACTTGTCCATGAACTCCTCATAGCTGAGTTCTTCTTCGGGGAGTCTACAAACTCGGACCATCTGCTCGTCCTCTTGATTGTCCCCAAGATAAGGAGCTAGGCGATTAAAATGCACCACTCTTGCTTTACCATTTGGTTTCTTTCTGATGCGATAAGATGACGTCATTAATTCGCTTTATCACTTCGTAAGGCCCGTCCCACGATCGTTGCAGCTTAGGTGAGAAGCCTCGACGTCGCTGAGGATTGAACAGCCAGACCAGGTCTCCAGGCTGATATCCGCCTTCATTCGCTCTGATGTCGTAGTGTTCTTTCATGCGGTCACTTGCTTCATGGATATTCGCCCTCACCCGATCGTGAATATCATCCATTCGCCTCCGCAAGTTCGAAACATAGTCATCTCCAACTACTTCTTCATTTGGTTTAAAGCCGAACTTAAGATCGCATGGTAAGCGCAGTTCTCGTCCAAAAGCACACTAGGATGGACTTTGGCCAGTGGTTTCGTGGACGATGCTCTATACGCCAGCAAGAATAGATGTAGTTGCTGGTCCCAATCTCGCTGTGGTCTGCGACAACTTTTGATAGATACTTGATAACTGTCCTGTTCATGCGCTCCACCATGCCATCTGATTGCGGGTGCAAGGCAGTTGTTCGGGTCTTGCGATACCCAATATTTTGCACATCTCTTGAAACACTGCTGATTCAAAATTCCGTCCCTGGTCGGAGGTGAAGTTCAAGCGCACACCAAACCGACTGAAAAGTTCTTTAACTAAAGTCTCAGCCACTGTAACAGCTTCCTGATTGGTAATGCGTAAGCTTCCACCCATTTGCTGAAGTAGTCTACTGCAACCAAGATGTATTTATTTCCAAATTCCGTCGTGGGAAATGGTCCGGCAACATCAATCGCAATCCTTTCAAAAGGACTGCCAACGTTGTATTGCCTCATAGGGGCCCTTTCCTTTGGGAAGGCCATTGGCAGCGGCGCAAGTTGTACATCTCCGCACCAGTCTTTCACGTCATTCTTACAATTAACCAATAGAATCGCTCTCTGACCTTCTCTATAGTCTTGCGGACTCCAAGATGCCCTCCCGATGTTCCATCATGAAGAAGTTTTAAACTTCGGGAATTCTTGCTTTCGGAACCACAATCTGAAGTCTGCTATTGGTCCAGCTTCGTCTTCTAACACTCGTCTGAGAAGACCATTTTCCATTACCAAAGAGCCCCACTGAGCCCAATACGATTTTAGCTCTCGCGAATATGGTGCTACCGTTTCCCAGTTTAGGCCGCGCTTCTTGCATCTTCCACTCCATCACACGCTTCAAAACTTCGTCAGACTCCTGGTCAGCTCGGATTTGGTCTTCAGTCCATCTATCATCTATGACAGTAGTCCTCAAGCAGGTTGCTTCATTTTTCTCTTCGGCACGACAGCAGTGCGTACAACCCTTGGAACAGGGTCTCCTCGATAGTGCGTCAGCGTTTCGATGACTGGTTCCAGGCCGATGTTCCGAATCAAAGTCATACTCTTCAAGACGCTCTATCCATCTGGCAACCTGCCCTTCCGGATTCTTGAAGCGTAGCAACCACATCAATGCCGCATGGTCGGTTCTTAACAAGAACTTCCTGCCATAGAGATATTTATGAAAGTGCTCTATAGACTTAACTACGGCCAACAGCTCTCTCCTGGTCACACAATAGTTGCGTTCCGGTTTCGACAGCACTTTGCTGAAGTAACCGAGCACTTTTTCGTGGCCATCTTGAACTTGGGACAACACGCCTCCGATGCCCACGTTGCTGGCATCAGTATCCAAAATGAATTTTCCTTCAGCCTGTGGATAGCACAAGATGGGCGCGTGGTCAGCATCTGTTTCAATTCTTCAAAGGCATCCTGGCAGCTCTTCTCCAGACGTAGTCTCTGCCCTCTTCAGTTAGTCTCGTTGAGAGGCTTGGCGATGTTAGCAAATCAGGAACGAATCGTCGGTAATAAGTGCAGAGCCCAAGAAAACTTCTTATTTCATGCTTGTCCTTCGGAACCGGCCAAGACTTGACCGCTTCTATCTTCCCTGGGTCAACCGACACTCCATCCTCTGATACTACGTGGCCGAGGTAGTGCACTTGCTTCTGGAACAGGTTGCACTTTTTGGGGTTAAGCTTCAAATTCGCTCCTTTCAATCGCTGAAATACTTGCTCCAAATTCTTCAAATGGTCCTCAAAAGATTTTCCTAAGACAATTATATCGTCGAGGTATACCAAGCAAGTTTCCCAGGATAGTCCTCTCAGTACGTTTTCCATCAATCTTTCAAACGTCGCGGGAGCATTACATAACCCAAATGCATGACGTTAAATTGCCACAATCCTGTCCCGATCGTAAACGCCGTCTTCTCCTTATCCTTTGCCTCTACTTCGACTTGCCAATAACCACTCTTCAGGTCGAGGGTCGAAAATACCTTACACCCACCTAGGGTATCTAAAGTGTCATCGATTCTGGGCAAAGGATAACTGTCCTTCTTGGTTACATTATTTAGTTGTCGATAATCTACGCAGAACCTAGTTGAACCATCCTTCTTCTTCACCAGTACCCTGGAGAAGCCCATGGACTGTTCGATGGTTCAATTACGCCATCCTGCTCCATATCCTGTATAATTTGTTCTGCTTCGGCTCGTTTCGCCAATGGCAATCTTCTGGGGGCTTGGCGGATCGGCTGGGCATCTCCAGTGTCTATTCGATGTCGTACAACATTAGTCCTGCCCCTCGTGTTCCGGTCTTCTGCTTGGAAAAGATCTTGGTAGCGTCCAAGCAGCTGTTTCACGGTATGGCGTTGATGTGTTGTCAAATCCTTGCAAGACAAGTCAATGAAGTTATTCAACCATCTAGGAAGCGGATCTGGAGTTGTTGTTACGCCATCCTCTTTGTTGACAATCGACGACACACTAGCACAACTTCCCAAAGGTACGCCCTTCCTCAGCTTTACTGGAATAACTATTGACGTTCATCAGTCGGACGGGCAATTTTCCTCCAGCTTGTATCACTGCCTTAGCAACCAGTATTCCACGACCTTGACCGCTAATCGCTCCCGGTTCCAGCATTAAAACTTGCCCTTTGGGAATATCTCCACTCACGCTCGCTTCCACAATGGTTTCACTGCGGCTCGCCACAGTTACTTCTTCTGCCAACACTACGCAGGCCGACATATTCTTGCTATGGTTAAGAATAACTTCTTCTTTGCCAACCTTCAACACTCCTGCTTGCAAGTTCAGTTTGAAACCAAATTCTGTCATTATGTCCATTCCGAGGATTACGTCTTGTTCTATATCTGCAACTACTACACGATACTGGAATGCAGTATCACCAATACGGAAGTGGGCCATCGTCTCCCCCAACACATTGACTGTTTGCCCAGTTGCCGTACGTAGCGTCCACCTGGTTGGATATATCCGGTTCGTCCTTCCCACTGCTTCCGGCCGAAGAATTGTCATTGTTGCACCAGTATCTAGCAGTAAATCTCTCGGTTTCCCATTCACATGCCCATACACGACGAGGCTGCTAGGTCTACATCCCACTGAAGCAACAATCACTGGTGTTACTGGGGCATCAGCTACATAGGTCGACGTTCGCCTCTTCCCGTCGGCCCATTTAGTTTTCCGTCGGCTTTGGTTTTCGTGCATCGTCTTCCTGGTTGCCTAATTTGCACGGATTCCATTTTCGTCATCAATTCCGTCATCTTTTTCGTTATCATTTCGTCTAATTTCGTCATAATTCCTTTTAATGGTTCTTCTTCCTCGTGACTCCCTAGAACACGGACGCGAGCATGTCCTTTGACCGATTGCTTCACGGCTTCAAAATCTAATGCTTCAGCTAAAGCCTGGTTCCACGTTTGCGGGTGAGCGAGCTTTACTGCCTGTTGAGTATCCCTATCAAGCAGGCCATCCAGGAATTTTTCCACAGCGAAAGTCTCACATACATCTTCTGGTACCGTTGGGTACGCACTCTTAACCAGACGAACGATATCAGCTCCATACTCCTGTAAAGTCTCGTCTGACCTCTGGCAACGATTCTTCAACTGCAAGCGATATATTGGCTGCAGATGTTTATTACCGAAACGCATCTCCAGATGATTAAGTAGCGTTTGGTAATTTTGTCGCTTCGACGAAGGAATAGCCTGGAGTACCTTCAAAGCATCGCCGCGCAGAGCTATTGATAGCATGGCTGCTTTGGTAGCTTCCGTCCAGCCATATACCGTAGCCATTGTATCCAGCAGCGTCAGATAGTCTTCCAAGGGCGTCTTTCCGTCGAATGTTGGCAGGTCACATTTACTTTGAACCGCACAGATGGGCACTGTATTTCTTGGTTCCATCTGGCTGCTTCCCGCATTGGTAGAATTTCGAATTTCATCCGTTTTCGGTATGGCCCCAGAATAAATTTGTTCTAGCACCTTAATGCGACCGTCCAATTCTTCAATCATTCTAGATATTTCTATAACTTTCTGAGAATTTTCTAGAACTTTCTCTACTAAATTGCGAGAATTTTCCATATTTTTCTCTTCCATGTTTCTAAGTTTCACTAGAAGTTCGCCATTACCACCAGATACTTCAAACAAATATGTCTCAGGATCTTCACCAGCTGCTTCTATTGCTCTTCGTAATCTCGACTGAAGCTCGGCCTTCCTTCCACTCGTATCTTCATCCCTTTCCTCTAATTCCTGTTTGAGATCTACCACTTTCAAGTCCACTAATTTACAGTATTTCGCCGCCATTGTTTCTAATTAAACACTATTAGTCCACTAATATATCGCCAAATACCCCACACCTGACACCAATTGTTACGTTTTTCGGTTCTTAAAACGTTGTCGGGGTTTTAGAAAAACACACAGGCGATATATTTAAATTCACTTATTCTATTAACACTATTACGGTAATTAAAATCTATTAAAAATGCTTATTAACTATATCACTTAACCACTAATGTCTTTATTTATGTAACGATATTTATATTACATGTACTAATTCAATCGCGACCGCACTATCGAACTCGTATCGATTGACTGCCTCCTGGCCAACCCGACGCGTTATTTATAGCTGGCGCGAACGTCCAGATTGTTCGAGACCCTTCTAGAACGTCCTCGAAGATTCTGGAGAATATTCTCGAATCTTCGACCCGGTGCTGCCCTCTGTTATTCGTCGTAGGTAGTTCTTCTTCCGCTATGCTAGCGCCATCTAGGGACGCCTATCGGAACCGCCAGTTGAAAAGTTGGCGCTCGTTACAGTATGTTAATAGACTGGCTGAACTACAAAATATTTATTATATAAACTAAACTAACTGCTAATCCCTTTACGGAGTTACAAGGTTTTTTTAAGGATCGTTTTCGATTTTATTAAATTTAATAGAACCCTATTTCTCTGTATAATATGTGTAATATGAAATTACGTTAAGAGTAAAGTACCTCAGTTTCTTGGGTTTAGAAGATTTTTTTGTTGAGAAATATCGGTCTAAATTCAACACTATTTCTAAATATGAAGTTTTGCTTAACTTCAGCAAGAAATGAGATTTAATCATTTGTTTTATTTTTGGAATTACCTGTATACAAGGTTTTGATCGAGATCATACATTCACGATCATATCTTATTCTGTATGTACTTTGGGAGAGAAAATCTTGCACGAAAAAGAAAACTTCAAAATGAGAATTATTTTTGCTACATAATATGTTTTGTTTTCAAATGAAACAAAATAATAACATCCAATTGAAAATTTAGTTTTTAGTAACCTGTTGTATGATATTTAACAACCAAATTAACAAACAATGAAGTAGAAGGCAAGAAACAAACAGATATTTGGTTTAGAATGTTAGCAAATGTTTGCGGAAAAATGTAACAAACTGTAAGAAGATATTTATGGTTTCTCTATACATTCCTGACCTATATTCCCAATTCAACAAAAAATGGAACATTCTAAGGGAAAATGGTTTTGGGTTTTCATCAGAATCATTTTTTTTTAAATAGTGTACTATACTCAAACCTTAAATAAATATTAAAAAGATTGTTAACATTTTATTATCATTGCTAAAAACAGAATACATGTTATCATATTTATAACATTCGGTATTTTACAGTTTTCTAGGTGTAAATTAACCACTTAGAAGTGGTAATAAGAACAGTTATAGCATACACTACTTAAAATTATAAGTAAAAGTATAAATACTTGAAATACATTTTACACATTTTTGAGCAGGAACTTACAACACTTTTACTATGTTCTTGTAAAACTGTATTTTTTTTTAGTGCTTTGGTAAATAGGAAAAGCATTTTCGTTATCGCCAGCTTCATGATTATCAATATTTTTAATCTCTTTTAAGATCATGGATCATGATCCTCTTTCGTGAGTGGCAATTTTTGCGTAAAAATGTAAAAGTTTAAGTGTAAGCACTTACGATAAAATATTTGTGTGGGCGAATTGTGTCTTACTATTTACTATATAGATAAATTGTGCTCTCATTTTTCATAATGTGAAACTTTTCCTTATTTCTAAAACTAGAGTGATATACAACTAAATACATATATGGTTGCTCATTACTGACAGAATCATTAATTTTTTTTGCTTGATTTATGAAAGTAAGAGAAAAAGGATCCTGCCTACTTATAACACGATTAATCACTTACCCATAATAAATATAATTACGTGAGATATTAGCGATAGCGAAAAATAACAACCATTCATTATTATTGCTACCATTAACCGTGTTTGTTTTCGAAAATTTCGCTGATTAATTTTTACCTAGGCAACTTCGCAGTAGGCGGTACCAAGGTAATTTTAGATTTCCGGGTGAAAATTTTCATGAAGGTGGATACCTAGCGGTAATTCGTGTTCGCCTGGGGCAAGTTTCACAATTGTATGGACTTCTAAATATCGCCGCTTGGGTGTTGAGTTTGTTATTTGCTCTACTTAACATATTTTAGTGTGTTATTTTTATAACATGTGTGTTTAAAATAACCTGATCGTGTTGTGAATGGGTGCATAACGTTATGGTCACCATTCATGCATGCATGTTGCCGTTTCGCAATTTGTCGTTGCGTTGGCCTTTAGCGTCGGGTTAAATTCTGCAACAATTCGTGCATGCTTGCAAACTCTTGCTGTGCTAATATCGTTATAATAAAAAGCATTATTATAACAACACTTTGTGTTACAAATTGCACATGATATTAAAGTTTATAAACAACGCAGATACAATTTTCCTTCCTACTGCACTGTACAATTCTTTCGCGAGCTACCACAGACATAAATAGTATTAGTCCTTTTTTATACAAACCTAGGATTGCTTTCGCAATATATACAGCTCAATTCAACAACGCAATTAGTGCTTCGTCGTGTATTTACGTGGGTGAGCCGTTTACTTAACAAACGCGTTCGCTGGAACCAGGCTAACAAGTTCATGTACAAATCACTACGCAATTTACAGATTGCATGCAAATTATTAGAGTCCATTCACATTTGGATTGACATCGATTTACACCTGTTTATTGTTCTCAATACTAGGCGCACACCCAAGTTATTTATCGCATGCTAATCTACAGTGTTGGCTCAAAATTTGTCATTATAACGTTACTTTCAAAATTGATTATTCCTTTAAATAATTCAATAATTGACAAAATATAGTGTTCTGGAATCACATTATTAAAGAATTTAAAAAACCAATTTATAATTAAAAGGGAACACCCTCTAAAAGCTATTTCCTGAATTTTATTTTAAAAAATGATCAGACACGGCTCAAAAAAAGAGCGAAAATATGAAATAATGAATGAATGTTTCAGAAAGGCGGAATGCCATCTTAGAAGAGAATGAATTACAAAAGTCAAAAGAAATTACATTAAATTACGTTTTGCAATAAACCCTTAACAAATTTTCATTAATATATGTGTTTGCAGTATTATTTTGATAGTTATTAAAAATGACAATAAAAAGCAGTTTTGGTATTTTACGACATGCGACTAGGCGTTCTCATTTATATAATAGGTGGGCGATTTTGTTAATATTCGAGACGGGTGGTTGTACGGAAGCTGTTTATATTTTTTTATATATTTAAGTACAAGTACAAAAACCGGTCTAGCCCAAGAACATTGCATTCTTAAGAAAAAGAAAAGTACGCATATGCTACGATAAGTGCAAATTAGCAATTAATTATAGATATATACCGTAGTTGACAAAATTTAACTTTAGTATAGGGATCTTATACTATGTATAAAACACAATGTCTAAACTTTAACACATCCTTTAACAATTAACGTTAATGAAATCATCTTAGATTCAATTACTCTCTCTAAATTTGTAATTCTATGGAATAGTTGTCTTTGCCATTCAAGAATATATCTCTTGTAAAGTATGATCTGAGGATATGATAATTACTTGCACATATACAGCCTCACCCATACATAAACTACATTAATTTCATCTATGGTTTGCAAGGTTTTCCTATTATAGCGCTGATATTACCGTTTCAGGTCTTCTTGGCTTCTGATTTTGTTCTTTTTCCATGACATCTAATTTGCCAAACTCTTCTAGCTGATATATCCGTTTTCATTTTTTGGAGATGCATGAATCATTTTAATTGTTAATCTTACAGAGAATTTCTTTCATCAAAAAACTTTTAGATAATGCAGTAACAACTGTTTTCTGTTTTAACAACTAACAACCCTTACTTATAAAGATTTAAACATATTACGCAACCACATCCCTGACAACTTCTACTTATGACAGATCAAAAAAAAAGTTTTGCCTTACTGGGTATTACAACTCATCTAAAGCTTTCAAAGAATGCTCACATTTGCAGGAATCAATATGTGTCCTTTCTCTAGGAATGAACTGCTCAGACTGGGATATATCTTCTATACTTTTTTGTTTCTTTCCAGATTCTGGTCAACTTTGCTATTTACCTACAGTGATTTCAAGATGTTTGAAAGTCTCCACTGCCTTGATGGTTTCCTCTGAGATAAATGTTTCTGGTACATTTCCGGCTTCAGTTACCATGCCACTTAGGGCTACATCTCCGTATCATTCATTTCATAACTTTCCCCACAATGATGACAAGAATGTACGGAAAAGTGGATTCTTTGATTTTGAATGATTTCGTACATAATTATATCCAACATATAGCTAAGAGATTTTATTCTTTATATTCAATTCATACAGTTACAGTTAACTACACAAAAATAACAAAAACTACATAATTAAAGTTATCTCCAAGCAAATTCATATTGGTAACCGTTCTTAAAAATTTTTAAAATTTCAAAGAAATAAAGATGTAAATCACCAGCTTCTTATACCATATACATTTCCAGATAACCTTAACGATAGATGCTGTAAACTTCTCCTAAACCCCTCATCACAAACTGCGCTAAACTGGACGTACGTTTCCATAGCAAAGCTATCATCATCAGCAGAAACACTGAACATACAGTTAGGAGAAGTTTACAGCATTACCAGTACCACAGTTTGGAGTATTTTTGTTAACGATAGATATTTGGAGATTTTCTTACAGCAGTAGCTCAACCTTTGACTTTTAGATATTCTAGATAAATGAGCAGTTGCTGGCATCTTAAATCCATAGCTGAAATCGATCTTTATTTAGGCAACTGAAACTTAACATTTAATATTACTCAATGTAGCTAAAAAAAATATGTACACCTCGACAATTCGCTCGTGACAGTTGCGCAGTAGCAAAAAGGGCGGAGCTGAAGCATATATACTATAAACCGGTCATTGTATACGTTCCCCACTCCAGTACAATGTGCGCATAATGGCTCACTACTGTCACGAGATATTTGTTGGACTGCATATTAATATTCATTTTAAAATGCTCAGTTTCTAGTGTAATTTTTTTAAGACGTGAGAAAACCTTTTCAAATTAAATTTCTCGTGATAATGCAATGTTACAATTAAAATCGGTGTTTACATCACAAAGTACCTCAAATTAAACCCAAAATTTTACGGTGTCAATTTCGTAACAAATTTTTGGTTACCTACTTGATATTGTTTAAATTTAATTGTAAACATACTAACTTCCGTATAAGTGGAAAGTGCTCCTATATTAAGAATGTATCTCATATACCATAACCAATCGTAAGTATTTTCTATGTAAATTGTAGTTTTAAGCATGCCAAAAAAAAAAGAAAACGGAAACAATTTGCCATGGAATATGTCACTAAATATCATTTTAATGTTGCTTAATCCTTTATATTTCCATGCAAAGTGTTTGATAAGACTGTACATGACATATTTTCTAAAACAGTTTAAATTAGAAACTTCTTGCGCTGATGTTTACAAATACCAGATTTTAAGACACACATAATTTATTACAAACAGGAAATGTTGATATGTACACGTCGAAGTGGTTACAGAAACAGAATGACAAAAGCTGTAGAAGGCGCCGACAATTATACCGTTTCCAGTTAAATTAATATAACGACTATATAATCACTATGAATTAATTTATTTCAGTAAAAATAAGATTGTCGTGACGCAACGCAGTAAAGGCACGAGCGCTGTCTGTTGTGGTCATGTCGCAACCAGAAGAACAAGAAGATTGATAGATTTTTTCAAAAAAAGACATCACTTCTATAAGCGTCACGTTTAAAAAAGGCGGTAACTCTTTCCGGTTTAGCGAGACGAAAGAAAGTCACGGCGATCACAAGACGGAATGGGAAACGCGCCGATTATTCTTTATAAAGGTCGTGAGTCTCGGATCCTCGATTTTTTTTTTCACCGCAGACAAAACAAGGTCGTAAGAAATCGAGATCGAAGACTGTGGCCGCCTGCTCGGAAATGGACGCAAAAACCTCCGACTGCTGCTTAACTGGCACAATGCGCACTCTTCGTATACACGGTGTTACCCAATTAAATTCCTCTTCTCTTTTCGAGTCCCGGCACTGCGGGAGAAATGAAGCGATCGAGAAGTGAAAGAACGTAGAAAAAAAAATGAAGGCCTGAAGGCTGCAGCAATCGGTCATACGCTGAATGACAAGTGATTCGAGAGCCGGCATAATAACGTCCGTAGCTCTTCGTGAAGTTATTTATTCGTTTTTTCGGTTAAAATGTATTACTTGCGCTTCGCATTATTTGCGAAATTTCCGGCATGATGGACACTTACATGTGTGTAATGTAACCGAATGTAATGTACGATACTTTTGTCGGTGTTATTGGAGCTGATATTAAGCGGTTTGGTAATGTCAAGACGAGCTCAATGCAATTGTGATATGGAGGCAAGGAAAAAAGATGATATCTATGAAAACGATTATAACGAATTCAGTAGAAAGTTATACCGCCATTCGTTGTGATTTATTACATTTATCAAGGGTAGTATATGAAGAACAAAATAAATGTGAGATAAGACAAGAATTAAAAAAATATATATGAAGAGTGAGGGAAAAAAAATATTAATAGTGTCGCTGGTTACCTATTTTTCGCAAAGCTAAGTTTTGAAATTACGCAGAAAATTAACAAAGAATTCTTTTATTGTAACGGAGCCATTCGAAATGGACTAAGCTAGGCGTACACTGACCCGCACTAAACGCGCCGCAGGAGCCGCACGAATCGCAAAAAAGGATTCTTTTCAAAAGAATAAATAACAATGCGTTCACTAAGGTGTGCTGCATGCATCGCATTGCTGAAAATGCGGCTAGTATTCTCGGATGAACAACTATTATTTATTATTATTTATTATCCAACAGCAGAAAATCTACTAATTACGGATAAACTTAAACTAATTAAAAATATATCTAAGAAATCAAACACGTTAATGAACAAAAGAAAGAAGAAAACATTATGTTACATTGCATTATAAAACCTATAGAAAAAACCATAGTGTACCGATATATAATTAGTAAATAAATTACACTAACTATTACAGAATGCGTAACTAAAATTAATGATAAATGGTAATAATAAACAGGCAAAAAATAATAAAAGATACCCAAGAAAAAACTATAAAAATTATGAATTAACCAAACTTATTTTTACATAATTTTTTAATGAATAGAGACTAACATTAAAAAGGTCTATATTATCGCAAATTGAATTAACCCTCGAACACATGGATGGTATTGAGGAGACGCAGAATAATGATGTGTATTTGTAGAAGGAACATAAAATAAAGGAAAAATTCTACTGCCCGAGGGATGCAAAAAGGGAGGGACTTTAAGTACGTTTTATATTTACGATAATACAGAATTTTTAAAAACTTCTTTGGGCACTCTCAACAAGGTTAATATATTTATTGTAGTAGGGACACCAGATAATTGAGCAATACTCCAATTTCGAACGTATGAAGCTGTTATAAAATGCAATTAAGGCAGCATTATCACGAAAATCCCGAGTGTTACGCGACAGAAAACCCAACATCCACAATGTATTCGTAGTGATGTCATGTATATGCAAACTAAAAGTTAATTTATTGTCAAAAAGAATACCAAGATCCCCCACGTTGTTACATCTCAGCAGTGTTTCTCTGCCAATAGAGTAATTAAACGTTATAGGAACTATATTACGTGTAAAAGATACAACTTTACACTTATGAATATTCAGATTAAGATGATTCAATTTACTCCAGGTGTTGACAGCATCAAGATCTCTCTGCAAACTCTCACAGTCCTCGATAGATGTAATAGATCGAAAGATCTTAAGATCATCTGCAAAGAGCAAGCATTCGGACGAAACGCAATCCGTAACATCATCAACAAAAATAAGAAACAAGAGGGCCCCCAACACAGAACCTTGAGGTACCCCACTTGAATTTAAATAGTAGAAAGACTGGTATCCGCGATATTGCACAAAAGTGAATCTATCAATAAGATAAGTCCTAAGCAAATCGATCAAGCTGGATGATAAACCAAAGTATTCTAGTTTTCTGAGTATTATAGCATGTTGTACT
Organism: Protaetia brevitarsis; assembly: GCA_004143645.1. Taxonomy (NCBI): domain Eukaryota; kingdom Metazoa; phylum Arthropoda; class Insecta; order Coleoptera; family Scarabaeidae; genus Protaetia; species Protaetia brevitarsis. The sequence goes on along the minus strand of RXPK01000016.1, from coordinate 655,343 downwards.
TGATCAAACGTTTTAGAGAAGCCGGTGTAAATTCAATCAACCTGAATACACTGGCCCATAGATCTTGATACATAATTGACAAAAGTGCACAAATTTGTGACAGTGGATTTAGCCTTAACAAAACCATGCTGAGCCGGAGACAAGTAAGGTGAAACATGATAATAAATATATTTAAATATTATAAATTCAAATACTTTGGAGATCATGACTATTTCGGCTCGTGTGGTGCGTTCAGCGCGGGTGGATATCGATGCCTATAAATCCATACTTGTGTTTTGATGCTATGTCTGGGGTGTGATAATGTTATTCCTTAATAAAGTTCAATAACGGTAAATGGCGAGTTTGAATGTTTTGAATGGAAATAAACCACATGCAGGTTGACGTGATGAGGAAGTTTGGTACCTCAAACGATCTCCATTTCTGTTTTACTGTCTGTGGGGTGTTAACTATGTGTAGCTTTATTTTATAATTTTCCTCAATATTTATAACAATGGATGATGAGAAGTTCGTTAGGATAGTACGAATCTATAGAATTACGGATATTCAGCGTAGCCTTTCCTACTACAGAGGTATATCAATGGAGGAGACCCGCAGCAACTTCATCTATATCAGGAGTAAGTCCTCTTTGGGCTACAGAAAGCCACAGCAACCTTCCGCTGGCGCTGTTGTAAAAAAATATTTGGACGCCCCAATGACCAAACTTTTAGAAAAAAAGCTGTTGCTAAAACTACAATTCAGGTATTATAATATGATTGGGGTAAATGTTAGTACAATTGATGCAATTATTATCATTCAAAGACAATAATTGTTCTTACGAAACAGTAAAAATTACAATAACTTTATTGTTAATTTTTGGCGTATTTTTTACGACACCGATAGTAAAAAAATGCATAACGTTCTGGTATATCAGAGTGTTCAAGAGTCATTAGTTATAATTCCAATTTAGACACGCATTCCTAACATGACTTACTTGTAATACTTTCTATAGGTACATATGATTTTTACTATATTATCCGTGACGCGTCATTCGACCTATTTAAACCAATAAGAAACTTCTCTCAAAATATCCCTTGCATAACCCTTCCTAACTATGGGCGAAGGAAGACTGATTGCATTTTTGACCATTATTGCAGTAATTTTAAGTTAATGTAATACAAATTTTACTGAGTTGTTTATGCTACTCCGATTGTTGTGAAATCTGATTTACTCGATAGTGGTAAACACCATGTATAAATGTGCCATTCGCATGGGTGTTTGACTAAATTTACAATTGATTATAGTGTACATGAACAGTGCACTCAAGTTATTCTTGCACTGTTGTTGTACTAATACCTACGCTGCTGTTGTCATAATAATTAACACAGGGTTATCTTAAATGAAATACATTTGCGTAAAATCTAACAATAATTTTTTTCTCGGCGAAGTATCAAATCAATTTTTCTTAACATGGTATAGACAGATAAAAAATGTCCATGAAGACAGCGACAGCAAGAAAACGCAAACGTTGTTCGAGATGGGGTCATCAGGTTGACGTAGACAAATGTAGGAAATCCTGAAGGGGTTATTTTTGCTAAAGGAAGTGATTTCCTTCAGTTATAATAAAAGATATAAGAAAAGATATCAAAAATTTATTATAAATTGATATTTTTTTTTATAGTTCGAGCATTTACCTCAAAGTAATTGCAAAAGTCATTCTTTTGGATCTGCCGTCCAAATCTATCCGTATGAACATGGTGTTAAATTTTTCCAAATCACATTGAATGGGAATATTGAAAATAGTTTCAAATTTATCGTGGGTCACTCTGAAGTAAGTAACAAAAATGGCTTTCATTAGATCGTGGAACAATGTATAAAACTTGCCCAAACAATTTTTTTTTATATAAATACTGCGTATCGATAGTTTTCGCCTACAGACACATTTCTTCCACTAGAATTACAGCAATTTCAACTACTTCCTCCTTGTATTTTTTTTATGATAGAAAGATTCTGCACCAGTTGTACTGCTATTATCTCAAAGCGACTATCGAATCTACTGAGGAAACAATGCGATTACTTAAACGCCTAGCTTTAAAGTTTATTGGTAAAGAAACCTTTGCCAATTTTATTTAATTTTTTTTAAACACATTTTCTGCTACTAAAACAAAAAAAGAGGATTCTCTAGTAAAATTAGCAATTACTGCTAATTAAGTATTTCCGTAAAAATAAAATTTAAAATACGACAAAAATAACCCCGTCCACTGAAAATACAAAATAAGAAAAAGTTCATTATGAAGTGCTGCCTCTGATATTCGGCATTGTCAAAGAAATGGTGCATATGGTACTTATTGCTAGTGACTTGATTTTATAAGAATACTTATTGCGGTATGTACCTAAAGAATACAACCGAAAACAATGAGCGAAAGACAGATACGTATTATTTTTATGTTTCTGCTATTTTCAAAATGTACCTATAGTTAATGAATGTGCACATAAAAAGTGCACTATAATGTATTGTATTCTTAGATTTTGTGAAAAGGTGCAACTTTCTGCAACTGTAATTAGCTCTTACAACGAAATGTGAATATATTTCATCTGTGAAATAATAACCATGTAAGCCCTAGGTAGTTGTATTTTCATTCATCACAGCTTTGTTTCGTTAATTATTCAATCATATTTCTTTATACCCTGTAGGCACCTCCTAAATGGCAATAACCTGCAGTTTATCCACACTTTAAAAAAATATAGGGAGGTACAACCCCTGTATATACAGGATTTTCAACAAAAGTGCCTACTTCGCTAATCAAAAAATGTCAGTTGTAAAAATTTGGGATTTGAAACAGCTTGGTATTTTATTTTTTCATATCTAGCTCCCAGCATTTTAAAGATTCTAGAAAGCTTGTTAAATATGCTAGTTACAAAAAATCAATTAAAAATAAAATGTGATGTACATATATCGCTTAAAGTACTTTTTTTTAATTATATTATGCTTAATATGCAGGTGTTGTTCGAATTGCAGGTTTTTGAAACTCAAAAGAAAGTTTTGTCGGTGTTTAATTATTTATGGATGCATTAATTTCTGATGCTGATTGACAGCGACCTCAGTCAGTAAATACTTATACATGCTTGCTGTTTACTCGAGATGTCTGACACCTGTTGATGCAGTACTAGGTTATTTGGACGATAAAGTAGAATGCTAAGAATTGTTTCTCTTGAGAAATACCTCTTTTTCCGATTTTTATATTTTAAAGGTGTTGTTTAGAATATCTAGAAGATTTTTTTTAACTTTACAAACTTATTCTAAGGTGTATAGATACATCACTGGAAGGAGGCGATTAATACCTAACTATGCAAAATATGAATGAGCACAACTTAATTTTTACCTCAAGCAAAAGCCTTTATTTAAAATGTGCGGCTCTATTTTAGCATATAAACGCGACTTCGGGACCGACGCGGTATATTTTATTGTGTTATTGAAGAGTGTTTTTTTTTATTTTGAAATAGGAAAATCTGTAGATTAAATAGGCTAGGTGTTCTTAAAAGAAACTACCCTGAGTTCTAATCTATTTATATTTGTTGATTAGTATAAGACTAATAATATTATCAGATGCGTTTTTCGAAAATTATTTAAATTATTCACGTAACTTTTAGCTTTACCAAAATACCTATATTCATTTTAAATTTTGTTATTTTTCGAAAAACTGTAGTGTAACAGAATAATGTTTAGAAAGTAAACATAAACTGACAGGTAAAATGACGGCTTAGCTGTGGACATTATTGTCACTTTGCAGTTGCATTATTCACTTTTTTCTTGTATGAATGAGTATACCCAGGCACCGTTCTAATAATTTATCTTAATTTCTATTTTCTCTTAAACAAGTAATGCTATATCGGCCATGGGTCCGTGTCCATAATTTTTTTTATTTACAGATATTTTTTAATAAAATTTGAAATATAGTAAGTATTTACACCCATTTTTAAATTATTTTACTGGAAATATGATCAAATTTCAAATTCTACATGGAACACCTTCTACATTTTGCCATATTCGGATTCTGCGTAATTTTCCGAAAACAAATAATTGGTTGGTTTTCATTTGTCTGGTTACCAGAAATTTTAATTTTTATTCATCTATCTCGAGTGTCGCGAATACGCTAAAAATATCCCTATCAGCATAACACCAAGAGATTGCAAATGTTCCAATGCCTTACTTTATACGCTTATTAGGGCGTAATGAAGTCAGTTTTTACATAAAAAGTGACTTCTTCTAAATGGAACCTCATGGGTCCTCCGCATTAATCTAAAAAAGAAATTTTATCGGTTTCAATGATACCAAGTACGTACTTGATATTCGAATTAAAAGTTATTTCTTTGTGGATTAAAAATGCTAGGTACCTGTATCCTAAAAAGCTAAAGACATATAGGGTTTGCGTTAAAATTGTAGGCAGTAGGTAGTTAAGTAGTAATTGAAGAAAAGGTTCTACATGTATGTATGTATGTATGTATGTAGATGAAGGGTGGTGTTACACTGCGACCTAAAGGATCTATTGTGTCCCCCATTCTTGCTGCTTTACAGTTGGCCTCCCAATCCTATTCCTTTTAAAAAGTGTAGGATATCAGAGGGCCCCAGTTTAGGTAAGTCTCCCTCTTCGATTTCACATGCTCCCAGGTACAATGCCCTCGGGTTGCACAGTGCTACGCAGTTTGAGAGGAGGTGGATGGGTGTTTCATCCTGTTCCCCACAAAATCTGCATTCAGGATCTTTTTCCAATCCAAGCTTACTCAGGTGTCCTTTCAGTCTACAATGGCCTGAAAGTATTCCTGTTAATATGCGAACATTGTTCTTACTCAGGTTGATGCATTCTGTAAACCTCTTCTGGTTATAAGTTCCCAGAAGAATTTTACTCTGCGTCATTCCCTGGAGATTTTCCAGTAACTGGATTTTCTCTGCTCCATTTCTATTTTTAGTTTCTTCAGTATTGTACTGCTACTTAACCCGCAAAAAGGTTCAGGCCCTACGAAAGCATTCCAGCCCCTTTTTTCGCGAGGTTATCCGTTATTTCGTTTCCTTCCACTCCTGTGTGACCCGGAACCACACAGGAGGGTTACTTTATTTCTTTTGCCTAGCTCATTTAGTTTCCCTAGGCATTCCAGACCATCTTGGAGCTGATTTCATATGAGCTCAGCGCCTTGATGGCTGCTTGACTATCAGACATGATGATAATCTCCTGTTTCCGATAGTTCCTATCCATATTGAACTGAACACATCTTCCAATAGCGTGTATTTCCGCCTGAAATATACTTGGGTATTTTCCCAACCTTTCGAAATATGTAGTTCTAGGCCCGTATATTCCTATTCCAGTTCCTTCTGCCGTTTTGGAGCCATCAGTTACCATTTGATGGCATTTCTATTAAGATTCAAGATGGTGTTATGATCCCACTCGCTCCTGTTACTTAGCCTTGTGGTGAATTCCTTCACAAAGCTAAATTTCTTTAACATGTTATCCGGGGCATATCCCAGGTTTGATCACCGTCAGGAGATGAGGCCTAGGCCTAATCATTCCTTCCTTGGACCATTCTTAGTGCGGTTCTTTTCGCCACGCCCTCCACTACAATGTGGAGGGGGCAAGATCCAATACTACTTCAATAGCTGCTGTCGGGCAGGTTCTCATAGCCCCGTTATGCATACACATGCTAATCTTTGCACTTTCGAGAGGTTAATTCTCGCGGTGGCCAGATTAGTTCTTTTGCTCCATGCTACTGGATGCATAGGTGATGATCGGTCTCACTATCGCTGTATACATCCAAAGCAGTATTTTTGGTTGCATCCCCAATTTTTCCTGCAAAGTTTCTGCACACCATCAGAGCTCTTTTGCCTTGTTAGTTACCTCAAGCTCATGTTTTTTCCATAGAAGTTTGTTGTCTAGGGTGAGGCCTAGATATTTAACTTCGCTCTCCAGTCTATATTTTGCCCATCCAGTTTTATGGTTCTAAGATTGGATTTTCTTTTCCTGGTAACGCTATTAGGTTGTCTTAGTGGGGTTGACATTGAGTCCATCGATTGACACCATCTTCTCGTAAAGTTCAATCCTCTTTGAACTACGTCACAGAGGGTATTCTCAAATTTGCCTCTTGCGTATATGACATATCATCAGCATACCCTTGACAGGATATGCTAGATCCGTCAATCCGCGTAAGAGTTCGTCCACTATTAGGCTCCACATAAGTGGGGATGTAACTCCCCCCTGTGGGCATCCTCTGGTCGTGCTAACCGAGATGGTCTTATGTCCCACCTCCGCTTCCACCGACCTGGTAGACAGTAGTTGCGACATCCATCTGGAAGTCACGCCGTCTACCCCCCTGTTAATTAATGCTTTTTTGACAGACTCGTGGGAGTGTTGTCAAAAGCACCTCTATGTCTAGAAAGGCGCACACTACGGTTTCTTTATTCGTCAGGGCATCTTGGATTTGGTCCGTCAGCTCCACTAATGCCGTCTCAGTGGATTTGCCGTTTGATAGGCGTGCTGACAGGGGTGCAATGGCACCCGCTCCAAAATCTCTGTTCTGATATGGGGTTCTACAGGTTCTACATGAACTGATTATGATTGCTGTGGGTGTCAAGTTTTTTTAATGATTTCATAAAATTTTGATCAACATTTCGTATCTTTTCCTCTGTTCGTATTTATTTCTTATTAATTAAATTTTCGCTTTATAACGTTGTGTTAATTGTCCAATGGTTACTTTGTTCTATTATTTTTATAAATCAAGATACCGTCCACTAAAATGTACTCCCCTTAAAAAAATATATTAAAGAACCGTTGATCAAAATTTAAGTAATAATTAGGAAAACCTTTGACACATGTACAGCACGATTACAATTGACAATTCATTTACTAGCAATTGTTTAATTATATTAACGGCCAACTTTTCTATGATAGTATATACTGTTTATGTACAGTCGTGCACTTACGGAATGACCGCCTAGAAGCAGTGATCGCCGCGATAGTCACAGTCTATTCTATTTCGCGAGATATGAGCAGATGTGTTGGATGCGAACGAATGAATAGAATGCTTTTATACTTAACTGGTAAAATGTAATAAAATAGACTGTGAATAGCGCGGTGCCCACTGCTGCTCAGACGGTCATTCCGAAAGTCCACTACTGTACTTATTATCTATAATTTTAAGGCATATCTATCCCTTAGCCTTTTTGATATATCCAGCATTTTTAATCTACAGTGAAATAATTTTTAATTCGAAGACTAAGTGTTTGATATCATAGAAATAAGAAATCATAGATTAATGTAGAGATTCTATTACCAGAAAAAATCCTATTTATGTAAAAACTGTCAAAGTATACTTTGTTACATCCTACTAGGCGTATAAAATAAAAAATTGGAACGTTCTCGTGTTCCCTTGGTGTTATGTTAATAGTTAGGAGTATTTCTAGCGTGTTCACAGTACTCTGTAGATAGAAAAATAAAAATTCGAATTTCTGGTAACCAAGGAAACGAAAAATAATAAATCATATGTTTTATATTCTTAGATGTCTTCGATAGATGTGATATTTTTACATACATGGATTTTAATGTGTTATTGTGTTACGTCCATCATTTTAATTAGTTTAAACTGTTCTTCAAAGTATTTTTTTCTCTCAATGTATCTAAACTTCGACGCATCCTTTTAGAAAAAAAAAAAAAAAACGAATATTGACGTTTTATTGCCCGATGATGGTTAATTACCCAAACATGTCGCAATAAGATATTAAATAAAAGAGGATTGGAACACGAAATTCGCTTTTAATTTAATTTAATTTCAATAAATCATACGTTTTCGGACTCAGAAAATTACGTATAGTCCGAGTATGCCAAAATATACAGGATATTCTAATTAAAATTTAAAATTTGACCGCAACCGATCAAACTTAATTGAGCAATTAATGTAAATAATACATTTCGAATTTTATTAAAAAAAAAATTATAAATAAAAAAGTTATGAGCTGGAATACCCGGTACAGGCTCAATAATAAAAATGTCAAAAACTATTTTTTCCCGAATAACTTTCCAATTAGAATATGCGTTTCGTTGATAAATTAAACTAACTTACCAGATTTAAGCGAAGCTTTATCATCATCCTCATCGCTGTCAATATGAGGTATGGAGCCGGCGTATTCGAACATGGGACTAGTTTGAATTGACGTATCCTTCTTCAGGACGACAGCGTCTGGTAGCCGGCAGGAACACTGACAGGCACACGTGATGCAGTCACCGTTCTCCTCTTGCCTGTCAAGCGGCAAATACTGAAGACACTGCGGACACGGAAACGTAAGCTCGTCCAGAGGCACTCTTTGTATCACATGTTCTATGGAGACCAGCAGATTTTGAAGGAGCTCCGGGAGCTCACTGCCATCCGAATCGATTCATTCGAAATAAGATTCGTAGGTCACGGTCGCCCTTAATCTGATCGAGCACATTATCTCCCCGCCTGTCTTGCTGCCGTTAACTCGATCGGGGGGGGATTGGTGAATTCGGCCAACGTGTGGCAACTTATTTGTCCGGATCTCCGCCAGATAAGGCCAATTCTAGACCGGGAGAGAATCGCGATTCCGCACGCACACATAGCAGTCACGGTTCCGCACGATTGTGGGTTCAAGCGACCTAGTGGACGATTATTACCGGAATCGCCAAGGCACAGTGGCCACCCTTTTGGGGAACATTTGTTTTCTGCGTTTTCATCCTGAAATTAAAGAAGAAGTTAAATGAAAACATGTAGCTGTAAGTACGAGAATAGTTTCTTTTCTATTAATAAAATGAAAGCTCTCTATGTGGGCAATAGTCGCTGGGAAGTATTACGAAGTTGTTAAGTTTTTCAAGATTGTCAAGGTTGGTGCACTGGTAGTTTCTAACCAAAACAGACTCTACCCTGCAATAGTTAATAAGTAATAATATTGTGACATTAAGGTATGTTGCCGCACTTGACAGAAAAATTTACCAAATCGTCTACTGTATACTTTTGTATCGCTATACAAAATTGGAAAATTTAATAAATGGTCTAATCCACTGTTACATAATTAATCATTAATATTATGTGTACGATATGTTTATGACAATGTAAATATCGATAATATGAACAATTTATAGTATAATAATATATTTAGAACATTTAAGGAGGATAAGCACAAGGTAAGTTATTTATTTGCAATATTTAAATTAAATATCAATATCAATCCAATATATTTTGGATAATTAAATTCAAATTTAAAATTAAACCAACATTCAAATTTTCCGTTATCAAATATAATGAATCTCACTAACAAGGCCTACCAACTTATACCTATTAAAATTTCAATTTAAACTGTCATTTATAATTGTATAGATAACATCAATGTTATGGTATGCTATATGGTTATTTACACAGAAATTTAAATAACAATAATAAAAAAAAATATGTCCAAAATCAGATAATTCACACCCTAAAGTATTTTAAGATGGAATTTCCTCGCAGTAACAAACCAAACATGTTGCAGAAAAAATCCACATCAAAAGTACAACGCCGGTGTCAGGCAATCCAGGGAAAAATCTCCTTCAAAACATCCAAAGCATATCTTTATACTTAAAACAGCAAAGACATGTACAAGTCTACCAAAGATATGATTGCAAAAGGTATGCAATTCAGGTGAATTTCTTCTAATGACAAAGAATCTGGATGTTTCTTCTATATACATACTTTCAGCCCAATGGTAAATACAATAATTCACGAAGAAACAAACCTCCGTCTTCATGGACTCCCTATAATTTATTTAATACAAGCTACAATGAGTCTCCACCCCTCTTGAAGTATAATTAATACCAAGGAAAGTACATTGAAATCATACAGTTATCGTACGATGAACGTATATTACTAATTACCATGGCTACAAATGGTAAATATACACGATTCTCAAACTATGCGTAGTGAGAAGGTAAATTATTAACACCCAATTAAAAACTGGATTTACAAACAGGTGTGTACACAAAATAATAATCAGATTTATCATTAGTGACATTTGTTATATGTTCCATAACAATATATTAACGATTTACCGTTGCAGATTATCAATGTTAGTAAAATTACTGTAATTAATGTAAATATAGGCTACACTAAGCCAATGGATGTCTTCTAATAAGCTACCCAAGGACATTAAATCTATTGCTAATTTCAGTGTTTTGCGGAAACAAGTAGGAGATATCTGATGAATGTCTAATGTTATTCCCGTAATGATTATTTAGGGTTTTAGCATGGAAATTCAACTCCCATTTTTCTTCGTGACGTTATTTTATACGCTTCATGTATATGACGTAGTTGAGATACACATATATTGTTAGATATTTTATGTTAGATATTTGAAATTCCCGCAAAATACTTATATACATTTTATAATTACCGCTTAACGCGCAATCACTTTTATGTATGAGAGATTCATAATGGAAGATGTAATGAGATGATGAGACGTGTGTATACAGAGAAAGTGAAGTTTAATAATACAACGAAAGAAAAAACACGAGTCGTTTTATTGTAAACATTGTGTGGTCCTTCGAGCCCGATTGAAGAGCGGAGTTGTGAAAAAGTGTGTGAGAAGAAGGAAAGCGACCGTACCTAACCTGTGAGTACCTGTTCCTTTTGTAACTATATTAGGCGGCCTCTATTTATAGTAATGTCAGCGCGAAATTAAAATTATTGATAAGAAAAAGGGGTTCATTGATTAGTAGGGTAACTTTATTTCGAAAATATCTGAGTGAGATTTCGGAAAAAGAGTTAACAGAGAACGGTAGAGATGTTTGTCTTGAATTAGGGGAGAGAATAGGTAAAATAGATGAGGTGGGTAAGGAATTTAACAAAAATTGAGGAGGAAATTGAAAGTGTGTGTAATGAGGGTGATTTAGAGGGACATTTGTTTGAACGGCAAGCGTTTGAGAATGAATTCTTGGTACTATATAAAAAGCAAGGGGTTACTCATGCAATTGTCCGAACAATTCGGGGAAAACGCGGCAAAAGTGCAACGGAAAATAATTGGCGCGAACAAGAGAGTTTGTCTAGTGTAAAACTGCCTCAGATTCAGTTACCAACATTTAACGGTACATATGAGAGTGGTTAGAGTTCAAGGACACTTTTTGAATTAATTCATTAAGTAAATCGGTCCATAAGCGACGTACAAAAATTCCACTATCTGAGATCGTGTGTAGATGGCAGTGCTTCCCAAATTATAAGATCGATTGAATTTGGCGCCAAAAAATTATAATATAGCGTGGATATTTTATGTAAGAGGTTTGATAACAAAAGGCTCCTAATTCAAATCATATAAAAGGAATTTATGATGTTGACCCGGTTAGCTATGAATCGGCGAGGGAACTTAAGAGGTTTAACTGAAACGTAATGAAACATTTAAAAGCATTAGAAATATGGGGCAGCCGGTCCAATACTGGGATTCGCTTATTATTTTTCATTTAACGACAAAATTAGACAAGTAACATTAAGGGAATGGGAATGTTTAAATCAAAAAATGAATTACCCGCGTTAAGTGATTTTAATGAGTTTATAAAGGGGAGGGCTGATTTATTAGAATCGATAGAAATGAATAATAAAAATAAAATAAAGGACAAGGGCAATATGACTAGACAGAAGGTTTTTGTTTCGGCAGTAAATAGTAGTGATGGCAAAAAATCGATTTCAAATAAATGTGTATTATGTAAGGCAAATCATGAATTAACTGGTTGTCAAAGATTTTAGAATTAACAGTGAGCCAACGTGTGACGTGTATAAAGCAAAATAAATTGTGTTTGTGTTGTTTTTCATCAAATCACTTTAGTTATAATTGTAATGCCAAAAAATGCAATAAATGCAATTTAAATCATCATTATTTACTGCATTATAATAAAGAGAATGAGTCGACATCTTCTAACAAATCTGAAGACGGGAGTTTGAATAATTCTCGAAAAGAGAAGGATGGAACGGGGATTCAAGCTACGGTAGCGTTATCCAGTCGGAATAGTACGGGACACCAGGTACTTTTATCAACAGCAGTGGTAGGTGTAGAGGATAATTCTGGTAACTTCAAAAACTGTAGAGAGTATTGCTAGATTGTGCATCAATGAGTAATTTTATTACCGAGAGAATGTGTGAGAAGTTGCTAGTACCTGTAGAGAATATCAACATGTCTGTAACTGGAATAGGGCATATTGCAGCAACGATAACAAAAAGATGTAATGTTAAAATTAAGTCCAACCACAGTGCTTGGAATACTACCATGAATTGCCTAGTCATTCCAAAAATAAGTGAGGAAATTCCTCTGTATGAAATCGACAAATCGAAGCTGGTGAATATTCCAAATGATATTCCGCTTGCTGATCCAGATTTTCATGAACCTGAGGAAATTGATCTGCTACTTGGGGCAAGTGTGTTTTGGTCACTTATAAAGAATGGGCAAATAAGATTGCAAGGCTGTAGTCTTATATTGCAGAATACCCAGTTGGGATGGGTAGCAGCTGGCGAAATTGGTTATGGTAAGTTCCCAGGCAAGAGAGAAAGAACTGTATGTAATCTTAGCATAGATATGGAGGTGCAAGAGCAGTTGGCCAAATTTTGGCAAATCGAAGAAACAAATGAGCCAAGTGCGAAAAGAACTGCTGCACAAGATGAGTGCGAAAGGTTATTTACTTCTACAACGAGAAGAAATGAGGAAGGCAGGTTTGTGGTATCAATCCCTTTCAGGGAATCGGTGGATAAGTTAGGAGAATCAAAGGAGAATGCATTATGTAGGTTGTATGCATTAGAGAGGAAGTTTGTGAAGAATAGTGATTTAAAGAAACAATATTGTGACTTTCTCTTGGACTATGAAAAAATGGGTCATATGAGTTTAGTACGAGAGGAAAAGAAGCCTGACAAATGCTATTATCTCCCCACCATGGCGTGATTAATGAAAACAGCACCACCACGAAACTCCGGGTTGTGTTTGATGGATCAGCGCAACCTGAAGGAGGCGTATCATTAAACGAAATTCAGCATGTGGGACCTAAAATACAGGAGGATTTATTTACCATCTTATTAAGGTTTAGGCAGCATGAAGTCGCGGTGTGTGCAGATATCACCAAAATGTATCGGCAGATATTAGTGCAGGAAGACCAGCGACCACTGCAAAGAATTCTGTGGAGATGGGACCCATCTGAAGAAGTTAAAACTTATAATTTAAATACTGTCACTTTTGGATTAGCTTCGAGTCCATTCTTGGCAGTGCGCTGTTTAATTGAGTTGGCAAAGGAATTCCAAGAAATTCATCCTGAAGCAAGTAAGATTATTGAGAGAGATTTCTATGTGGATGACATGTTATCAGGAGCGAAAAGTGTAAAAGAGGTTGTAGACTTAAGTGTGAAAGTTTCGAAGATTTTAGCAACAGCAGGATTCGAATTAAGAAAATTTAATTCAAACAGAAAAGAAGTAGTCAGAGAACTTCAAGGTGAAAATGAGTCTAAAGTTCTGAATCTAGGGCAAAACGAGAGAACAAAAACTTTAGGATTACATTGGACTTGCGACGAGGACACTTTGAGTTATAGTGTAGAAGCTTCGGAAGATGAAATTATAACCAAACGGAAAATGTTATCAGAAATATCACAGATTTTCGACCCATTAGGATTAGTGAGTGCATGTGTAATTGTTGTCAAAATTATGTTACAAAAGTTATGGCTTCTTAAATTATCCTGGGACGATGCGATCCCAGACGAATTGGCAAAAGAATGGATACGATTTAAGAGGGAATTGATCACACTAAATACTGTCAAGATTCCAAGGCACGTGTGTATCGATAACTCAGAAATTGTGGAGTTACACGGATTCTGCGACGCCTCATTGGATGCATATGGTGGTCTATATACGTTAGGATAAGGTGCTGATGGAAATGTGTGTGTGAATTTACTATGTGCAAAGAGTAAGGTATCTCCAATAAAGGCCTTAACGGTGCCCAAATTAGAATTGAATGGAGCATTACTGCTTTCAAATTTATTGTCTATAGTAAATTCTGCCCTAACTATAGAAATAACTAGAACTGTGTTGTGGTGTGACTCAAAGGTAGTGTTAAGTTGGATTAAATCACCTGCAAAAGAATTTCAAGTGTTCGTAGCGAACCGTATATCACAAATTCAGAGATTAACACAACCGGAAATGTGGAATTATGTTAAATCTGAAGACAATCCTGCGGATATGGCATCAAGGGGAATCTTTCCGTCGAAACTTAAAAAATAGCTCATTTTGGTTTCATGGTCCTTCATGGCTCAATAAATCCGAAGATGTTGTTGGTGCAGAAAATGAAATTTTGACAGATTTACCAGAAAGAAAGAAAGGAGTTGTGGTGTATAAGGTTACTACGAAAGAAGAATTTTTTATGTTTACTAGATATTCTAGTTTTCAAAGGTTAAGGCGAGTATTTGCGTATTGTCTTAGATTTATTGCAAGGTGCAAGAGGAAAGGGGAAAAAGGAAGCATTGAACTTAAGTTTGCAGAGCTTGAAAAAGCAGACAGCATGTTAATAAGGATAGCCCAAGCTGAGTGTTTCTCAGACGAGTTAAAGTTGCTCAAAAAGGGCGAACCAATTAAAAGTGGATCTTTTTCTGGGTTAAATGCATTTATTGATGACGAAGGCGTGTTACGCGTGGGTGGGCGGCTTCAGATGGCTAAAGTTATGTATGACACAAAACATCCCATATTATTAAGTTCAAAACATACGCTTACGAAATTAATAGTACGCGAGTTTCATGAAAAATTGCTTCACGCGGGTCCTCAGTTGGTTTTGAGTTCTTTAAGGGAGAAATTTTGGCCTATCGGAGGCAGAAATCTAGTTCGGAAAATTGTTCGTGAATGTGTAGTATGTGCAAAGGTGGATCCTCAATCATATAAACTTCAAATGGGAAATTTACCAGCAGATAGATTAATACCTCAACCACCATTTTATATAACTGGAGTAGATTATGCGGGTCCATTTAATCTCAAAATTTCTCAGGGTCGAGGTATAAGAACTCATAAGGGTTATATCTGTTTATTTGTTTGTTTCGTTACGCGTTCTATTCATTTAGAAGCAGTAACTAAGCTTTCAACTGATGGTTTTATTAGTTGTTTAAGACGATTCATAGCTAGGCGGGGAAAGCCGAATAAGATCTATTCAGATAATGGAAGAAATTTTGTTGGTGCTAAGTCTGAGTTGAGGGAGTTGGGGCAATTTTTAGAGGATAACCATGATAAATTCAGCGAGTGGGGTAGTAATGAAAGTATTCAGTGGAGTTTCATTCCTTCGTACTCACCTCATTTCGGCGGATTGTGGGAAGCGGGCGTGAAATCTGTTAAATTTCATTTAAAGAGAATTATGGGAGTATCTAATTTTACATATGAGGAATTTACAACTATTCTATGTCAAATAGAGGCTGTTCTAAATTCACGTCCTCTCACTCCGATGTCCTCCAATCCTGTGGATTTCGACGTATTAACCCCATCCCATTTCCTAATTGGAAGAAGACTAACCTCAATTCCGGAAAGGCCATTGTTGGAGACACCACAGAATAGACTGTCTCATTTTCAACGAATACAACAAATGTATCAAGATTTTGGTCTCGATGGTCCGAGAGATACATCACCGAATTACAGCAAACGTGTGAAATGGAAGTGGAGCCGTAATCAGCTACAAGAAGGAACACTAGTGATGATCAAAGAAGATAATCTTCCACCATTATGCTGGAAATTGGGAAGAATAATCAGTTTACATCCTGGACCAGATCAAATTGCTAGGGTGGCTACAGTGAGACAGCAACGGAACCATAAAGAGATCATTCAGCAACTGTGTCCGTTGCCAGTGAATGTGTAACTCATAGTTGCCAAAGACTTAACTTTGTGTTGTGCGTATTTTCGCACTCAGTTTTATTGTTTGTTTTTTATATTTTTGTTTGTTTGCAATTGAAAGCTCAGTAATTTGTATGCACTGAATTCTTGCAAAATTAAAGAATTGTTTCTTTTCTTTTGAAAGGTATCCTTTCAAGGCGGGGGGTATGTTAGATATTTTATGTTAGATATTTGAAATTCCCGCAAAATACTTATATACATTTTATAATTACCGCTTAACGCGCAATCACTTTTATGTATGAGAGATTCATAATGGAAGATGTAATGAGATGATGAGACGTGTGTATACAGAGAAAGTGAAGTTTATAATAAACAACGAAAGTAAAAAACACGAGTCGTTTTATTGTAAACATATATTATTATAATTAAATTTATAGCTTTCACACATTACATACTTCCCTAAAACTTAAATTAAAATTAAATCATATTAATTAAAAATTTTACAATTTTAACTATTGATGTCATTTATTTGTTTTATTCTTACCTGACAGTTACGCCTAATGATGGTCTTGGCTGAAACATGTCGTACACGTGATTTGATTAGAATAGCCAATTAGAGCTTTTATTCAATGTTCTAACCAAAACATCAATAAATGACACAAAGAGCTATGCAAAATGTACCAGAACAACTTAATTTCTTTGACATTTGTTTACGCTGGAAAAAAAATTACGCAATGTTACTATGGAGTTATACTGCTAAAAATATATAATTTTTCTATTTATTGGAAAAATGCGTCCCTTTTCGTAATTTTACCCTGAGTATTTATTTGTTTTACTATACATTTGCAACAGTAAATTAATTTTCGGAAATTCACGAAGTTTCAATTGCCGTGAAAATTTCTGCTCAATGTCTGTACGATGAAGAGCAACTTATGCCAAGTTTTGTCGCATAAAATGTTTCCGATTTATTTTACAAATTAAGTAATATTTCGTATTATATCATTCATACTTACGTATTCGTTTATCAACGCCCAAACGACTACATACATTATCTAATTAAAATAAAAATCAAATAGGTAGTTATAATAAGGAAGAAATTTGAGGCACTTTTCGGAAAATAATTTGCTGTAATGGTAAGAGCAGAAAACACATTATAGTAAGTAGTTACGGACAAAACCACTAATAAAGCTATTATGATTCACTACCCAAAGAAACACCAGTTGTACAACGCAAGCGGCTGTAATGTCTGTAAACACACAAAAAGAAGGCGTTTTAAGTGACTTTAAATTTACTGCTACACCACTGGACAAGCAAGGCAATAACATCACCATAATTACACTGAATTTCAAAAAAACAAAAATCTTTTTGAGCAGTTTCATTATCACGGTTACCAGCTCCCATTTCTGTTTTTAGTACTTCAATTCGTTATGAGCTAATTTCTTATTTAAGGTTTTAGCTGACGATGATGGATTTATGTGGAGTGAGGAAATTACACTAATTTTTTACGAACTTCATAAAGTGGAATATTAACTGTTTGGTTAATTCTGCTGAGGACATAAAACACTTTTACAATGGGTAATTTTTCCACATGAACTCTTCTTTCCTATAGAAATCTTTTGTTTAAATTAATGTCTGCTTTTTTGCAGCAACTTAAAATACGTAATCAGTAGTAACGTATTTCTTTCATATATTTAATACCTCGTCACCACAGAAAACGTAAGTAAGTAATTCCTTATTTACGTTAATAACCAGAACTTTCTCTAAATTATCTTGCTACAACTCGTTCTTTCGTGAAAATATTTTTAAATACAGAGAAGCTTCTATTCACATCGAACTAGTAAGCTATATATGATGAAAATAAGGTCTAAGGTCTAAATATGAAAAACAAAGAATAATTCTATTAATGCTTACTAGATTCGAAATGATATAAATATTCCACTTAGTCCTAAATAAAGAAATCACAAGCTACGTAGTAAAATTGGTAAATAACCAGTAAATTGTTTACATACGAACAGGTTGCTACACGTTTATTCTCGTGAAAGATTTACTTCATCCGCAAGCCCGTCGTGGTTTCATTCGCAACACTATACTATTGGAAACGAAACTTTCACATTGCTTTCATGAGAATAAACTTGGAGCAACCTTTTTGTATGTAAAAAAATTACTATTTTATCAATAAGATATTTGCCCAAAAACTAAATTGTAATCTATTATAAAAGCCCACGCCATGAACGGAGCTGCTTGCTCCTGCCTTTCACGAAATATATCCACTTATATCGTGAAAGCAACCTTGAGCCTTTGTTTCATTCGTTATGTGACTTCACACTGCAATATATTCATAGCTATACAGCCGAATGAAACCACGCTCATCGCAACACTACAGTCTAGGCGTCTCACTGTATCGGGACGGGCTTGCGTAAATACGCTTTCTACTCGTTACATAGTCTGCAGTATCGATACCAATTTTCTGTAGGTGTCCTCTTTCAGTGTACAGTGCACTTGTTACGATGCAACCATGATTCGTACTGAGCTGTAGTAGTTATTCAGCTTTCTTTTTTGATAGTTAATAAAGACCTTACCATGAATTTAACTAGTTGTTTAATTCCATTGTTCTTTGTGTTTCTCTTTGACCCAACTCCTTACCTGCTCTCGTGGCGTGTTTTTAGGCATTCCTAGAAGAGTGTCTGGGCCCATATATGTAGCGGATGGTCCCTTTCTTGCTAACTCATCGGCTTCCTTGTCCCTTTCGATTGTTTCCTTGCACCCATAGCAAAGTGACTTTATTGCGGTCTGTCAGGTTATTCAGTTCTCGAATTCATTCCCAAACCAGTATCGCTTGGGTATCCAATGCGTTATAGATCCACTTATTTTCATAAGACCTTTGATTGATTTTAGTTGCACAATGCAATATTGCATACCTCTCTGCTTAAAAAACAGTGGCATATTTTCGTAGTAGAAGGATATTCTTACCGTTTGTAAATCAGATCAATTCTCCGAACCTGTCTCTGTAGTTGAATTGATTCCAACTTATCCCATCCGTGATTTTCACCTCGAAATTTCTGTTAAAAAGATATGTCGAAATCATCTGCCTGGTTTCATTCTCAAAGGGCTGCTTTCAACATGATAGGCAATGTTATTGTATCCTAATCCTGTATATCTACCACTTGGTAACTCTTGCAATCAGAGATGCCCTATTCTTGCCTCGCCCATTATAACTAAAACGGAAAGGAAAAAAAGTCTAGGAGGCATTCCATTGCTGCTGTAGGAGTAGTTCTTATTCCTCCTGATATTCTTAAGCACGCAAATCTCTGTATCTTGCTAAATTCAGTTATAGCAGTTTGTCGCTGCACCTTTGTTCACCATACCAAAGATACATAAATGATCATGGGGGTTTGACCACCGTGATAAACGTTACTAATGTTTGTTTGTGAGCAATATATTTCTTTCCCCTTCTTTTAAGTTCTATGCAAAACAACATCAAAGGTTGTTCAAAAGCGAAAGTAGGTATTTGTTAAAAATCGGTCGTAAAGATTCAGTTAACTAATTTTATGCTGTCAGTGATTAAAACATCAGTACCTAATTGTTTGAATTAGCAAATATAGTTCTACAAATATATGCATTTCCACTAAATAAGGTTACTATTTTCGAATAAGATTAAAATGTGTCGATTTAAACTAATATTGGTTGAATAAATCAAAAAAAAAATCAATGCAGTATTTATAGTTTGTTCTGCAAATATTTTTTATTTTCTCCTTTTACAGCTGTTCCTTTCCTTCCGCCAGTAAAACAATTCTAATGCTTTTCCTCATCAATTTAATCTTAAATTACTGCCATACATTACAAACCGTATTAGAATCTAACAGGAAACCATGCATTAGCTGCACGTTTCAGCAATAAACGGAATTAATGCACATATTGCTCACAACCATTCCGCAGTCTAGAATTAAACCATTATGTGGAAACAGTGAAATTACCAACGTTTTAGAAAATTTTTGTATGTATACAAACACGCACATCCAATAAGGTGCGCTGCCAGTATGACAAATCGCTTCCATTAACGTAATTACTACAGGAGATTATTGTGTGGTATCGGGTTGAGTTTTCCGTCTTTCGCAATATTGAATTCGCGTGGAGATCGAATCGAGGAAGCTGAAATTATTTTCAGCGCGTATCCCAATAAATTTATATCGGTGCCGATCACAATTAACGGCCACGGTAATAAATCAAATGCGGCAGCGTACATTGAACAGATGTTGAGCAGAACCGATGTTGATTGATAAAATTACGCTCCAATTAACCGCTTCGGGAATTTATCGAGGAATTCACCTTGCCATCGCTCCAGTATTCGTAGTGTATACATACAATACATTTACAAATCCGCGCATACAACTTGAACTCGCGTATATTTATAGTAATATTATAATTTGGTTACGTAAGTTTCTTCTTCACAAATTCGAACATGTTTCTTTTTTTATTATTTTGTAATAGCGGCAAAGAAGCAAGTTTACTTAGTTGTTATTGGAATTTTTTCAATTAACATCGCAAGTTTTCATATGAAAACTAATGCGAAATGTATCGAATGCTACTTTAAAGGTACATGTGAATAAGAAAGGCATCGGTTTACAACAGTAAATAGGTATTATTATATATTTGGTATTGAAACTAATAAACTTATAAACACGTTTATTTTCTTTCCACAACTTTAATGCCCTTTAAAAGTGGTATATAAATAAAAAAAATAAATAAGTAATGACTTTATTTTAATTATATAACAAAATATATAATTGTGATTTCTATAATAGATTTTCCCGGCTAATGTTTTAAGAAAAAGAAAAAAATATAAATAACTTTCTAATTAGATCTGCCTTTCTTTACAGATACCTCCTCTATATCCTACAATGATAGACACAATACAATCCCAATCACTAGATGGCTATAAAATACCGTATATGTCCAGATATTTAAAGTTTACACTCCAGATCATGCGCACTAGTCATCTCCCCTCTTACTGACCAATGAGTAGTTTATTTATATCTTATTATTTTTCCAGTTGTGAACCTGTTGCCGTGGAGCTGTACAGCTGAGGTCTTCTAAATCACTAGCTTGTATATTATGTGGCTTTACTTTGTTAAATATTGAATTTATAATTTAATTCTTAATAATTCAATGTATCAAATGAGCTTTCATTAATAAAACAGTGTAACTATTAATAACATGTATAATTTATTATCAAGTTTATATCAAAATATATAAAGAGTATGGGAACTCTTACCCAAGGTGAGTATACTTATTTGGAATGTTCAAAAACAATATTATAGTATATATTTTGGAATCTCTAATTCTCAAAACAACTTTTAAATATCCCGCGCTATCATAAGAGAAAATAAAACCACAACCACGTCTACCAACTTATACAAACTAAAAATTTCAATCTCACAAGAAGTAACAGTAACCTCAAAATATTATCAAAGCTATACATTCATTTATACAAACATTTAAACAATGCTTTGACCAGATACCTCGTTTATCGGTTTACACAGACGCCAGAGTAGCTCCAGGTGGAATTTCCTTGTAGTGACAATCCAAATCAAACTCAAGACATTCGTAGTGCGAAGTTCAGAACGCGAGGACAACACCGGTATCAAAATCCAGGGAAACAGACCTCCTTCGTAGCATTCAAGATGTATGATCACATTTGAAACAGCAAACACACGTATGATTCCATGTAGAACATGAACCCAAGTATAGTAAACAGCAAATTTCTTATAATGTCGAATAGTCTTGACGTTTCTTCTGTATATTTTCAGATCGGAAATAATTACATGAATTTACATAGAAGATTCCCTTCAATACCAGATATACCACAAAAATATGATTTAATTCATTACAGTTGATGAAAAATAGAACAGCTAACCAAGGATTTTCATTCAATTCTTTCAACGAATTACATTGAGTCAACTACCCCATTCAAAGAAAATGAAAACCTAGGATACCAGGTTGTCAGACGATAAATTATATTCAATTTCCATGACTACTAATGCGAATTAATCCAAATTATACTGGACAAACAGGTGCATACATAAAATAATAATTACATCTAATATGGTTGATAGCTTTCCTCTTATGAAACACCGCAATATATATTATACATCATTGCAATATACTATGATTTAGAACGTGATTGAAACCATAGGGGGCAGTTCAGATGAGTAGTAAAAAATGCTGCTCTCTGCTCTACCATTGATCCCCTGAATAAAGTGATAAAAACAAAATGCCTACATCTATAAAAACCATACTAACTAAACTAAATTAAATTCTGTAGTATCCACGCTCCCCAATAAATGATATTCTCCATAACAATATTAATGATTAATAAAGATGAAGAAAAACGATATAGAAATTATTTTTTAAACGTTAATAAATAATAAACACTAATTTACTGAAGTGCAAAAGGATGCAGCGCACCTGAACGACGCAACACCCAAAGCCCTATGTTCACCTAGCAATCGATTATATTGTGAGTATATGGAATATGTGAACCCTCTCTCAAATAATGAAGTTTTGTGTACCGGAGGAGTAATTAGGTTTTTGTTGTGTATATTAATATTGTGTATGTCACAGCGAAATTTTATTTTATTTAAAATATACGGCGGACTTTTATTTACTAAAATTTTATGATAAAGGCACAAGAATTCCATTGTGCATATTTAACCATTTTAACTCAATCAACTTGTATGAAATGCGATCATATTTAAGAATTCCAAAAATGTATCTCATACAAGAATTCTGCACCCGCTGCACCCTCTCCATATCAATCGCATCGAGACAAGGACCATACACCTCTGCACAATAATTAAACAATGATAAAACCATTGTTTCGCATAAGAGTATCTTCAACCTGAAGCTGAATACTGAAGGAAAATGATACAGCAGCCTCGGGTTATTGTATGCGTTATCAATAATTTTAGAGATGTACATTCTACATCAAAAATTATTGTTCATAATAAGTCCCCAGTATTTAATAGAATCTGATACAGGAATTACGGTGTTATTTTGGCTAATATTTAATATATTTTTATATTGTGCAACGTCCCTGTCTCCACCAAACAGAATAATTTGACTTTTGGCAGAATTAAGCAAAAAGGAGTGATTCAAAGAAAATTTTTAAATTTCATTAAGTCATGCTCAATTTGAATCTTTTCTTTGTTGATCGCGTCAACAGGGAACGAAATATAAATCTGAACATCATCCGCACACATCTCAATGTGACAATGACGAACGACAGCAGACAGTTGACATGTATACAAAGAAAACAACAATGGACCCAACACGGATCCATGCGGAACACCTCGGCAAACAGGAAGGGGAGTAGAACACGTCCCAGATAATCCCACAAATTGTCGACGGTCAGACAAGTAGGATCGAAAAATGTTAATGGCAGGGCGACTGCAACCTATAAAATACATTATTGCAATTAACAACACCGCAGCAGTCAATCTGCCATCGCCTCTGGCTTGAATCATATCATCCGTGACCCTGAAGAGTGCTGTACTACAACTACGTCAACTATATAATATTAGTATATAAATTTCTACTCATGTTAGGTAGTATATCAACCTGACGAAATGGTCGTAGTCATTGTATCCGCCAACATCTTCGATATCCCTCATAATTTATTTATTGCCCTTACTGAAATCAACAAACAAACGCTGAATGTTATAAAAATATCATTTATTTTAAAGACTTACGTAATAGGTGAATACCTAAAAAAGTTTACTACCTGGTTATCAATGTTTACAAAGATATTTGCAGACTGCGTACTGTTATAAATCTACTTTTTTTAAGAAACACATACCCACATATTCAATACAATTGATCGAAGAAAAAAAGCAATTTAGATTACATTTGTATCATGGAATAATTTGTAACTATTCAGAGGAAAATTTATATTAGTACCCAGAAAATAATAATATACCTAAGCGCTTTCAAATTTAACAATAAAATTTGTTGTGAGAATTGACCAAAATTAGGAGTAAAAGATCTTAGTAAATTGCTTTCATCACCGTACATGTACAGGTGATCAATAGAGAAGTATTGACTTTGCTATTTTGAGATTTATTGTTTCTTTCTTTTTTTTTAATGGAACACCATGCATATTATAACTAGAAGTAACACAGAATAACACTTTACATCAATCCATATTGGGTTTTCCACTACCTATTTTTAGTGATTTCCACAATAATCCAGGAGAATAAAAATTTTAAAGTCGCTAATATAATTTATAAACCTAACGGATTACCAAGTTTATGGTTAACAAGAAAAGAAACAAATTGCAGGTTGTCAAAGTATGAAAAGTCACTGAAGAGAGTTCTTTTTACATCAAAATGAATTATTATGAAGGTGATATGATAGATATGAATTTCATACTGGGCAAAGTATAGAGATATCCGCTTTTAGCCAATACATCCTGACAGGATATCCAGAGGAAAGAGTTTTTGAAAAACTAACGGTGATATTTATTCAAGTGCAAATGATGCAGAATTTAAATTAGAAGTAACTGCAATGATTCAGAATAATCAAACATTCAATATCTTTCTATTTTAAAATAAAATTTTTAAGTGAATTAATTTAAAGAAAGACAGAATATAAATCTGAACATCATCCGCACACATCTCAATGTGACAATGACGAACGACAGCAGGCAGTTGACGTGTATACAAAGAAAACAACAATGGACCCAACACGAATCCATGCGGAACACCTCGGCAAACAGGAAGGGGAGTAGAACACATCCCAGATAATCGCACAAATTGTCGACGGTCAGATAAGTAGGATCGAAAAATGTTAATGGCAGGGCGACTGCAACCTATAAAATGCATTATTGCAATTAACAACACCGCAGCAGTCAATCTGCCATCGCCTCTGGCTTGAATAATATCATCCGTGACCCTCAAGAGTGCTGTACTACAACTACGTCAACTATAATAATATAGTATATAAAATTTCTACTCATGTTAGGTAGTATATCAACCTGACGAAAAGGTCGTAGTCATTATATCCGCCAACATCTTCGATATCCCTCAT
This sequence comes from Protaetia brevitarsis, assembly GCA_004143645.1. Classification (NCBI taxonomy): domain Eukaryota; kingdom Metazoa; phylum Arthropoda; class Insecta; order Coleoptera; family Scarabaeidae; genus Protaetia; species Protaetia brevitarsis. The sequence continues at coordinate 630,428 of RXPK01000016.1, read as the reverse complement.
AATTTATTTATTGCCCTTACTGAAATCAACAAACAAACGCTGAATGTTATAAAAATATCATTTATTTTAAAGACTTACGTAATAGGTGAATACCTAAAAAAGTTTACTACCTGGTTATCAATGTTTACAAAGATATTTGCAGACTGCGTACTGTTATAAATCTACTTTAGTTTAAGAAACACATACCCACATATTCACTACAATTGATCGAAGAAAAAAAGCAATTTATATTACATTTGTATCATGGAATAATTTGTAACTAATCAGAGGAAAATTTATATTAGTACCCAGAAAATAATAATATGCCTAAGCGCTTTCAAATTTAACAATAAAATTTGTTGTGAGAATTGACCAAAATTAGAAGTAAAAGATCTTAGTAAATTGCTTTCATCACCGTACATGTAGAGGTGATCAATAGAGAAGTATTGACTTTGCTATTTTGAAATTTATTGTTTCTTTTTTTTTTTTTTTAATGGAACACCATGCATATTATAACTAGAAGTAACACAGAATAACACTTTACATCAATCCATATTGGGATTTCCAATACCTATTTTTAGTGATTTCCACAATAATCCAGGAGAATAAAAATTTTAAAGTCGCTAATATAATTTATAAACCTAACGGATTACGAAGTTTATGGTTAACAAGAAATGGAACAAATTGCAGGTTGTCAAAGTATGAAAAGTCACCGAAAAGAGTTCTTTTTACATCAAAATGAATTATTATGAAGGTGATATGATAGATATGAATTTTATACTGGGCAAAGTATAGAGATATCCGCTTTTAGCCAATACATCCAGACAGGAGATATCCAGAGGAAAGGGTTTTTGAAAAACTAACGGTGATATTTATTCAAGTGCAAATGATGCAGAATTTAAATTAGAAGTAACTGCAATGATTCAGAATAATCAAACATTCAATATCTTTCTATTTTAAAATAAATTTTTTAAGTGAATTAATTTAAAGAAAGACAGAAATATGTTGTTTCCTTGTGAGAAAGTACCTATTGATAACAACATTTATTGAAACGTAAAAGCAAAAATATATACCATCGCTATTAGTCAGAATCACTGGGAATGTTTAGCATTTATAAAAATGTGGTTTTCATTACAGTATATACTGCTATCCAAATAAAGAGATGATAATTAAAAACCATTGCTCAAAAGTAAACCCAGATTTCAATGCTCTAAAAAGGGTATTTATTGAAGATCTATCTACAATTTCAAAAGGAAAGTAGGAGTGTACCATGCAATAGCCCAAGGCATGGATTATTCTATGTTGCATATGTGCTTCTCACAATATATAAATGAAATAGGTAGATATTGTGAAAACTATATGATCAAACGCGCCGCCTCCACCAATTTTCAAGTAAATTTATTTGACGGTAATGAAAATATTTAAAGAAATGAATTGTACAACTTAAATAATCAAATCTTCAGAATGCATATCATTTTAGTTTTTCTTTTTTATTTTGATAGTAAGTAAATATTAAAACCAATTTATTTAAAATAGGATTGAGGCACACCAAAAACCAGTGATAGAACTTCGTATCAATTAAAAAGCCCTGTACAAAATGAAGAGAGATTCCAAAAAATATGCATGAGAATAGAATATGACAATAAGAGAATAATAATAAAAGCTTTTCTGCGTCTTCCTACATAATTCCTACATAGTTTCCTTTTCTATTCATTCTTTAGATCTCTGTACAAAGCTCACAAACAAAATCAATATATATCTTTCGAGTTTATGATGGCAATGACTCTTTTTGTGCCGAGTTGAATAAACGATTTCTATTTAATTTACGAATTAGAAACTTTTATGGTACAACTAATGAAAACTTAGCAATGTGAAAAATTAGGTTATACCTAAGGTACCTATCAAATATGTATATTTGTAGATAATCATCATAGTCATTAATTAATGACTTTTATGATTTTTGTGGACAATAAATATTGTATCTATCTATTTCGTGTGTTTCTAATTACGAGTACATCCTTTATGTCAAGGAAGAGTGCCTCTATAAGGCGGACCATAAAATTGCACTCACTATGATTGGTCCACAGTTCGGTTAGCCACTAATTCCAAAAACTGGGTGTGTATAGCATTCTATTTACCTGTTTGATTCGATCTAGTTAGAAGTACAGTTTGCCAAAGTTAACGAAACATTTACTGTTCAAATATAATAACAGTTTTTGATTTAACCTCGAGCCATTAGAATTATTATCGAAGGTTTGTCAACCGTTAGCATGTAATATCTTTTGCGGTTATTGAACTACAGCATCTAGTTTCGCACATGATAAGTACAAATCAAATACATTTTAACAGTATAATATTGATACTGGCATATTCTTATAACAAATAGGAAATGTCTTGGTTAACGATGTTAAGCGAGTATCTGTAAGCGTAGCTCCATGTACGGTACTGTTATATTCGCTACGAAATTCATTTCGCACGATTGATTATTTAGATTGTTTCACATTATTAACGTGCAAATATTATAATTAAAGTAATAAATAAATCCGCACGCGTCTAAATACAATTAATCTAATAGGTTATTTAAGTATGAAAATTATGTTTCTTTAGAATATGTTATCCACTTCTTACCAAGAAACTTTTGAACATACATTTCAACAGTTTAAGCTGATGTCATTAGCAGTAAACTGAATAGGTACTTTCCTAAGTAATTGCTCTCTTGTTTTAACATACCCACAGCCAAAAAAATAGCTATAAATTGTAAAAGATACTTTCAATACAATTCCGTAGCGGCTTCTACGTTATTTCGCTTAACATTTTGTACTGTACTTTAACAGAACAACAACGTGAATTTTTGATTTTTTTGATAACGGTAAATGTGTAAACTAAAACAAATTAATTATTATGATAGAGTGGTAAAGCGAACCTTCTGTGACGTTGTCTTTATAGGTGCATTCACAGTTAGCAAAGCTAAAATAATAATTTAATCCACTTGACAGAGCTACAACTGGACAGTTGCACTATTGCGTAAGTAAGTGAAACCAAAACTCCACCAATACCTGTCCCAAGCCAGGATCAGAAACGAGTAGGGCAGCAGCATCAACCTTGCTAGAAAAGGAGGTTTCATTATGAAAAACAACCTGGCAAAGGAACTCTACTTAGAGTTAGAGATACCCTAAGCAAGCGGAAGGCTAATGCCAGACCGCAAAGGCAGGGAGAGAGGTAAACCTAGGGTGGGAGATGTAAACCAAACCACTAAGGGTATAAGAAGAGTATCAAGTGTTAAAAAGACCTAAAGAAGGCCCTAAAACATCACCGCAAACCTCGAAGGATTCCAATAAAAGTTTCAGCGGTCATGATTACAGATGACGTAATAGACAAGAGTTATCTGGAAGAAATAATGAATCAAGAGCAGCCGGATCTGATTCAAAAAAAAAGACTCGTGATTGCTATGTACGGTTGCTCAGAGAGGGAGCATTAATTTCATGCAATTCACGAATAAACCTTCACTGGAAGGGTATTATAAATGACCGTCCACAGACAAGTCATAGGTTATGTGTCTTGTGTATGGACGATCATTCAAGATAAAATATCCATAACAAATCTTTGAAGGGGCACGGATTTCAGTACTGTTGAATTCAAGGGCCTTCCCAAGAGACCAAAGATACTGGCTCTGAATTCAGGTCAGCAGGCTACCAGTAAGGGGCAAGGTAAGGAATCTGAAATATCGGATGTAAATTGGTTTATAGTAAAACCTCTGAAGTATCCAGAAATACTTACAAATACTAACGTTAACTCACTTTGGTCGTAGATAAAACAGGCCATGGGACAAAGATATGTCAAAGAATTTGACTATTGGATCGACATATTTAACTTGAACTATTAAGATCACTTACCACGAACCGAGGACTGATTGGGGGCCTATATTTACAGCAGAACTAGACTTTAGTCTAAAGGGCCCGGAAAAGGAGAATGAGAACTAAACCCAAGAGGCTACAGTGTTGCCGGAGATTCTATGTCAGACGGCTTTCACCAAGTAAAAAAAATAAGAAAAAAAAGTAAGTGAAAAATGCTTAGCTTCTTAAATGTTTCTTGAATTGATGACAATTTCTTGGTGTTGTAATTTGTAGCAGAGCTAATGAGAGATCTTAAGCCATTAAATAATTTATTACAAAAATTAGCTACGTCATCCAGTCTCACTTTTCTCTGTAGGTCGCCTCATAGCAATTTTTCTATAGCGTTACATTACTATAATAACCTTTTTTAAAAAAAAAATGTATAAAGTATCTGCTATACTGATACCGAAAATTTCCGCAATTTGCAGTATTCTTACGAACAATAATGTCTATGTCTTTTTACCATAAACGGTGTCTAGTGGATAAGTAACCAAATTCAGACAGTATCCAAGATGTCAACAGTGTCTTTAAATAAGTTTAAAAATAATTAATAATCTAATAATAGATTAAACAGAATACTATAATAGATATTGTTGTCAAATTCAGTTTTATCGATATAAACTTAATCACAAATAATCAGGTGTTAGTAGAGTTGGGCTTTTGTAGGAATATAGATGAAGATCGTTCCAAAGGATGCCGCTTTTGATAGCGATTTTATTGGAAAAAAAATAAAGCTGCGTTTAAGTGCTCCAAGAATTTGCTTTATTTTTCAATTAAATATTACCTGCACTTATTTTCCAAAAATCATTTCTAAAGAATAAACTGACAGAATTACATTCTTTAAATAAAGAATTTAAATTCACTATCTAATTTAAACTTAATGTAAGACTTGCGACGAGCTTTATTTTACTGATTTTGGGTTCACTAGAAAATCTGATAAAAATATATTTCACTTTATTTTTAGAGTTTGCAAATTTTGATAGTACGCGAGCTTTCAAGAAAGATGAGGCTATATTTGTTCTACACAGAGATGCACGATAATGTTCTTACAGTGCCTGGTTTTGGGACCTATATTACTATAAATTGTAATGATGAATGCTAAGTACTTTTGCTGCAGAACTTCTTAGACTTCTTTTATGTGCAGAATAAATTATTTCTGAACAAACAATATTTTGCTTAACCCAGGGTAACAATCTAGATGTTTGCAATATTATAACAATTCGTTTATTAACCAAGGTTTTATGAACGTTTCTGCATGAACACCTTCGCGAAAGACCAGATACATACTGCGCTAAATACGTAATCGTAAATCATGTTATTGGAACCAAAGTTAAAGTATAGAAACTCGATCTATTTGCCTATACCAATATATTTCTGTACTAAAACATATATCAATAATTCAAAAGGTGCGTGAGTGTATATTGAAAACAAATTACACAAATGGAATCGTTTATCTTAATACCAAAGTCTGGCAGCGAGCACCATAAGAAGGCATACTATCCGGTCGAGCTACGGGAAATTCGCGCTAATGGAAAAATTAACGTCCACTAATCTGGGCGCCTTATACAAATTAGATTCATAACATGCGCACGCACACATAAATCGGAGAATGCCTTCCCGGTGCTGCGAGCAAGGATTTACGAGAGAATACGGAATTACCGCCTCAGCATATCTTAGAAGGAACGGTCTTTAAATACACTGGCCGTACTAAATTTATTAATCCGAGGGATGTAGCAGAATTTAAATCGCTGAATTATTGGATCTCGTGCCGTGGTTATGGATTCATAAAATTGTCTTGGCGTACGAACAACGCAATGTTCTGCATAAAGTTGGTTATTATAAATTCTCGTCACGGAAAAGGTACTTCCAACTTGGGCTCATTGAGTTCTATTATAACGTGGAATAATGTCTTCCAATCTCTTAAAGTTAACGTAGTAGCTTTATATGGCGCTGATGTATGAAGACTGAAAATAAGCAGTATATGGATAGATTCTTGTTTGCTGCCAAAAAAGAAAAAACTCATGAAATTTGGCGATGAGAGCACTAAAAACGATAGAATTAAATGAATTGATTATATCGCTCGTATAAAGTTTGAATTGCGTTAACAACATTACATAACTTGGCGTTTTTCATATTTGGTCTTATAGCAGAAGGCGAATCTGTGAAGCCAATCTTCAATGAACACCTTTCTCGTTACAAGAATGGGAAAAAAATAAAAGTTCATCCACCCTAGCGATATGCTAGAATGATACTGAAAGTGACGAAGTATTTTGCTGTATTTTTCCGCTTCCTTTTTTTTGCTTTGGTATGCTTGAATTTTTCTTAAGTTGTTTGTTCGTTGTATTATTTTTTAACGTACTACAACAAAATATTTTTTGTCATTGTTTAGTGCTTCGCGTCGTGGAATGACACAATTCTGCAGTAAAAGAGTTTATAGTGTCTCATGTACCAGAAGAATTATGAAAGATGTATTCCGCTGTAGAACCAGATGCTGTAATGGGACACCTGGTATATTTTTTCTTTTAAGTTTTACATGAAAAAAAATACCAAACTGATCTATATTACTTAGTTTAGTTATCCCTTAATGCATTTAGAAACTCGTATTTATCATTAATCTCCAAAGAAGAAACGATCGTAACATGGACAATTTTAAAATCTGAAACATAATGTGTATTTTTGATAAAAGTTCAGAATCTAATCAGCATTTTAAGCAATTCTAAAGAGTTAGAACTGAGTTTAAAGGTTAAGTTGTAACTACAATTCATTACAAAACTATAAAACTAACTACAAAAAGCGCTAAAATCCAGTTTCCGTTCAGATTTGTATTGGGGAATCCATAATTATTTGATTTAAAATTTACCTGAGAACCTGCGTTTTCCTTGATACTTTTATTACACCACACTTTTATGTTAACCATCATTTGATTTGGCGGCAAATATTTACCTCCTCCAAACAGATAAACAGGAATTTGTGCAGTTTACACAGTGGTCACCCTGTCGAAAAGTCACAATTTGAAAGGCGCCAAATAAGTTACAATTTAAATACAGTTAAGGTAAGTGATTCTAATTAGATATCGTTATATCGAATCATTTAACAGCCTGAGATTAAAATTTATTGACGATTATAATTAATTTTTTTTTAAGGGGTGGTAATGCTATATGTTTAGCTGTCAGGCCCCCGCAGAGCCAAATCTCCGGAAAAAACCGATTATCGTAATTGACCAGAGCGAGATTTGAACCCCGCACTGATAGCCAAGCGTGCAAGCCACTCGACTACCAGCCAGGCACCAAATTAATTTATTTATTTATTATTTTTATTATTATTACAGTATATATAAAAACGGAGTTTTAGAGGTATTTATTAGAATGAAATAATAACACATTAAATTATCTTTATTAATTTGTTACCACAAAATAAATGAAAATTTAATTTTAGATCCCACTAAGAATGATCTTAAAACTAATTAAAATCTTTTAGCTTATCTTCGTATCCCATTTAATATTCATTTGAAAATGCAAGCTTGTTTTTGGTCGAATCTGTCCTGTCTTAGCATGTTTGCTACAATTTTCATGCCACACATAAGTCTTTGGTTGAAATAACGTGATTGCTCACTAAAATTGAACCAGGTTAGTAATAGTTGGCTGATGCTCCAAATACCCATGGGGAAAGATAATGCTTCGATCTATCGCATCAATATTAAAGCCCAGAGCACACACACTATATTAAATTATTAGTTTATAATCTATAAATTGATCTCAAATTACTTTAATCTGATAATATCTAGAGAAGGACATATATACATATGTTCTATGAATGCTTACTAACATTATAAGTTGTAGTAACATTAACCCGCGATGTATCCTATAATTATTTCAAAATCCAATGATTTATAGCGATTGTTCGTTTAGTGAAGTTATGCTTGCATGGATGACACCAAACCACACATTTAACACGACACGACCTAAAACCTCTAAAGAATGTAGGTTAACGTAAATGATGCACCTCCATACAACCTTGTTTTACATAGAAGACCGGCTCCGTTTCATCACAATAATTATCCGGTTCAATCCATCGCCGCTTTTATAATTGCCCGGCAATTTTCGGTAGTCGTTTATTGGATAGACTTTCGGGCCGGTAGTCTAAAATATTGACGGCGGTCGTTCTGCTTCGGGGCACCGCCAACTATGATGGGCCATTATAAGGCTATTACCATAACAATGCCATCGATTAGGCTGGATTTTAATCGAGTGCCCCAAAATTATGTCGTCGACGAGGAAATTGGGAACGACAAGATTAATTATTGTGGTAAGACGAGGATGACAAAAACAGTGGCCGCGCTGCGTTCGTCTTGGATAATGTAATTAATTTTTGGCGGAATTAATTTTGGGAAGGTGTTGAGTAATTTGATTGCAGATGGAAAGTTGTCGACGAGAATATTGATGATGTTTACAGAATGGAGGTACATTAAATTCAGTACTGCAATTAGAAGGTTGAAATTTAATTAAAATAATGAAAAATTAGACGCTTAGTTTCTAAATAATTGCTATAGCACGCGCATTTAATATAAAATCCGAAATAATATTTAAATAAGATCATGAATAACTAACAGGAAATACCAATAAACTTCGGTCTCACAAATTCTTAATCTTGAAAAACACAATGTACATTTCGTTAGCTAAGCTAACATCTTCAGGTGTACATACAAGTGTATTGTCAAATACTAAATGCGTAAATACAGTAAGTATATCCTAGGCTACAAAAATTAATCATCAGGACTACTATATTCAATAAATTCTAAATATTTGTAATTGAGGGGTGTTAAATCAGTATTGAGCAAGCTATTAATATGTTCTTTCATATAAATAGCTTCCACATATTAAGATTCTTACATTTAAAGACTTAATTAATTCTAAATCATCAATTGAAAAAGTATGTCCTGTATTAATAAAATGATACGCCAAAGCGGATTTATCGGCATTGTGATTCTTAATATGATATAAATGCTCTTTAAATCTAATCTCCGCATCCTCTTTGTTTGGCCTATATATACTTTATTACAAACACCGCATTTGATCTTATAAATCCAGAACATTTTTTAAAATCATAATTTCAATATTAAATTTTAATTTATTTCTTAAAGTATTAGAATTTTGAAAAACCGGACTAAGATTTTTTACACAAGTTTAATATCTGGTTAACCCATAATTTATTAAAGTTAAATCTGCAAAACTTTTTCTCCACTATTTTCACTGGAATAAGTGTAGTTATATTTCTTAATAACCTCTTATTTTCTAACTTACTTTTAATTTTATCTATCACACTTTTCTTGTAACCATTAATTTCTGCTATATGATATATATATATTCTAATTCTTTTTTAAAATTATCTTCCGAAAGCGGAAGATAATTTTTTCTCACAGTGCTCGATTTACCTTCTATTTAAGATCATGAATATCGGCGAATGCCTTTCACGATGAGTAATATCCAGAGAATAATTATGTCTCTGATATAACAACACAGATATTGAAAAAGGAAAGGTTCAGTAGAATGATAAAGTAAATTCTAAATTTAAGTTAAAGAAACGATAGTTATTTTGAAGCAGCAAATGTATTATCATTAAAGCTTAAAAGAAATTGTTAGTTTTGGTCTATAGAAGAAGAATAATATATAGTGTACTTCGTTTTGTACTTTCGGTTATTACTTTAATAGTCACGGCAAAAATATTCTTGATTTTTACTCTAATATTGCATATCCTACATTCGGTTAAAACATACAATATTTTCATCTATTTAGTTGCCAAATTCCAAATTTGTAAAGTGCAAGTGTGTATACTGGGTACCAAATCACTTGTTTATATTTCAATTTACTTCTTACAAATGTGTAGTGTGAGCTTCTAAATCTTCTCAGGTTAGTAAATTGTTTAGAAATACGTATAACAGCACTTACAGATCGAGACGTAGCGTTAAAAACGTGTTACTAATAACTAGTGAATCGTAAGAAAGTGTTCCAACAATTTCCAACTATGTTTATAAATAAAAAGCCCATAGTGCATTGGTCATAAAACGTTTTTGAATTGTCTTGCAGCGTTCCGCAATCCGGATGAGCCTCAATTTCAGAGAAAATCTTCTGGTTGTCAGCATACGTTAATGATAGAATGTACAAGCGGTTGTCCTGCTGGAAGCGCTTCTGGGAGTACTTTCGTACAGCAGATCTGGTCCTGCTAGCAGAACATTTTTCCGCGCTTGTCCTTAACGAGAGTGGGGATCAGCGTAACCTTTGTCATAGAGATATTATTCGAATATTCCAGAGGCGTCGAAAAGTTTTTTAAAAGGAGTCGGCATTTACACTGGATCAAATAAGTCTCCATACACTCGATAAATTTTCAATTTACGCTTTTAAATTAGTTAATGTCATATCTATCGAGAAAGAAATATTGCAGAAGGTATTTAGGAAGTCCACAGGTATATGATTTGTACAAAGGTAACATTTTATTCTACTAATTACAAATAAAGAAAAAAACATATATAATCACAGATATCAACTCAAATACAAAAAAGGCTCCATACAGTCGTAACGTAATAAGTAACGTATAAAGTGAACAGTTTTCCTTAGGAACTTGTATGACCACCCTTAGCTTGTAACACTTCCAACAGACGCTTTTTCATTCCATTCACCAATTTTTTTGTTACTTCCGGTTCGACTGAATTCCATTCCTTTAATATTGCTTCCTTTAACTGTTCTTGATTTTTAACATTTTGTGTCCGAACCCTTCCTCCTATCTCATCCCATAAATGTTCAATAGGGTTCATGTCAGGTGACTGTGGAGATGTATGCAGTTGTTTTATTACTTTAAATATTAACCATTTTTTCACAAGCTTTGTCGTGTGCTTGGGGTCATTATCTTGTTGGAAGATAAATGACCCTCCTAATCCCAGTTTTTCAGAACTTGCGTGTAAATTTTCCCGTAAAATGTTTAAATACACATGTTGGTCCATTATTCCGTCAATGAAAACTAGATGGCAACACTGCTGCAGCCATACAACCCCATACAAGAACGTTACCGCCACCATGTTCACGGTCGCGCACAAATTTTTGATTCCTTGAGGTGTTCATTTTTTTTTTTCTCCAAACCATAACTCTTCCATCTGATCCAAAAACGTTAAATTTCGATTCGTCACTGAATATTGTCGACTCCTAAAACGACAAAGGCTTGCTGACATGCATTTTAGCAAATACAAAACAAAGCGTCTTATTCTTTTTACTGATAAACGGTTTTTTCCTAGGAACTCGCCCGTGAAAACCTGCGTTTCGCATAATATTTCTTACCGTTTCGGGTACTGCTTGTAGCCTATAATCATCTTCTAACATTTTTGCCAGAAGAGGCGCACTTGTTTTGGATTTTCTCAATAGTTTTTAAAGCAGCCCGTCTATGAATTGATTTTACTTTTGTGGGCCTACTCGAACACGGTGTCACATGTTTGTAACTCTTTGTATCTATTTAGTATATATTGTACTGTGGCATGAGATTGATTTATGGTTTTTGCTATTTTTCTTAATGACTGCCCATGTTGTCTTAAGCTAACAATTAATTTTCGAATTAATTGTGGTACCTCCATCTTAATACAGTAAAAATCGCACCGCACGTTGTAATGGCCGCGTTCAGAGTACATATCAGTAACTGTCTCCGCTACACAAAATGGCGACCGCTTATTGATGTAGCGTTGCGGTTTTGAGACGAATTGTTAACAATTCCTAAACCGCTTGGGAACAGTTACTTCTTCTGAACGCGGCCAATGTCATTAGGTAATTTAAATAAAATTTTCCAGGCCGACAGTGCGGCTGAGAAGGAAGGGTGCATTATTGCTAATTTTGCGAGTCAAGCAGCAATATGCGGCTACCGGTTGTTGGATGGGCTACCGTTCGACAACACTTCTCAGCGGCTAGCTGTGTTCCGGCACCCTACGCCAAGGGTTTCAAGACCTGTAGTGCACAATTATTATTTTCTAGACATTATAAAGTTCCTTTTGAGCGAAATGCACTAAATTTTTCAAAAATATAAACCCCCGAATTATAATCGAGAACCTATCTGCTTATTTAGACATGTATGGAAACTTTTTTGTGTTTGAATGTATATCATTTTATTATATATTTCTTTTATATGTAATTAGTAGATTAAAATGTTGCTTTTGTGTGAAACATGTGCCTATGAACTTCCTAAATACCGTCTGTAACATTTTTTCCTCGATATATATTGCATTAACTAAGTTGAAAGCGTAAATTGCAAATCTTTATCGATGGTGTGGAGACTTATTGTATATACCGTTCATTTGGCTTATGGCCAAAAACTTTACGGAACCATGGCAACTCATTGTTGTAATGTTGTATGTTTGCTATGACTTTGTTAAATTTCTGGTCACGTCGGATGAACAGAATACATATATGTAGGTACCTACTTCTAATATTTGTAAAAATAAAAATATACTACGCCACTGGTTTCCGAAATGTAATTTACTCCAACCATGATCATTGTTTCCGTCAAAATATACGGCTGGATCAGCCACCCGTCAACCTACACGCTCGGAATCCATGGTTTTCCTGTTTTAGAAACAACAGATTTTTAACGTGTGCTAACTTGCTTACCTTTGAGGTACAGATGTGGTAAAAAAATGCGCTAAGAGCTGGAAATGTGTAGAATCGAATGGTACAATTCAAAGTCTTGCTAACAGTATGCTTAATGCTCATATTTGTCAAAATCAACCGTCCCACATTGTATAGTTTTCGTCCTGGTGACAGGCCCTTGTACGTTCATTAATAAGCTACAAAGGTAATAACAAGAAAAATTATCAAAAGTATTAGCCCTTTGTTTTTATTAATAATTATTTAATAATCAATTTTATTTATGATTTGTACACGATAGTTAGTTTTGCTTTAAAATTTGAAAATTAGTTTTGAGAAAGCGATTGATAGATAGTTTCAAGTTTCTAATAATATTAACACACAATATAACGTAATTGTATTAATGGTTAAAATACATGTTTCTTATACCCTTACTTTCAATTTATTCTATATTTTAAATCCTTAGTTTAACTTTAAAATATTGCTTGTATCAATGTTTTACCTAGCGGTCATATCCTGTGTATTTTTCTCTATGTATTTCAAAAACTTGTTTACCATTGCATTTTTTTCGAAACAGTTAAACTTTAATTGTATCTGAAACTTATCATTTATGTTATATTATTTTTACTTTTATTGTTATTTTAGGTATTGTTGAATTTAATCATATTTGATTTTCTATATACACAATATGGACATCTTCGGACCTGGTGACAGTATGTTATCTAGGCATATATCCATAAGTGTATAAGCTTGTTGTTGGATGCAATACTTTAATAATTTTTATATAATTATATTGTTCGCCGTTAGTTGAAATTTGCTTAAATATACAGGTATTATGTTGAATGTGATTTTCCATATAAACCATTAGAATATTAGGCAACACGTTGTCAAATCGTACTGATCATTTTTAAGGGAAGCTTGTGACGCGTCACCGCCCTTTACGACGGTCTACTTGGCCACGCTAAGCTTTCGACAATCCGCTCGAACGACGTAAACATCATTTCAGAGACTGCTACGTGGAACATTTTTACCGATAATAATTGCACCCCATTCATATTACATGCTACAGTGCATATTTTGTAAATATTTACAATATACAAAATTACGTGCAACTTATTCTTTTCTATACTAGAAGTTGTGCAATAAATATGCCAATGTCGGAAGAAAGATTGGGTTTTTATAAATATAACGTAGATATCCACCTAAATAAACTTCTGATAACAATCAGTACAATATAAAGATTGGCATTGCTCTAAAATAAAATATTAAAAAGGATTCTTATAACATAAATTAAAAATATACTTTTAATGTTAAAGAAAATAGATTTTCTTATAAGAAAATTAGATAAAAATAAAACACAAGAAAAAAAACGAAAAGAAAAACAAAATGTAATAACCAGAAAAGTTATGAACATTCTATGAAAATAATTGATAGCAACGAAGACCTACATTCATCAGTGCGTGCAAGATTAGTACTGCCACTTGTAGTTTGTTTAGAAAGACTGCGTGCAGGAGTGAAGAAGGGCGGGTAGTTGTGTTTCCTGCATAGATTTATTTCTTACTTAAATGGCCGATATGGTATAGTATAAATATATAATAAGTAAGATTTTCAAACTTTCTACCGACAACAGATTATAAACTGCATGATTACGCCTCAATATTCTGCAAATTAATTAGCCGCTACAAGTGTTGCACAACATCAACAGGAAATGTGGCGTTCTGCTGTTTTATCGCGTTCTGATGCAAAACTGCATCTTCCAACTAATTGAAATTATAATTTAGTGCCGGCAAACTGCCATCAGTGCAGGTAACCATTAACTAATTAGTATCAGCATAAATTATACGAATAATTACTTAATATTACAAAATTAAACGCTGGGGCCGTTTCTTTTCCTTGCCTATGTTTAAAGTAGCAATAACTATACATACCAGGCATATAATTAGAAGGAAATATTCGAGTCGTCCAGCAGCGACCGGGAAGGCACACACGGAGAAGATGGCTATCACGAGAGTACAAAGATGTATCGTTTCTTTACGTGGAACTATTATAAATTACCAGGTAGATATGCACACAATCTCTACGCCAGAAGCGTCACCGCTGATTATCCTGCTTTTTTCTGATCTTTAGCTGCTTTTCCATATTCCTCAACGTTTTAATATTTCTAACTAAGCTTGTGTATTATTATTAAACGTTTACTCTCTCACTAAACGCTGTAGGTTTATAATTTCCAGGTATGTTTATTTTTCGAGTTGAGAGTAATATTTCAAGTAAACACGCTAATTAAAAATGACAAATACTTCGTCATTCCGCTCGGGTGCCTTTTATTTATTATGCAAATTTAGTTGATTACACAAACTACTTCTCAACTGATGATCTTGCTTGTTTCAGGCGTTTATATGAATTATTCCATGCACACGATTTCCTCAAAACACATATTTATTAAACGCTTCTAACCTGCATATTAACACTGATGACAGTGCGTCTTTTAATGCACGCAGACTTCCACAAGTGAGAAGTTGAAGAAAATGAAGGAAACATAAATACTAACATTAAGAAACCGAGAAGTTGTTTCTGCCTGCATAAAGTATTACCGTCTAACAATTAGTTTTTGCGAGGAAATAATTACCCACTCCCATCCTAATTGATTTAGTGATATCCTTTTTGTTAATCTTATTGGTTTCAATTATATGTTTGCATTGCATTCAGTTAAAATGTGAGTGTTGATTGTAAAATCCACACTTTATACTTTAAAATGTAAATTATAAGTTATTATATCATGTGGTAAAATGTTTCCACACTAATAGAACGTTGAAAAAACATGTTTTTGCGCCTCCGTCCAGAAACACTCATTTTGCAGTACTTAAAGCGGGGCAGGCAAAAATGTCACTAAAGGTTGGCCACACTAGATTCCACATGACAGACGTGAAATAAATTGTCATTAAGCTACTGTTCAACCATCCTAAGATGAAGTGGTGTCTTCATTGCACTTATTAGAGATGAATAGATATTAAACTAGAAAGAAAATTACAGAAAAAGATTTATTCTCGGAAACGTCAAAATACTAAGGTACGTAACATGTGTGCCAACTTGTACTGTCAACACCCTAGTGTCAAAATTCTTTTCTATTTTAAATTTAAAATTAAGATTTGTCGGCGTAAAAAATATTGTGTATCACACGGCCAGAAACTTTTTTGCGAGTATTCGTACTGGTGGGCCTCGGCTACCGCCTCGGCTTACAAACCGTACTCATACTCGCAAAACTGTAGTTCCTGGCCTAGAAATAACAACTTTTGAAACCAAAGAAATCATTTTTTAAACATACTTTCTTCTTATTCGACCCAAAACCGACTATGAATTAGAGCATTATTTAGTGTTTGGACTAAGGATTGTATACCGGTTTACCGGTAAATTCGGTAAATTTACCGGTAAATTACAAAAAATTACCGGTAATTCGGTAAATGAAAAATCCATACCAGAAATTTTTATCTACGAAATATTGTGTTTATAGATATGTATTTAAAGGTCTAAAGGGGCATTGAAAGTTATAAAAAAAAAACAGGTACACTTATTAATTTTATTGGAGATATTTTTTGTTTAATTTTAATTTAAACCTTCTTGAGATTGAGAACCGCTGCAATGCCCTGGAATAGAGAATATAGAAAAGAAACTGACAAAAACTTCTGATTAGAAACGTATAACCTCCATTCCACCGAGTTAGTCAGAAAGAGAAGGAATCAAAAAATTGAAAAAAAGGTCGTGTAGAAATTAAAAGAAAATAAGAATGGATACAAGACTGGTAACGGAAAGCAACGCAAAGAAAAGCGGGATTAATGTTCATTTGTTGCTAGGACGGTAGGAAGCAAAACACCCCACTTTTCCTACCTGGCTTTGTTAACAAGTGCAATTTCAATTCTCTTCATTTTTTTGTGTTTTACTTATCTTTCGTAAAAAGTTGAGTTAGCATATGTGATTGGTGCTCTGGAGTTTTTTTAAGATTTTTAAAAGTTTAAAATCGTTTTTCTTAAAGAGTAAGAGCCGTTTCACAGGTACAATTTTTGCATAAATTATAACAAAAATTATCCCGAAAATTTTGGTGAGAATTTTTCTAAGAAATTTTGTCGCTACAGTTTCAGGTTATTTTACACAGGAATAAATTTTAACCGGAATTTTCACGATATTTGTTGTTATAAGTAGGCGCACTTGCTAAATTAAATTGTTATTTGATGATGGTTATCATAGAAATCCTAAATAAATAGCAGTTAAGCGATGAACCAGCAAAATATGGATCATAATTGTTTAGATGTAAGTTACAACTTAGAAGTGCAAATGAAAGTAACCTTATTCCTGTGTAAAACGACCTGAAAGTGTAGCGACAAAATTTTTAGAAAAATTTCACCAAAATTTTCGAGATAATTTTTGGTATGATTTACGTAAAAATTCTCGTACGTGCAAAACGGCTCTAAGTAAATGTCTCATTTTTTAATATTAAAAATAATAATATATAAGAACAACATTTCACGTATTTAAATTAATAGCAATTTTGAATACACCACATTATGAGAGAAGATTATTGCAACATTGTTGTAAAATAACATTTAAATTTGAACCTTAAATATTTTGTTTTACTTCTTACAACTGTTTAAATAATAAATACAAATATTTATTACAAATTCTAATATTATGCCTTAAGATTGTGTAAACTATGTATTATTCTAGCTTAACTTCTAACCCTATTCATTAACCGAATTACCGGTAAAGGAAAAAATCGGTGAATTACAATTACTAGTTTGGACAGCTTCCATCGTCTATGGGATTGTTCAATTCCTACCTTTTGACAATGTTCTCTTGCCGCTTTAACCCGGAAAAAGCAGTAGAATGCCGAGACCATCTTTGCTTCATCGACTGCAAATCAAGTTTATATTTCTTTTTTTTTAAGAAAACTGATTAAGCAAGAACGGGCAACTATCAAATTTTAACTGAGCAGAATCGCCACCATTCTCTAAGTTCGCTCTAGGCAATAGGAAGCCAAACGTAGTTCTTCTCGAAACAGTTCTTTACAGTTATATGGCAATCTTCGTCGTTTTTATAATCCATGGACGCACATTCAAGCCAGTAGCAGCTATAATAAAGAGTAAGTCAACCTGACAGTTAGTAAATTTTAAATATGCGCGCGCAATCGTCAACTTTTCAACCTGGGTTGAACGGTGCCATGTTTGTTCTTGTTGAGATTTCCTTGGCTATATAGCGGACAAAGAGCAGAATCTACCTAAAGCGGAACAGAAGCGGAAACAGCTGTAGGACATACGACTACAATCTATCTTATTCCGACTTATGTATGAAGCGGATGGAGTCTTGATTTTTTGTTTGGAAGGGTGACTTAACCACGTATATCCGGGCAGCAGCCTGGAAATGGCTTTGCTTGCTTGATAACAGGTAGCTATCGATGCCATCTATTCTCGTGTAGAGTAGTGGTTTTCATTACTCCTCGGCGAATACTGGGAGATGACTAAAGTAGTTCCATGGGCGCAAACATAACAACAAGTGATAGCTAACCCATTTATTGTATTTTTGTTAGTATTATTAACAATCATAGAGAAACTGTAATTAGAGTGGTTTCAATTGCCATGGAATCCATATAGCACTTAGAATAGGTAACCTCGTGTGGTACCTTTAGCATAAAGTTTAGAACGAAGTATCAGACCTGAAGCGACTTATAATTGCTGAAGGATTTAAGGGCAGCAGTCACTATAAAGAACAATAGGTTAAAAAGACACCATGTTAAAGAAGTGCGCTCCAAAATTCTTGCCGCAGTTACACTAAACACTACAGAATGGTTTTTAATGAAATTGTTATGGATTCCGTGATCCCAAAACTAATAGTATTACTTATTTTAGCGACTGATGATCTAGTGGTTTGCACAGTCTCAGAGTGATATATTTACGTAGTTTTCCTCACTCCTCACTTGCAAATGGTGAGAACGATATCCTAAGTCGTTTCATGGACGCAGGCGTAGTAATATTTCCTAGTCAACGGATGCCCTCTATAATTAGGGGTAGCGGTTTAGGGATGCTAAGGATAAATTGTTAATGATAAGAAAGCCTCTTTACTAAAATGGGCTTCACCGTTCTGATTTCAAGTTCAGATGAAACGAGCTCCAAGTTTACGGTATCGTACCGATAAAATGCTATAATGGTGTAGATGCGCATGCTATTTTAAAATAGTACGGTTACTAGCTGCTATTGAGTGGTTATTCGTAGACAGTTGATATGTCTGGTGCTTCCGAAACACCACCTCTTACTTTCACGACATTTTCAATTGAACGACCACTCTGAAGCTTCTTTGCGTCTCTCCAATCTCCAACTGAATCAAATCGAATTTCTCGCTAATACATAAAGTTTAGGGATGTGGAACAAATTTCACCAAACAATCGTTTGTGTAGACATTTGACGATTTCCAAGAACAATATTACAATTTTCGTTCATTGTAGGGTTGTGTATCGATTTATGCTTGAAATTATATCTTTAAAGTAAAAAAAAATGACAACAAAAGTTAGGATTATTTGAATTGTATATCGTATTGTGTACTTAAATTTTCATTTTCGACGACAGGTTAAATATTACTTTCTCTTTTATGGAATCCCTATATAAGTAAAGGAAAGTAGGTCTATAATTTTATATAACACTGAGCAAATTACATTGCGAGCTAATTTATTTTACTCGCTTCTTGTTACAAAATAGACGAATATTTAAGCCCTTAGATTATAGCCAGCTGATTCCCTCATTTTTCAAATAAAAAAAAAACGTTTATTTTGGGTCGCCAACTCTCTAAAATATAAATTAAGAAAATAATCACTCATACCCGATTATTTGCTGCTAGGTTAGCTTGTTTGCTATTTAGGTTAACTTTGATTTTGCTTGGATGGCGAAGTGGTAGTTTTATTCAGTGAGCAGTCGAGGCCTCAAATGCAACATTTTTCTAATATTTTGGGTTACATAATCTGGGTTTGATGTGTCTGTTCTACGTACGACACAGCTCAACCAGGTTATTCACCACATATATTGTTTTGCTGGTGCAAAAGGATATTTTGGATTATGGTAAGCTGTGCGGAATGTTTTAACAAGTACAATCTGAAATATTCGTACTCACATAATAATTACTATGCAGTTATGCACATCTAAACTAACCAAGTCGCAATATAGTGACCAATGTTGAAACAGCTCTGTTTGCAAATTTCTCTTAGTTAAACACCAGGACAGTTAAACGGTATCTTTACGTTCGTACAAGTAGTGTAACACGATCCCGTGATTTTCAATTCCTTCATTTGAATTCCGCAATAATCACCAACATCTTAATCCGTTCGCTAAAATGTATAAGGTGTATCCAGTGGACATAGATTCTTGGACGCTGTTTTGTTTCACAAGGAAAGACATTCCTAGTCGCTCGTGCGTTGGTACACTTGAGGAAACAAGTACCGAACGATTCGAAATGCGACGACCGAGAGAGAAGATATCGGTTCCTCTCCCCGCTACCCCTCCCCCTCTAGACGCCTACCCGAGCGGCATTGTATTTTCTTTCATTTACCTGCGGACGTTCGGACGTAGCGTATTGGGGGCAATAGAGATACACCGGTGACGTCATACTGTCGACAGGTGTACTTTGAGCAATTCGGCACGGTCTGTGTTAAATTGTAAATGCGATACGGGCATGTATTATAGTTACTTTTCGCCTCATATCTACTTATTGAAAGCGCATCGCGCGCGAAAAGTTGACGGTATTTAAACTATTTTTGCAATTTATTTCATTTTAAATAAACATGCCCATATAAATGTCATCCGCAAAATAACATAAGACTTCTTTCATAATTATAATTATTTGAGTTGTTGTTTGAAATAATCTTGATTTATGGCGGGACTAACGTCTGTAAGGTTACCTATAAGTTCATAGGAATACGTGAATGGAGGGAGTACCATAATAATTATGGTATGGTATGGAGGTAATAATTTATAATTAATTGTAAATTTTTTATTATTAAATTAATTTATAATTAATTATAAATTTACCTCCTTACCAGCATTTATTGAACCATTAGCCGTAAATGTTACTTATAAAAAGTTCTGTACAGATATTCCAATTAATTTCGGATTCATGGTAAGTTAGTCCAACGCTTCTTTAATGTTTAAAATGTGCACATTTAATTATTGTTAGTAGGAAAGTAAACAAATAATGAAAAAATAGAGAGTGTTCTCTTTAAACTGAAACAGTATGTTACATGGTTTAGCAAGAAGCGGTCACTTCCAATGGTCAAAATATTTTAAGAACGTAGTTCATTATCAATGACTTATTAAAAATTGTAATTAATTATGATGTTTGGTGTTCCATACACTTATACATGCCAACCACTTGAATATAAAAATAATATGTATTTCATGTAAAAATACAAGTATATATATCTAAAATGTAAATATATAAATATATTATAGAAACAGCAAACTTCATTTGACTTTCTTAGAATTTTATTGAAAAGATAAAGAAATATTACAGAAGTTATGAGGCAAATGAAAAATGCATAATAAATAATTAACAAAAATAAAATACTTCAAAAAATAAGAATGAATTTCACATCAGTAAGTATTATTTTTATAAGATTAAAAGGCGTCTATTTATAATAATTGCAAAAATTGAAAATGCGGAGTATCCACCAGATTCATTTAATTTTAGTTAGGATAGTAAAAGAGAAAGAAAGAATATGTAATTAGTTTAAGAAATGTAAATTTTTTTAATGTTTCTAAAAATTTGATTGTCCAAAAATATATTTGTGTTTCTATACGACATTATAAACAATAGTGACAATTTCTTACCGACAAATGCACTTGCTCAGCAATTCGTCCAAGAGATAGTCCTTGCTCCCAAAGCGTCACATGCGTGCTCTCGTCTGTATATCAGAAACTTGCGGCATTTTGATGTTAGAGATAATTTGTGGTTTTGATATACAGATATTTTCACTTACAATGAACCTTATTTATAGGATATTCACACATTCGGCATCTTTTATTTCTTAAAATCTCATTAGTCCTTTTCAGATTAAATATTAAACATAGTCTACCTAATCTCCTATTTAGATGTGATTGTAAATATAATTTTAGTTACTACACTTGACCAGCCTCATTTATAGCAATTAGAATCTCATTAATTGTTTTTAAACCACAATTATACGTAGTCTTCGTAATGCCCTATTAACAGGCAACTATAAACATATTCTTAATTAGTTAGAGATTAGGACTATCTCTTGGACGAATTTCTGAGCAAGTCGGTAAGAAATTGTCACTATTGTTTATAATGTCGTATAGAAACACAAATATATTTTTGGACAATCAAATTTTTAAAAACATTAAAAAAAAATTATAATTTCTTAAACTACTTACATATTTTCTTTCTTTCTTTTTTGCTATCCTAACTAAAATTAAATGAATCTGGTGGATACTCCGCATTTTCAATTTTTGCAATTATTATAAATAGACGCCTTTTAATCTTATCAAAATAATACTTACTGATGCGAAATTCATTCTTATTTTTTGAAGTATTTTATTTTTGTTAATTATTTATTATACATTTTTCATTTGCCTCATAACTTCTGTAATATTTCTTTATCTTTTCAATAAAATTCTAAGAAAGTCAAATGAAGTTTGCTGTTTCTATAAGATATTTATATATTTACATTTTAGATATATATATACTTGTATTTTTACATGAAATACATATTATTTTTATATTACAAGGTGGTTGGCATTGTATAAGTGTATGGAACGCCAAACATCATAATTAATTACAATTTTTAATAAGTCATTGATAATGAACTACGTTCTTAAAATATTTTGACCATTGGAAGTGACCGCTTCTTGCTAAACCATGTAACATACTGTTTCAGTTTAAAGAGAACACTCTCTATTTTTTCATTATTTGTTTCCTTTCCTACTAACAATAATTAAATGTGCACATTTTAAACATTAAAGAAGCGTTGGACTAACTTACCATGACATTCGAAATTAATTGGAATTTCTATACAGAACCTTTTATAAGTAACATTTACGGCTAATTGGTCAATAAACGCTATATATAAAAATAGGAGGTAAATTTATAATTAATTATAAATTAATTTAATAATAAAAATTATAAATTATTACCTCCATACCATAATTATTATGGTATTCCCTCCATTCACGTATTCCTATGAACTTATAGGTAACCTTACAGACGTTAGTCCCGCCATAAATCAAGATTATTTCAACAACAACTCAAATAATTATAATTATGAAAGAAGTCTTATGTTATTTTGCGGATGACATTTATATGGGCATGTTTATTTAAAATGAAATAAATTTGCAAAAATAGTTTAAATACCGTCAACTTTTCGCGCGCGATGCGCTTTCAATAAGTAGATATGAGGCGAAAAGTAACTATAATACATGCCCGTATCGCATTTACAATTTAACACAGACCGTGCCGAATTGCTCAAGTACACCTGCCGACAGTATGACGTCACCGGTGTATCTTTATTGCCCCCAATACGCTACGTCCGAACGTCCGCAGGTAAATGAAAGAAAATACAATGCCGCTCGGGTAGGCGTATAGAGGGGGAGGGGTAGCGGGGAAAGGAACCGATATCTTCCCTCTCGGTCGTCGCATTTCGAATCGTTCGGTTACTTGTTTCCTCAAGTGTACCTGGCACCGCTGTACTAATGCACGATATAGCGGTGTCGTTACCGTAATCTTGGCATCGGCCGTTTTAGATGTTTACCGCTCCGAGGGATTAATTTGCAAACAGACGTCTATGATGACGCGACGTTACGGGAAAACTAGAAAGGAGAAAGATAATAATGAATACTTATCAGTGTTTCGATGTTATGTTTGCTTAGCGTTGGTGCGCTGATGTTAAATTGCGTTTTACTCGAATACCTCAAGGAAATGTATGGTATTACATGATTTAAATAAGCGTGCACTTTAGTATAATAAAACAAATACTAATTTTACGTTTAGAACATTTTGTCTCGAGATACGTTTTGCTATGGGCGAGCTTTCATTTTCCTATATAAAGTGGTCCTAACTTGTTTTGTTGTTTGGTTATTATTAAATGTTTAGAGCTACCATCACGTTTTTTCAAAAGAAAAAGTAATTTATTTTATTTGTCAAATCCATCTCTATAAATTAAAATACGTATTAAAGGTTTTATACGAATTTAGATCTTTCAAAACAATCAGGAGTCCTGCTACTAAATATCCAGGGACTACAGCAAATCCTGCATAACTCATAGACTGTTATACTAGAATATTGGCGTATAAAATCAATCTACCTAATTATTTAAATATCATCTACTAAGTTTCGTAGCTAAAAAACTTCAAAAATTCGTTTTTCAGTTAAACCACTACACTGTTGAAAATATTACGGTGTTGGCGTTAATTTTGCGCTAGTCAAATATTTTAGTGTTGATTTTTACAAACTTTGCCAGACGAATTGACTACATGTGTTTAGGAGAATAGAAATTACTAGAATTTGGTGTGAATTCTTTGTTCAGATATGAGGATTTACTCTTTTCTCTAGACATTCAGAAGCATCAACCAATCAGAATTTTTCCCTCGGATAGAAATATAGAAACCCCACCTAATCTAATACAGTATTGCATTATACGCACCACCTGCATTGCACGTGTATCTGTTTTCGAGTTTGTTTCTGCGTATTAACATATCAAACAAACCACCAAATGTGACTGACCTGCAAAGTGTAACCTTGTGTATTAAACGTTAATTCCAGTGGCATAAAAAAATTCAACATCTTAAAGATGTATTGGGAACAACTCTTTACGTAATTAGTTCAGATTTGAATCAAATAGCATAAACATTCACTTAATTTTATAATGGTTCTAAAAAAATCATTTTAAAATTAGTACGTTTAGTTGAAACCAAAACTTTTGAATGAGTGATTCTGTATATTTATAATTGAGAAAACGTCTTAAAGAGAGAATATTATAGCACTAAGAAAATAGGAGTTGCATATTAAAAAGACGTTGTGTTTAGAAAACGGTGTTAAATCATCCAATAGATCGCATTCATTTAGTTAAACAGCTAGTAAATTTGTCTAGTCTAGATCAAATAAAATGTGACTAGAAGTATATCATAATTCCACGTGATAGTTGGACAAAATAACCCCTTAGCAATAGACAATACTTAACTATCTTTGTTCGTCAAATTTAAACTTCTATAGTTCTCGACAAAATAACACGAAAACAGTGTGGAGCTCTCCTGACTATTAAATTAGTCAAAAAAGTGTTAAAATTTTCAACAGTGTAGATGGCATTAAAATAACTCCCCTTCATTATGTACCTGATTGGAAGAAAAAAATATTCGAACTTCTTGGTGCTACAGTATGGTTTATAGGCCAAAAGAGATGCGATTTTATGTTTGCGAGTTTGCAGTAAAGATGTATGGTCCTTTTAGGTGCTTTTATACATTCGTCATTATCGTTTCATCACTCTTCTAGTAATAGATTATAAGAGGTGTTACTAATTTTGCGTCAATGTCGTTTGATGAAGTATTTGATTTCTCTAAGGCATCCAGCCGGTCAGATCGTGCATGATTTCATACAACCCTGTGATGCTTGGATCCTAACAATTTGACGATAAACATTTTTACATCTTATCACTACAATGGGCGACGACATACGGCTTCCAACGGTTTCTACTGCAGGTCCTACAAAGTCATTTCCAAAGCCTCCAGTGCTTCAATCTTAGACTTCTGATATCCATTGTTTTTATCAATAGTTTCGCTAACTGTATCAGTATTCTCTTAATATATTTCAAGATCGTCATAGAAACTCAAAACGAGAATTTGCCTGTTTTTCACTCATGCATAACAACATTTAGTCTTCTTCTCATTGTCATTATGCATGGAGTAATCTTCATTATGAACTATTAGCATTATTAATAATAGTAGTATTTTTTCTATTTTTAGTCCTTAAAGGTGTTTCTGTAGTCGACTGTAGCTTTTTGGCTGAAGGTAGTTTTCACTAACTTAAGGAGGATTCTTGTAAAGTAAACATTCAGATTGTAATTTACTAAAAACTTCCAGCAATATTTGAAGAAAGCAGGAATTCTGCTAATTACAATGGTAAATGAAGATTTTGTTACAAAAACAATTCTCACTAATCCTAATAAAATTTCATCTGCGTTATCTCCGTCTGCCCTCTGAATTCGACCATCGTCCATCATGTTTTTGTAATTATCTGCTTTAGCCCTAAATGAAGCATTATGATCAATCCATCGAAATTATTAACTAATTATCTTCAAATCGATTTTAAACCATTACTTCTCTATCTATGCATTTTTATTTATCCAATAGCATTGTTAGCTCACATAAAGTTGATTTAGCTTCAAGTTCAAAGGAATGTTTTTTTTTTAAGTACAGAGACGAGAAAACCTTTGAAAACAAATCTGCAAGTTCCTCTTTATAACGGAAGTAATCCCCCTGTCCTCATTTCTCATGTTTTCAACATGAAAGAGTCTTATAAAATCATGAAGCTATTGCTAGATAAAATAGAGTATACGTGCAGTACGCACATTTTTACTGTTTTCTGTGTGGGTGCGATAGTAGAAACAGAAAAGAAGTTTACATTAAGCAACGATGTTCAAGAACAACAGACGTACTTTTTGGTTTTGTTAAATTGGAGTTGATAAACAACTTCGCTAAGACAATGAACATGGGGGTTTTCTTTATTCTAAAGAAATAAATTACCCCGTATAAGCCTGGTTAAAGTAAATGAGGAAACCAATAAAATATGCCAGTTTCACAATACTTTAGGTGATATAGAAGCCGCCACTTGGCATTCCTTCAAAATTGTGTAAATAAGCTTTCTTGGAAATTCAGGGAATAAAAACCTGAAAACTATGAACAGCAACTGTTCATAGCAAAATCACAGCAGTCACATTTGGAGCTACTTCGTTTATGAGAAGCTAAATAATTACAATTAATTCTAAACCCTGTGCTCCACCTAAAGGCATTATATATAGCTATCTATTCTGTGTACTGTATGCAGTCCATAACAATTGAAATGTCCCTACTCTAACTAAACGATTTCTCTATGATTATTAATAATAATGACACAAATATCATAATGAATAGGTCAGCTACCAGTTGTTATTACACTTGCGCTCATAGAAAAAAAAAACTTAGTTCTATTTATCACACATCCTTCTTCAAACAACCTTTTTAGATGAACATGGTGAGAGATTTCATTAAGAATCAATGTCAAACTAAAGAGAGAGAGAACTACAAAGAAGAATGCTTCTTTGAAGTTTGTTTGAACTATTACCGAGTAACGTGGGTTCACATTTAGCTTTCGTCAAATGTCGTAATTGATTTCTGACAAGAATGTAAATTCGAGAAAACTATTAAAAAACGTCAGTTAAGTTTAGTTGGTTACTTTATTTTGTTTTAGTGAGAGATAGCACCCACACAGTTCGATTAATCGTTCCGTCCACTGTGACCACTAGGTTCTATTGTACAGCGGAAAAAGTTCATTCAACAGATTCAGGCACTTAAAGTAGCTCACTATCTTGCTGAATGAGTTTGTTTTCAGGTCTACTAGGGTCAACCTTTCCAAAGTTCGCATACTCAGACCACTTATTCTGCCTGAGTTGAATGGCCATGGTTCCAGTGCAAAGGCCACAATAAGTTGTTCCTCGAGGATTCTTTTTGCATGGATTGCTCTTGCAACCTCAGCATGTTACAAATTAGTCTGAAGACATTTATTCATGGATTGTACCTGCTCCATCACGATGGATTAGGCTGAGCACTTGATCCAGTCTCCGAGGAGTGTAGCCAGGGCTTCGTGTTTCTTTTCACATTCCTGGTTTTCGCTCCAGTGGCGAGAACTTTACTCTTAGCTTCAGCAGATTTCTACTGGGTGATACGCTGGATGTAGTAGATCTACTTCCCGTTGTTTTAGCCTAGGCATCCGAGAGTGGTTTAATCCTTTCCTTAGTGAAAGTTATGAGCTTGGCCTCCGTAAAATGATCCGCAGCGTTTCTAGGATCAGAGGATTTGGTACCACTCCTGGTCTTTGACCTGAAGTGAACCTGTTCGCATCCGAAATTGGGGCGGAATTCCCAATTCTCCAAAGCTTCCAACGACGCCTCGTTTTTGACGAAGGTCCAGGTCTGTCCCGACGGTCTGTCGGACTCTTTTCTATATTAATAGTTAGCAAAAATCTATGTTTTGGTGGCGATTTATTTTTATAGATTTATTTGTTAAAAGTTAAGAAAATGTATTCTCTAAAATAAACAAAAAAAGATCTTGTTCAGTATTCATTCTAAAGCAGAGTGTATTTATACTTTCACATATCAGCTTTGTAGCTTTCAAAATACTGAAAAACATATACATCATTTAATTAAACCTTTTTTTTTTTAATTTTAGTCAAGTTATTTTCGTACATTATTCGTCGTGGTTCTTACCAAATGGTTCACAATATGTGATGTGAACTTAATTATTTACGCATGGTGCAAAAAAAGTTTTTTTATGTGTTTCTAAGCTGGCCGGAAAGCATGATAAATCAAATGTGGTACACAGATTTAAAATTGTATGTTAGGGACGGAATTGATTCAGAGTTTCAAAAGCCAGCTACAATTAAAAAATCCAAATGAAGCTGTGTAGTATACATAGGTACATGGATAAAAAATATACAAGCATTACACCCGCTTATACTAACGAAGAATCATAAATTGTGTTTCCATTCTGCTTTGTTTATGCTGTATATATTGTGTGTATTCGAATGCGATGGATGTACACCAACTTGTAACCGATTATTTGTTATAACAGTATTACTCGCCAATTATTACTTATTGTTCGAATTCTTTTTGTTATGGTTTAGAATAAACCTATCTTGCTTCAAAAGCTAACAGACATTTCAATATAGGCAAGCAGTTGTTAGAAGCCGTATTTCGTAACTAAGCTACTAACGTTTCTACAAAGCCATAAACTACACAAATGTACACAAATAAACGTACCTAAACAAAAGATTTTGGCTTTTCTGCTTATCTAATTTGACTTTAATATCCGCAGTAACGCATCTTCAACAATAAGTGATGAGAGTGATGAGTAGACAGGGGGCATATAGAAATAAATAGATTTTGATGTATAATTAATTGGAGTTCCGAGAATTTCAGTATTAAAAATGAAGCGGTTTCTTTGAACATTTATAACATCAAAGGTATACTTCCAGAGAGTACAATAAACTCACAATCTAGGGAGGTTTTTGCAATATCTGCATTAATGTGTATATTTGAACGAATGTGTTTAGTAATGCCCGTTGCTTTTGTGTTGTCATAGTGTTATAAAGCATATTGTGCTGTAGAAGAAAAAAGGGTTACTGGTAAGTCCCTCTTCTAGGCATAAATAAGAAAATACCAACTGTTTTTCAGTATACTCTAATTTAGGACAATCGTAAAGCTCAATTAGAAGAAATTTATGCTAAACAACTGATTCAAAAACAAAAGCGTTGATGTCTTAGAAACCATACAAAGTATTTTAAAATAACGACAATGCATTATCCTACTGTTTGTGTAAATACACAAAACAGTGTTATTGGTGTGAAAGAGCAGAGGTGATCTCAGATCACGTTCTGTGCAAATCGCTGTGGTATTGCTCCTTAGATCTTTTCTAATCCTTGTTTCATCGTTATATACAAATGGAAATAGTGGCATTTAAAAAACTGGTATTTATTTCGGGCTGGGATAAAAAAACAAAACGAAGCAATTGCAGAAATGACTTACGTTACATCAATTATTCTTAATAAATTAGATATATTCTTAAAAACTAAAACTCTAAAATTGACAAGGAAATTCAAAAATATAGGTTGTATATTGACGATACTGAAATATATATTTTTCAAAGGTTTAGTAGAAAATTTTATAATTATTAGGGATCCTTCATTTCATTCCCACTAACCCATAGCAACATATTACTATTACGTTATTGTAAAATTGTTTTAACGTATTATTTATACATATTGAATATTTACTTCTTAACAATATCTCATTGTTAACTTAAACGAATACTTTATAATTAAGTACCTACCATACGTTGTAGAATTTAAAAATCAATAACATATGTTTAAGTAGCATAGCACTGTGCATATGTGGGCTGCTGCACATACATTATGCACAATCTTACATTCTTACATACGTTATATGCTCATATGTGCATTATGAAAGCTTTGAGCGCCCCGCGGCCAAAATTATTATGAGCCACGAAATGAAAAGCAGTTAATTTTTAAAGCAACCTCAATAAAGCAATAATAATAACCCTGCACAATCACCGTATACTTTACCTTTCGACACCGTTCGCTTGTTGCGTCAACATCGTCGTAAATTATGCATGCATGGTGAAGTGATTACGTACGATTATCATAAAAATGGTAAGTTCCCAAATAAATAAAAGCGCAAAGCAATAACGAATCTGTTCAAGAAACGCGATACGAGCCTTGCGAGAAGCGACGAAGTTCACACAAGAATACAAACTGCATGCTATTTACAATTATTACATAAGCAATGCTTTGGCGACACATAAAATAACACACCCGGTAACTTACTTATAATGCACGTTTTTTCACAATGCCCTCAAACACTAGTTAAAGTATTAAAGTGAGAACAGATTAATTTCATTTTCAACTACTTTCATGAACATAGGAGAAATAAGGCGGGGGATAAAGAAGTCTTCAAAGCCAAACTAAATACCACTGTTCCTTGTCATATTCGTTATTTATGATGCAAACAACAACAAATTGCTTATTGACCATTAAAAGTTTTGCAAAAAAAAAATATTATTTCAGATATCTTGAAAATTTGAATCATGACATAACATACAAAATCTTTATTTCAACAACACGACAATTTTTGTGACCGCCCGACGATATAATATCTTTAATGACCAGTTAGCTGGCTATGTTGCCTCCATATAAAATTCTACGCAGTACTTTAGACATTCCTGATTTTTCTTTTTGCAATTTCTCGTTGGTACGACTTCATCTTGAATTGCTATTATGGTTACCTCAGTATCTGATACCCAGCTTAAAGATACTTTTTTATCAATATCAAGACACCTTGAATAAATGTCTGGGACACCTCTGAAAAGCTTTAATGCTCGTCATTGCGCCGGAAATACCTAAATGAGACAACAAAAGATATTTACTAATGCGAATTTTATTGAATAAACAATAAGGTATTATTATCCCCTATTTACATAAATATGAAGTAATCCTTATTTTGGGACCTCAGGCTGTATTGGTAGGTTGGCAGTAGATATATAGATAATAGCCTTTGTGGATTACTATTTTAGTTTATTGCGCATTTGCTTATTGGATTATCGAGGATTGGCCAAATATTATATAGTTTGGTGAATTCAATAACAAGATATGCTAAAAAGCCTATTTTGATCCAGTGGAATCAGGAATATTTATCCTTAAAGGAAATGGGCTTTAACACAAATGCGGAACCTCTATGCAGTAGTTTCTTGAAAACTTTCTTTCTTGTGGCACATATTGAAGCAAAAGCCCGCCCTCAAGATATAAATGCAAAGCAAAAATGTATCCAAAGAAAACATTGTGCCTGAGTGGGAGTCACTTACTCCTGAAGTGCGTAATACGATATTCTAACTATTTTTATATATAATTCTATTTAATATTCAGTATTTTAATTAACTTTATAATTACTTTGTTTATAGGTGTGTTTTTTTTTACACTAATAAATAAATACCATCATTTAGCTGGTTTAATTCACCTAACGGCCTCTCTGATATTGTGAGCGAATATCGTGGTCAGTGACCTTTTGCCTGCTAAATGTCACGGGACACTTTTGAGAGCACCAAATTAGGTATCAAATTAGCTTTCCAGGCGCCTGCAAGGTATTTACCCTAAGATGGAGGGGAATACAACAACTGTTACCGAATACAAACATCCCGCAGAGTGATAAATCTCCCGTAGCAAAATATACAAAAAAAATATACCAGGTAAGCTTGAACTAACAACTAAAATACGGTTCATAGTACTTAATATCATAAAATGAGGATTTCGATCTAGTATGGTCTATTTTCTATAGCTTTATTCAAAATTTACCCGTAAATTATGCAACCGAGTGTGCACGTTAACTTAAAATCACTCCTTTATTAAGCTGAAACCTGTTTTAAATGACTCTAAATTAGTTCAAATTTGGTCTAAATACAAATATTTCCATAGCAATATATACGCATATAATTTTATTTTAATTCGCAATTTATCCTCATTACAAAATTTTACGCCTGAGATATTTGTCTAAGGCTGTAACCCCTATTCACTGCTGATATGTTCTTTTAAGGGTGCGTTAACAGTCGGTGAAGTTCACTGCAGCAGGAATTGAAAATATCCATGTTCCGTTTTATAATAATTTTCCTAAAAACTTGCTGTAAATGGAAAATAGCAGATAAAATACTCAAGAAGAAGTAGTGTAAAGGTCGATTGAAAAAGAAGTAAAAAATATGAATAATATGAAAATAGAACAAAAGTTTGTGCACCATTTTGTAACACATTCGTTTATTTATTCACGTTTATAACATTTTCTTAATATCACTAACTCGAGTNTTTTATAATTGCCCGGCAATTTTCGTAGTCTTATTGGAAGCTTCGGCCGTAGTCTAAAATATTGACGGCGTCTTCTCTTCGGGCACCGCCAACTATGATGGCCATTATAAGCTATTACCATAACAATGCCATCGATTAGGCTGGATTTTAATCGAGTGCCCCAAAATTATGTCGTCGATGAGGAAATTGGGAACGACAAGATTAATTATTGCGGTAAGACGAGGATGACAAAAACAGTGGCCGCGCTGCGTTCGTCTTGGATAATGTAATTAATTTTTGGCGGAATTAATTTTGGGAAGGTGTTGAGTAATTTGATTGCAGATGGAAAGTTGTCGACGAGAATATTGATGATGTTTACATAATGGAGGTACATTAAATTCAGTACTGCAATTAGGAGGTTGAAATTTAATTAAAATAATGAAAAATTAGACGCTTAGTTTCTAAATAATTGCAAGCTGTAGCACGCGCATTTAATATATCATCCGAAATAATATTTAAATAAAATCATGAATATGAGTGAATGCCTTCCATGATGAGTAATATCGAGACAATAATTATATCTCTGATATAACAACATAGATATTGAAAAAAGAAAGGTTCGGGAGAATGATAAAGTAAATTCTAAATTTAGGTTAAAGGAACCATAGTTATTTTGAAACAGCAAATGTATTACCATTAAAGCTTAAAGGAAATTGTTAGTTTTGGTCTATAGAAGAAGAATAATATACAGTGTACTTCGTTTTGTACTTTCGGTTATTACTTTATAGTCACGGCAAAAATACTCTTGCTTTTTACTCGAATATTGCATATCCTACATTCGGCTATAACATCTAGTGATGTAACGAATACGTGATTTTACACATTCGCGAATGCGAATATTAAGAATTAGAATTTAAGAAGAAAGAAATTAAATTTAAAAGTTTGAAAATAGATTAAGAGAAAAAATCCGAAACGTAGCTAATGTAAAAAAAACAAAATACAATATATACCGTGTTCCCGAATAAATGAAGTTTTTCTTTGAAATTATCCATTTTAACAGGTAACTTTTTTATTCGCAATATTCGCATATTTATTCGCGAATGCGAATGCGAATATTCGCTATATTTTCATCTATTTATTTGCCAAATTCCGGTTGTAAAGTGCAAGTGTATATACTGCATACCAAATCACTTGTCTATATTTTACTTCTTACATATATGTAGTATGAGTTTCTCAATGTTCTCAGATTAGTAAATTGCTTAGAATAGTATAACAGCACTTACAGATCGAGACGTAGCGTTAAAAAACGTGTTATTAATAACTAGTGAATCGTAAGGAAGTGTTCAAACAATTTCTAACTATGTTTATAAATAAAAAGCCCATACTGCATTTGCAATAAATTGTTTTTGAATTGTCTCGCAGCATCCTGCAATCCGGATCAGGATTTCAGAGAAAATCTTCTGGTTGTCAGCATACGTTAATGATAGAGTGTACAAGCGGTTGTCCTGCTGGAAGTGCTTCTGGAAGTACTTTTGTACAGCAGGTTTGGTCCAGCTAGCAGGGCATTTTTCCGCGCATAAGCTTGTCCTTCAACGAAGACATGAACGCCCATCCAGCAGTGCCTGTCTTTTCATAAAGAGTGGAGATCAGCGTAACCTTTGTTCATAGAGATATTTTTCGAATATTCCAAAGGCGTCGAAAAGTTTTTTAAAAGGACTCGGCATTTATATGTCGGTATTTGGCTTATGGCCAAAAACTTCACGAAACCATGGCAACTCATTGTTGTAACAATATGTTTGCTATGACTTTGTTACCTGGGGGTTGGGAATACCTACCAGGCGCATCCCCGAGGTGGTGGATAGGGGAAAGGCCATCTTGTCAGGGTTCGCTCAAGACGAGATAGTTTGTGGCGGCTATAAGTTCGTCCTCTCTGCTTAAAACCGGAGCAGGATAAATGAAGACCGTTGCCGTGAATCATTCCCCCCTCGCCAGAGCTGTCGTGTCGTGGCTAAGGGCTTGCATAGGGTTCTACAACGATGCCAGTTGTTGCTTTCGGCTACCGAAAGCCCAACTGTTAAACCCGGTCCCGAAAGGGATGGGGGTCTTGGCTTAACTGCACGTACCGAGAGGAGACAACCTCAATAAAAACCTAAATCCTAAGGTGGCGGACTAGGCTGATGGGATGCGTGGCTGGATAGAAGACCAATCTACTACTCCAACCTTGGGGCACCTGACGGAACCCATTGTATATAGCCTTACCTCTACACACACAAGATGACTTTGTTAAATTTTTGGTCACAAGTCAGATGAGCGGAATACATACATATGTCTAGGTACCTACCTCTAATATTTGTAAAAATGAAAACATACTACGCCAATGGTTTCCGAAATGTAATTTACTCCGACTGTGTTCATTGTTTCCGTCAAAATATACGGTTGGAACAGCCACCCGTCTACCTACACGCCCGGAATCCATGGTTTTCCTGTTTTAGAAACAACAGATCTTTAACGTGTGGTAACTCGCTTACCCTTTGAAGTACAGATATGGTAAAGAAAATGCGCTAAGAGCTAGAAATGTGTAGAATCGAATAGTACAATTCAAAGTCTTGCTAACAGTATGCTTAATGCTCATATTTGTCAAAATCAACCGTCCTACATTGTATAGTTTTCGTCCTGCTGGCAGGCCCTTGTACGTTCATTAATAAGCTACAAAGGTAATAACAAGAAAAATTATCAAAAGTATTAGCCCTTTGTTTTTATTAATAATTATTAATAATCAATTTTATTTATGATTTGTACACGATAGTTAGTTTTGCTTTAAAATTTGAAAATTAGTTTTGAGAAAGCGATTGATAGATAGTTTCAAGTTTCTAATAATATTAACACACAATATAACGTAATAAAATTGTATTAATGGTTAAAATACATGTTTCTTATACCCTTACTTTCAATTTATTCTATATGTTAAATCCTTAGTTTAACTTTAAAATATTGCTTGTATCAATGTTTTACCTAGCGGTCATATCCTGTGTATTTTTCTCTATGTATTTCAAAAACTTGTTTACCATTGCATTTTTTTCGAAAAAGTTAAACTTTAATTGTATCTGAAACTTATCATTTATGTTATATTATTTTTACTTTTATTGTTATTTTAGGTATTGTTGAAATTAATCATATTTGATTTTCTATATACACAATATGGACATCTTCGGACCTGGTGACAGTATGTTATCTAGGCATATATCCATAAGTGTATAAGCTTGTTGTTGGATGCAATACTTTACTAATTTTTATATAATTATATTGTTCGCCGTTAGTTGAAATTTGCTTAAATATACAGGTATTATGTTGAATGTGATTTTCCATATAAACCATTAGAATATTAGGCAACACGTTGTCAAATCGTACTGATCATTTTTAAGGGAAGCTTGTGACGCGTCACCGCCCTTCACAACGGTCTACCTGGCCACGCTGAGCTTTCGACCATCCGCTCGAACGGCGTAAACATCATTTCAGAGACTGCTACGTGGAACATTTTTACCGATAATAATTGCACCCCATTCATATTACATGCTACAGTGCATATTTTGTAAATATTTACAATATACAAAATTAAGTGCAACTTATTCTTTTCTATACTAGAAGTTGTGCAATAAATATGCCAATGTCGGAAGAAAGATTGGGTTTTTATAAATATAACGTAGATATCCAACTAAATAAACTTCTGATAACAATCAGTAAAATATAAAGATTGGCATTGCTCTAAAATAAAATATTAAAAAGGATTCTTATAACATAAATTAAAAATATACTTTTATTGTTAAAGAAAATAGAGATTCTTATAAGAAAATTAGATAAAAATAAAACACAAGAAAATTAAGATGTTTTCAAAATTAACTAAAGTTTTAATTTAGCAAATGCTAGAACAAATCGTCTCTTTCCTTCCTGGCAATACCCCATAACGTAGTCCTCTTGTACGAGTAAAAGTATTTTAGTACTTGCACTGTCAACAGCATAAATACTTTTTTAGCGTAGGTCATTGAGGGTATGAAAGCGTTCTCAAAAACAATTGTACGGGCTTTGCAGTGTAAGCAAGAGAATTGTTTGTCAATACATTTTGACAATTGGTGACACAACACGTGGATTCACACTTGTGTATAATATTTAAGGCTATTACTGCAGTTGAAACGGGTCTATTTTGAAAAGCAGATATAAAATAGCCAACCACTTCTTGAGCACTGCTGCCCAATTGGTGTCGTTTAATTATTTCTTTTTTCTTAAAATATGTAAATTAACACTGCAGCAGAAAGAATTTATGATAAAGTACTAAGAAAAAAAACGAAAAGAAAAACAAAATGTAATAACCAAAAAAGTTATGAACATTCTATGAAAATAATTGATAGCAACGAAGACCTACATTCATCAGTGCGTGCCAGATTAGTACTGCCACTTGTAGTTTGTTTAGCAAGACTGCGTGCAGGAGTGAAGAAGGGCGGGTAGTTGTGTTTTCTGCATAGGTTTATTTCTTACTTAAATGGCCAATATGGTATAGTATAAATATATAATAAGTAAGATTTTCAAACTTTCTACCGACAACAGATTATAAACTGCATGGTTACGCCTCAATATTCTGCAAATTAATTAGCCGCTACAAGTGTTGCACAACATCAACAGGAAATGTGGCGTTCTGCTGTTTTATCGCGTTCTGATGCAAAACTGCATCTTCCAACTAATTGAAATTATAATTTAGTGCCGGCAAACTGCCATCAGTGCAGGTAACCATTAACTAATTAGTATCAGCATAAATTATACGAATAATTACTTAATATTACAAAATTAAACGCTGGGGCCGTTTCTTTTCCTTGCCTATGTTTAAAGTAGCAATAACTATACATACCAGCATATAATTAGAAGGAAATATTCGAGTCGTCCAGCAGCGACCGGGAAGGCACACACGGAGAAGATGGCTATCACGAGAGTACAAAGATGTATCGTTTCTTTACGTGGAACTATTATAAATTACCAGGTAGGTATGCACACAATCTCTACGCCAGAAGCGTCACCGCTGATTATCCTGTTTTTTTCTGATCTTTAGCTGCTTTTCCATATTCCTCAACGTTTTAATATTTCTAACTAAGCTTGTGTATTACTATTAAACGTTTACTCTCTCACTAAACGCTGTAGGTTTATAATTTCCAGGTATGTTTATTTTTCGAGTTGAGAGTAATATTTCAAGTAAACACGCTAATTAAAAATGACAAATACTTCGTCATTCCGCTCGGGTGCCTTTTATTTATTATGCAAATTTAGCTGATTACACAAACTACTTCTCAACTGATGATCTTGCTTGTTTCACGCGTTTATATGAATTATTCCATGCACACGATTTCCTCAAAACACATATTTATTAAACGCTTCTAACCTGCATATTAACACTGATGACAGTGCGTCTTTTAATGCACGCAGACTTCCAACAAGTGAGAAGTTGAAGAAAATGAAGGAAACATAAATACTAACATTAAGAAACCGAGAAGTGGTTTCTGCCTGCATAAAGTATTACCGTCTAACAATTAGTTTTTGCGAGGAAATAATTACCTACTCCCATCCTAATTGATTTAGTGATATCCTTTTTGTTAATCTTCTTGTTTTCAATTATATGTTGCATTGCATTCAGTTAAAATGTGAGTGTTGATTGTAAAATCCACAATTTATACTTTAAAATGTAAATTATAAGTTATTATATCATGTGGTAAAATGTTTCCACACTAATAGAACGTTGAAAAAACATGTTTTTGCGCCTCCGTCCAGAAACACTCATTTTGCAGTACTTAAAACGGGCAGGCAAAAATGTCACTAAAGGTTGGCCACACTAGATTCCACATGACAGACGTGAAATAAATTGTCATTAAGCTACTGTTCAACCATCCTAAGATGAAGTGGTGTCTTCATTGCACTTATTAGAGATGAATAGATATTAAACTACAAAGAAAATTACAGAAAAAGATTTATTCTCGGAAACGTCAAAATACTAAGGTACGTAACAGGTGTGCCAACTTGTACTGTCAACACCCTGATGTCAAAATTCTTTTCTATTTTAAATTTAAAATTAAGATTTGTCGGCGTAAAAAATATTGTGTATCACACGGCCAGAAACTTTTTTGCGAGTATTCGTACTTGTGGGCCTCGGCTACCGCCTCGGCTTACAAACCGTACTCATACTCGCAAAACTGTTAGTTTCTGGCCTAGTGATACAAATAACTATTTTTGAAACCAAAGAAATCATTTTTTAAACAACTTTCTTCTAATTCGACCCAAAATTGACGACTATGAATAAATTACAAAAATTTACCGGTAATTCGGTTAGATGAAAGATCCATACCAGAAATTTTTATCTACGAAAATATTGTGTTTATAGATATGTATTTAAAGGGCATTGAAAATTAAAAAAAAAAAAACCGGTACACTTATTAATTTATGGAGATATTTTTGTTAATTTTAATTTAAACCTTCTTTGAGATTGAGAACCGCTGCAATGCCCTGGAATAGAGAATATAGAAAAGAAACTGACAAAAACTTTTGATTAGAAAAGTGCAACCTCCATTCCACCGAGTTAGTCAGAAAGAGAAGGAATCAAAAAATTGAAAAAAAGGTCGTGTAGAAATTAAAAGAAAATAAGAATGGATACAAGACGGGTAACGGAAAGCAATGCAAAGAAAAGCGGGATTAATGTTCATTTGTTGCTAGGACGGTAGGAAGCAAAATACCCCACTTTTCCTACTTGGCTTTGTTAACAAGTGCAGTTTCAATTCTCTTCATTTTTTTGTGTTTTACTTATCTTTCGTAAAAAGTTGAGTTAACATATGTGATTGGTGCTCTGGAGTTTTTTTAAGATTTTTAAAAGTTTAAAATGGTTTTTCTTAAAGTGTAAGAGCCGTTTTACACGTATAATTTTTACATAAATTATAACAAAAATTATCCCGAAAATTTTGGTGAGAATTTTTCTAAGAAATTTTGTCGCTACAGTTTCAGGTCATTTTACACAGGAATAAATTTTAACCGGAATTTTCACGATATTTGTTGTTATAAACAGGCGCACTTGTTAAATTAAATTGTTATTTGATGATGGTTATCATAGAAACCCTAAATAAATAGCAGTTAAGCGATAAACCAGCAAAATATGGATCATAATTGTTTAGATGTAGGTTACAACTTAGAAGTGCAAATGAAAGTAACCTTATTCCTGTGTAAAACGACCTGAAAGTGTAGCGACAAAATTTCTTAGAAAAATTTTCACCAAAATTTTCGAGATAATTTTTGGTATGATTTACGTAAAAATTCTCGTACGTGCAAAACGGCTCTAAGTAAATGTCTCATTTTTTAATATTTAAAAATAATAATATATAAGAACAACATTTCACGTATTTAAATTAATAGCAATTTTGAATACACCACATTATGAGAGAAGATTAATGCAACATTGTTGTAAAATAATATTTAAATTTGAACCTTAAATATTTGGTTTTACTTCTTACAACTGTTTAAAATAATTAAATACAAATATTTATTACAAAATTCTAATATTATGCCTTAAGATTGTGTAAACTATGTATTATTCTAGCTTAACTTCTAACCCTATTCATTAACCGAATTACCGGTAAAGGAAAAAAATCGGTGAATTTACAATTACTAGTTTGGACAGCTTCCATCGTCTATGGGATTGTTCAATTCCTACCTTTTTGACAATGGTTCTCTTGCCGCCTTTAACCCTGGAAAAAGCAGTAGAATGCCGAGACCATCTTTGCTTCATCGACTGCAAATCAAGTTTATATTTCTTTTTTTTTAAGAAAACTGATTAAGCAAGAACGGGCAACTATCAAATTTTAACTGAGCAGAATCGCCACCATTCTCTAAGTTCGCTCTAGGCAATAGGAAGCCAAGCGTAGTTCTTCTCGAAACAGTTCTTTACAGTTATATGGCAATCTTCGTCGTTTTTATAATCCATGGACGCACATTCAAGCCAGTAGCAGCTATAATGAAGAGTAAGTCAACCTGACAGTTAGTAAATTTTAAATATGCGCGCGCAATCGTCAACTTTTCAACCTGGGTTCAACGGTGCTATGTTTGTTCTTGTTGAGATTTCCTTGGCTACATAGCGGACAAAAAGCAGAATCTACCTAAAGCGGAACAGAAGCGGAAACAGCTGTAGGACATACGACTACAATCTACCTTATTCCGACTTATGTATGAAGCGGATGGAGTCTGGATTTTTTGTTTGGAAGGGTGACTTAACCACGTATATCCGGGCAGCAGCCTGGAAATGGCTTTGCTTGCTTGATAACAGGTAGCTATCGATGCCCATCTATTCTCGTGTAGAGTAGTGGTTTTCATTACTCCTCGGCGAATACTGGGAGATGACTAAAGTAGTTCCATGGGCGCAAACATAACAACAAGTGATAGCTAACCCATTTATTGTATTTTTGTTAGTATTATTAACAATCATAGAGAAACTGTAAGAGTGGTTTCAATTGCCATGGAATCCATATAGCACTTAGAATAGGTAATCTCGTGTGGTACCTTTAGCATAAAGTTTAGAACGAAGTATCAGACCTGAAGCGACTTATAATTGCTGAAGGATTTAAGGGCAGCAGTCACTATAAAGAACAATAGGTTAAAAAGACACCAATGTTAAAAGAAGTGCGCTCCAAAATTCTTGCCGCAGTTACACTAAACACTACAGAATGGTTTTTAATGAAATTGTTATGGATTCCGTGATCCCCAAAACTAATAGTATTACTTATTTTAGCGACTGATGATCTAGTGGTTTGCACAGTCTCAGAGTGAGATATTTTACCTAGTTTTCCTCACTCCTCACTTGGCAAATGGTGAGAAACGAATATCCTAAGTCGTTTCATGGACGCAGGCGTAGTAATATTTCCTAGTCAACGGGTGCCCTCTATAATTAGGGGTAGCGGTTTAGGGATGCTAAGGAATAAATTGTTAATGATAAGAAAGCCTCTTTACTAAAAATGGGCTTCACCGTTCTGATTTTCAAGTTCAGGTGAAACGAAGCTCCAAGTTTACGGTATCGTACCGATAAAATGCTATAATGGTATAGATGCGCATGCTATTTTAAAATAGTACGGTTACTAGCTGCTATTGAGTGGATTTATTCGTAGACAGTTGATATATCTGATGCTTCCGAAACACCACCTCTTACTTTCACGACATTTTCAATTGAACGACCACTCTTAAGCTTCTCCGCGTCTCTCCAATCTCCAACTGAATCAAATCGAATTTTCTCGCTAATACATAAAGTTTTAGGGATGTAGGAACAAAATTTCACCAAACAATCGTTTGTGTAGACATTTGACGATTTCCAAGAACAATATTACAATTTTCGTTCATTGTAGGGTTGTGTATCGATTTATGCTTGAAAATTATATCTTTAAAGTAAAAAAAAAAAATGACAACAAAAGTTAGGATTATTTAAATTGTATATTGTATTGTGTACTTAAAATTTTCATTTTCGACGACAGGTTAAATATTACTTGCTCTTTTTATGGAATCCCTATATAAGTAAAGGAAAAGTAGGTCTATAATTTTATATAACACTGAGCAAATTTACATTGCGAGCTAATTTATTTTACTCGCTTCTTGTTACAAAATAGACGAATATTTAAGCCCTTAGATTATAGCCAGCTGATTCCCTCATTTTTCAAAATAAAAAAAAACG
Source organism: Protaetia brevitarsis (assembly GCA_004143645.1). Lineage (NCBI taxonomy): Eukaryota > Metazoa > Arthropoda > Insecta > Coleoptera > Scarabaeidae > Protaetia > Protaetia brevitarsis. Next base: position 588,573 of record RXPK01000016.1, on the reverse strand, counting down.
TTTATTTTGGTTCGCCAACTCTCTAAAATATAAAATAAGAAAATAATCACTCATACCCGATTATTTGCTCCTAGGTTAGCTTGTTTGCTATTTAAGTTAACTTTGATTTTGCTTGGATGGCGAAGTGGTAGTTTTATTCAGTGAGCAGTCGAGGCCTCAAATGCAACATTTTTCTAATATTTTGGGTTACATAATCTGGGTTTGATGTGTCTGTTCTACGTACGACACAGCTCAACCAGGTTATTCACCACATATATTGTTTTTGCTGGTGCAAAAGGATATTTTGGATTATGGTAAGCTGTGCGGAATGTTTTAACAAGTACAATCTGAAATATTCGTACCCACATAATAATTACTATGCAGTTATGCACATCTAAACTAACCAAGTCGCAATATACTGACCAATGTTGAAACAGCTCTGTTTGCAAATTTCTCTTAGTTAAACACCAGGACAGTTAAACGGTATCTTTACGTTCGTACAAGTAGTGTAACACGATCCCGTGATTTTCAATTCCTTCATTTGAATTCCGCAATAATCACCAACATCTTAATCCGTTCGCTTAAAGTGTATATAGGTGTATCCAGTGGACATAGGATTCTTGGAGCTGTTTTGTTTCACAAGGAAAGACATTCCTAGGTCGCTCGTGCGTTGGTACCTGGCACCGCTGTACTAATGCACGATATAGCGGTGTCGTTACCGTAAATCTTGGCATCGGCCGTTTTAGATGTTTACCGCTCCCGAGGGGATTAATTTGCAAACAGACGTCTATGATGACGCGACGTTACGGGAAAACTAGAAAGGAGAAAGATAATAATGAGTACTTATCAGTGTTCCGATGTTATGTTTGCTTAGCGTTGGTGCGCTGATGTTAAATTGCGTTTTACTCGAATACCTCAAGGAAATGTATGGTATTACATGATTTAAATAAGCGTGCACTTTAGTATAATAAAACAAATACTAATTTTACGTTTAGAACATTTGTCTCGAGATACGTTTTGCTATGGGCGAGCTTTCATTTTCCTATATAAAGTGGTCACAACTTGTTTTGCTGTGTTTAGTTATTGTTAAATGTTTCTTGCTACCACAACGTTTTTTTCAAAAGAAAAAAGTAATTTACTTTATTTGTCAAATCCATCTCTATGTTATAAATTAAAATAAGTATTAAAGGTTTTTTACAAATTAGATCTTTCAAAACAATCAGGAGTCCTGCTACTAAATATCCAGAGACTACAGCAAATCCTGCATAACTCATAGACTGTTATACTAGAATATTGGCGTATAAAATCAATGTCCCTAATTATTTAAATATCATCTATGTACTAAGTTTCGTAGCTAAAAAACTTCAAAAATTCGGTTTTTCAGTTGAACCACTAGATGGCATTAAAACAACTCTCCTTCGTTATGTACCTGATTGGAAGAAAAAATTATTCGGACTTCTTGGTGCTACAGTATGATTTATAGGCCAAAAAAGATGCGATTTTATGTTTATGAGTTTGCTGTGAAGATGTATGATTCTTTTAGATGCTTTTATACATTCGTCATTATTGTTTCATGGCTCTTCTAGCAATAAATTATAAGAGGTGTGACTAATTTTACGTCAATGTCGTTTGATGAAGTATTTGATTTCTCTAAGGCATCCAGCCGGTCAGATCGTGCATGACTTCATACAGACTGTGATCTTAACAATTTGACGATAAACATTTTTACATCTTATCACTACAATAGTCGACGACATACGGCTTCCAACGGTTTCTACTGCAGGTCCTACAAAGTCATTTCCAAAGCCTCGAGTGCTTCAATCTTAGACTTCTGATATCCATTGTTTTTATCAATAGTTTCGCTAACTGTATCAGTATTCTCTTAATATATTTCAAGATCGTCATAGAAACTCAAAACGAGAATTTGCCTGTTTTTCACTCATGCATAACACCATTTAGTCTTCTTCTCATTGTCATTATGTATAGAGTAATCTTCATTATGAACTATTAGCATTATTAATAATAGTAGTATTTTTTCTATTTTTAGTCCTTAAAGGTGTTTCTGTAGTCGACTGTAGCTTTTTGGCTGAAGATAGTTTTCACTAACTTAAGTAGGATTCTTATAAAGTAAACTTTCAGATTGTAATTTCCTAAAAACTTCCAGCAATATTTGAAAAAAGCACGAATTCTGCTAATTACAATGGTAAATAAAGATTTTGTTACAAAAAACAATTCTCACTAATCCTTATGTAAATTCATCTACGTAATCCCCACCTGCCCTCAGAATTCGACCATACTCCATCATGTTTTTGTAATTATCTGATTTAGCCCTAAATGAAGCATTATGATCAATCCATCGAAATTAAACTAATTATCTTTAAATCAATTTTAAACCATTACTTCTCTAGCTATGCATTTTCATTTATCCAATAGCGTTGTTAGCTCACATAAATTTGATTTAGCTTCAAGTTCAAAGGGATGTTTTTTTTTTTAAGTACAGAGATGAGAAAACCTTGGAAAACATTTCCGCAAGTTCTTCTTTATATCGGAAATAATCCCTCTGTCCTCATTTCTCATGTTTTCAAGATGAAGGAGTCTTATAAAATCATGAAGCTATTACTAGATAAAATAGAATATACGTGCAGTACGCAAATTTTTACTGTTTTCTGTGTGGGTGCGATAGTAGAAACAGAAAAGAAGTTTACATTAAGCAACGATGTTCAAGAACAATAAACGTACTTTTTGGTTTTGTTAAACTGGAGTTGATAAACAACTTCGCTAAGACAACGAACAAGGAGATTTTCTTTATTCTAAAGAAATAATTTACCCCGTATAAGTAAAGTTAAAGTAAATGAGGAAACCAATAAAATGTGCCAGTTTCACAATACTTTAGGTGATATAGAAGTCGCCACTTGGCATTCCTTCAAAATTGTGCAAACAAGCTTTCTTGAGAATTCAGGGAATAAAAACCTGAAAATTATAAACAGCAACTGTTCATAGCAAAATCACAGCAGTCACATTTGGAGCCATTTCGTTTATGAGAAGCTAAATAATTACAATTAATTCTAAACCCTGTACTCCACCTAAAGGTATTACACGTGGCTATCTATTCTAAGTACTGTATGCAGTCCATAACAATTGTTCCTATTCTACCTAAACGATTTCTCTATGATTATTAATAATAATGACATGAATATCATAATGAATAGGTCAGCTACCAGTTGTTATTACATTTGCGCTCATAGAAAAAAACTTAGTTCTATTTATCACACATCCTTCTTCAAACAACCTTTTTAGATGAACATGGTGAGAGATTTCATTAAGAATCAATGTCAAACTAAAGAGCGCTACAAAGAAGAATGCTTCTTTGAAGTTTGTTTGAACTATTATCGAGTAACGTAGGTTCATTTCATTTAGCTTTCGTCAAATGCCGTAACTGAATTTTCAGGGATCACCATGATAATTAGAAGGGGGGAGGGCGGGAATAAACTTAGCTAACGTGGGATTTGTGACAAGAATGTAAATTCGAGAAAACTATTAAAAAATGTCAGTTAAGTTTAGTTGGTTACTTTATTTTGGTTTAGTGAGAGATAGCACCCACATAGTTCGATTAAGTCCACTGTGACCACTAGGTTCCATTGTACCGCGGAAAAAGTTCATTCAACAAATTCAGGCACTTAAAGTGGCTCACTATCTTGCTGAATGAGTTTGTCTTCAGGTCTTCTAGGGAAGGGTCAACCTTTCCAAAGTTTGCATACTCAGACTACTTATTCTGGTTGAGTTGAATGACCATGACTCCTGTGCAAAGGCCGCAAAAACTTATTCCTCGAGGGTTCTTTTTGCAAGGATTGCTCTTGCAACCTTAGCATGTTACAAATTAGTCTGAAAACATTTATTCATGGGTCGTACTGCCTCATCACGATGGATTAGGCTGAGCACTTGATCCAGTCTCCAAGGAGTGTAGGATGGGCTTCGTGTTTCTTTTTGCCTTCCTGGTTTTCGCTCCAGTGGCGACAACTTTGCTCTTAGCTTCAGCAGATTTCTACTGAGTGGTATGGTGGATGTAGTAGATCTACTTCCCGTTGTTTTAGCCTAGGCACCCGAGAGTGGTTTAATCCTTCCCTTAGTGAAAGTTTTGAGCTTGGCCTCCGTAAAATGATCCGCAGCGTCTCTAGGATCAAAGGGTTTGGTACCACTCCCGGTTTTTTGGCCTGAAGTGAACGTGTTCGAATCCGACATAGGGGCGGAATTCCCATTTTTCCAAAGCTTCCAACGACGCCTCGTTTTTGACGAAGGTTCCGGTCTGTCCGGTCTGTCGGACTCTTCTCTATATTAAAAGTTAGCAAAAATCTATGTTTTGGTGGCGATTTATTTTTATAGATTTATTTGTTAAAAGTTAAGAAAATGAAATGTATTCTCTAAAATAAAAAAAGGATCTTGTTTAGTATTCATTCTAAAGCAAAGTGCATTTATACTTTCAGACTTCACCTTTGTGGCTTTCAAAATACTGAAAAACATATATACCATTTAATTAAACCTTTTTCTTATTTTAGTCAAGTTATTTTCCTGCAGCCAATTATTCGTCTTGGTTCTTACCAAATGGTTCACAATATGTGATGTAAACTTAATTATTTACGTATGGTGCAAAGAAACTTTTTTTAAGTGTTCCTACGCTGGCTGGAAAACATGATAAATCAAATGTGATACACAGATTTATAATTGTATGTTAGGGATGGAATTTATTCAGAGTTTCTAAAGCCAGCTACAATTAAAAAATCCAAATGATAGCTGTTGTAGTATACATAGGTACATGGGTAAAAATATGCAAGCATTACACCCGCTTATACTAACGAAGAATCATAAATTGTGTTTCGATTCTGCTTTGTTTATGCTGTATACATTGTATGTATTCGAATGCAATGGATGTACACCAAATTGTGACCGATTATTTGTTATAACAGTATTACTCGCCAATTATTACTTATTGTACGAATTCTTTTTGTTATGGTTTAGAATAAACTTTTCTTGCTTCAAAAGCTAACAGACATTTCAATATAGGCAAGCAGTTGTTAGAAGCCGTATTTCGTAACTAAGCTACTAAACGTTTCTACAAAGCCATAAACTACACAAATGTACACAAATAAACGTACCTAAACAAAAGATTTTGGCTTTTCTGCTTATCTAATTTGACTTTAATATCCGCAGTAACGCATCTTCAACAATAAGTGATGAGAGTGATGAGTAGACAGAGGCATATAGAAATAAATAGATTTTGATATATAATTAATTGGAGTTCCCAGAATTTCAGTATTAAAAATGAAGGTTTCTTTGAACATTTATAACATCAAAGGTATACTTCGAGAGAGTACAATAAACTCACAATCTAGGGAGGTTTTTGCAATATCTGCATTAATGTGTATATTTTGAACGAATGTGTTTAGTAATGCCCGTTGCCTTTTGTGTTGTCATAGTGTTATAAAGCATATTGTGCTGTAGAAGAACAAAGGGTTACTGGTAAGTCCCTCTTCTAGGCATAATAAGAAAATACCACCTGTTATTTCAGTATACTCTAATTTAGGACAATCGTAAAGCTCAATTAGAAGAAATTTATGCTAAACAACTGATTCAAAAAAAAAAAGCGTTGATGTCTTAGAAACCATACAAAGTATTTTAAAATAACGACAATGCATTATCCTACTGTTTGTGTAAATACACAAAACAGTGTTATTGATGTGAAAGAGCAGAGGTGACGTCAGACCACGTTCTGTGCAAATCGCTGTACACATTTGGTATGGCTCCTTAGATCTTCTCAAATACTTGTTTTATCGTTATATACAAATAGAAATACTAGCATTAAAAAAACTGGTATTTATTTTACAAGGAAATTCAAAAATATAGGTTGTATGTATATGTACGATACTGAAACATATATTTTACAAAGGTTTAGTAGAAAATTTTATAATTATTAGGGATCCTTCATTTCATTCCTACTAACCCATAGCAATATATTACCCTTACGTTATTGTAAAATTGTTTTAACGCATTATTTATACATATTGAATACTTACTTCTTAACAATATCTCATTGTTAACTTAAACGAATACTTTTTAATTATGTACCATACGTTTTGGAATTTAAAAATCAATAACATATGTTTAAGTAGCATAGCACTGTGCATATGTGGGCTGCTGCACATACATTATGCACAATCTTACATTCTTACATACGTTATATGCTCATATGTGCATTATGAAAGCTTTGAGCGCCCCGCGGCCAAAATTATTATGAGCCACGAAATGAAAAGCAGTTAATTTTTAAAGCAACCTCAATAAAGCAATAATAATAACCCTGCACAATCACCGTATACTTTACCTTTCGACACCGTTCGCTTGTTGCGTCAACATCGTCGTAAATTATGCATGCATGGTGAAGTGATTACGTACGATTATCATAAAAATGGTAAGTTCCCAAATAAATAAAAGCGCAAAGTAATAACGAATCTGTTCAAGAAACGCGATACGAGCCTTGCGAGAAGCGACGAAGTTCACACAAGAATACAAACTGCATGCTATTTACAATTATTACATAAGCAATGCTTTGGCGACACATGAAATAACACACCCGCTAACTTACTTATAATGCACGTTTTTTCACAATGCCCTTAAACACTAGTTAAAGTATTAAAGTGAGAACAGATTAATTTCATTTTCAACTACTTCCATGAACATAGGAGAAATAAGGCGGGGGATAAAGAAGTCTTCAAAGCCAAACTAAATACCACTGTTCCTTGGCATATTCGTTATTTATGATGCAAACAACAACAAATTGCTTATTGACCATTACAAGTTTTGCAAAAACAAAAAAAATATTATTTCAGATATCGTGAAAATTAGAATCATGACATAACATACAAAATCTTCATTTCAACAACACGACAATTTTTGTGACCGCCCGACGATATGATATCTTTGATAACCAGTTAGCTGGCTGTTACTTCCATATAAAATTCTACGCAGTACTATAGACATTCCTGATTTTGCTTTTTGCATTTGCTCGTTGGTATGACTTCATCTTGAATTGCTATTATGGTTACTTCAGTCTCTGATACCCAGCTTAAAGATAAATTTTTATCAAAGTCAGGGTTTTCAATACACAACCTTGGACAAATATCTGGGGCACCTCTGAGAAGCTTCGATGCTTGTCACTGTGCCGGAAATACCTAAATGAGACAACAAAAGATATTTACTAGTGCAGATTTTATTGAATAAACAATATGGTATTATTATCCGCTATTTACATAAATATGAGGTAATGCTTATTTTGGCACCTCAGGCTGTATTGGTAGGTTAGCAGTAGATGGCTTTTGTGGACTACTATTTTAGTTTATTGCGTATCGTTTTTAAGTTGTTGGTTAGTTTGTTGCGCAAGGATGCCTAAAAAAACGAGAGTTAGCCTTAGGACAGTCGGTTGCTGATTTATCAGTGGAGCAACGGTTTGCTCAAAGATGGTTGACAAAATTCATTTAAAGGCCAAAACTATACCTTGAGTCAATTTGCTGTGGGCGAGAAAGTACAAGAATTGGATTATTGAGGACTCGCCAAATATTGTATGGTTTGGTGAATCCAATAATAAGATATGCTAGAAAGCTTATTTTGATCCAGTGGAATATTTATCCCTAATGGAAATGCGCTTTAACACAAATGCGGAACCTCTATGCAGGAGTTTCTTGAAAACTGCGTGCGTGAAATATTCTAACTATTTTTGTATGTAATTCTATTTGATACGCAATATTTTAATTAACTTTATAATTACTCTATTTATATATTTTTTTTTCTAACAATAATAAATACGATAATTCACCTAGCGACATATCTGATATGCGTAAATATTGTTATCAGTAACCTTCTGCCAGCTAGATGGTACGGGACACTTGTGGGAGCACCAACTCTCCTGCCGCTTGCCAATGCATAGGTAGTTAATAATAGAAAATCAGTAACTGACCAGTAAGATACCGTTATTTACCCTAGATGGAGGGGAATACAACAATTGTTACCGAATACAAACATCCCGCAGAATGAAAAATCTCCCGTAGCAAAATATATAAAAATAGAAAAAATACCAGGTTAAAATTCCGATCTAGTATAGTCTATTTTCTACAGTTTTATTCAAAATTTACCCGTATTTTATGCGACCGAGTACGCACGTTAACTTAAAACGGCTCCTTTATTAGGTTGAAACCTGTTTTAAATGACTCTAAATTAGTTCAAATTTGGTTTAAATACAAATATTTCCTAAAAACTTGCTGTAAATGGAAAATAGCAGATAAAATACTCAAGAAGAAGTAGTGTAAAGGTCGATTGAAGAAGACGTAAAATATATGAATAATAAGAAAAAGAGAACAAAACCTTGTGCACCATTTTGTAAACATTCGTTTATTTATTCAGGTTTATAACATTTTCTTAATTGAAATCACTAACTCGAGTAATAAAAAAAAAACCTGATTGAGATAAATAGCTACATAGTTCAGTAATGGAAAAAATATTAAGGAATTAATGTATTTCTGTTAATTGCGGTAATAGATACATTAATTCATTAAAAATTTCATACTGTAAGAAGCTTGCAAACTTTGCAATGGATAAAATATGTTTTTTTTTTTCCACTGCCAAAGAAAGTGTCCACTTTCCTACCCAGTCTGAGTCCATTTATGAGATAATTGCTAAATTATTAGGTATTAAATTTCAATTCAATATCAAACACCATCACACACAAACGACGCTAACTTGACAATTCTCAAAAAATATTTGAAAGATTAAGCCCGCTATCTATCATGTCACTCACAGGTATGTCTTTATTATTTTTAGACATTTAGTTAAAATTGGACTGGCTGGGAAAAAATAGTATTAAAACCACGTGAGGAAAGTGCTATTGCAGGCGTTGGGCAATTATATATATAATATTTGCCCGCGGCCTGCAATAGAGCAAATTGCAACACCTTGAAGGAGATCAGTCACAAAGCTAAAATCTTCAAAAAACAACTAGCTACATGACAAAAATACTCCAAACTGTGGCACTGGTAGTACTGCAAACTTCTTCTAGACCCCTCGCCACAAACTGCACTAAGCTGGCAGTTCAGTGTTTCTGCTAATGATGATAGCTTTGCTGCTGAAATGTACGTCCAGTTTAGTGCAGTTTGTGATGATGGATCTAGAAGAAGCACAACTAGCTGCATGTAAAAAGTTGCTGATAATCACCTGTCACAACATACACGAAGAGGAAGTAGAAATCCCGATCGAACATGTGTGGGAGCAGCAAACACACAGGAATTTCGTCGTCATCTACAGCAAACCTGGCATGAGATCTCACAAGATGCCATTGATCATCTCATTCAGAGCATGTCTCGCAGAGTTAGACAGTGCATAAACAATCGTGAGGATATCGCATTTTATTGATAATTTTTTGCTGATTGTTGGTATTTTTTTCCAATTGTTTTGATTTACTATACTTGAAACTTGTCAAAATTTCAGTTTTGTGACTCAGCTCCTTCAAAGTGTTGCAATTTCTTTAGCACGAAGTTTACAGACATCAGTAAATAATCAGCTCTCACCAGGGGTTCATCCACGCTCCACAATAAAAAAAGAGTTGAATGTACTTGCAAATTTCGTTAAAAGATCAACATAAAAGATAGCCGAGTTTCAAATCCAAGTATGTCAATGCTCTTCTCGGATTGTTTTGAGAAACATCAAAAATTTAAATTCTACGGCAAAATCCGATATCTAACTGCACGTTTCGTAATTCCAAACAACCAACGGTACCATCATAGCAGCTGTCCCGTAGCCAGCTGCGACATTTCGTTGGAATAATAATCGAGTCCCTTGTCCTCTTATCTCGCCGCCCACATAATTTCAGTGCCATTTCTGTTTGCATACCGGCGATACTAAGCGATGCAAATGGACACATTCCGTGGGAATGGACATTATATCATAGGTCGGTGCGCTTCGTGTTGAAGCCGTTGTTCAAGTTAGTTAGTCAGTCGAGAGGTAAACCGTTCTGCAAATTCATTAAGCGACGTATCCTACGGTTGTCACGGATTCTACATACTGCCTTTTCGTTTGAGTGTTCAACAAACATACTTAGGTATGGTGTACCTACACATGCTTAAGTCTGGCATGTATTTTATGCATAAATTCCTTCCTAACCGTTGCATCGCTGGGAATACGATTGGTATCGTCTGCAGAAAAGTTTATTGGCTGGAAGGGTTGTAACGTCTGCGGTGATTTATTTCGCGCTATAATATCAGGTTTGGTGTACTGTCAATATATGTTTGTAGAAGCTGTGATAATAAATCATTCCTTTTATGACCGATGGTTTTGTATCTGAATATGAAAATGCTCCGTCTAGGATACTATAAACCTAACAATGAAATCAGTGTGCACATAAGTCGAGGATAATATATGAAAACATTTATTGGACCTCGTATAATCGCCTTCTTTTTGTTACTCTATTGCAGTGGTTTAAAAAAAGTCGGAACTCCAAGGATTTTATATTGGCATTATACCCGATTACTAATTTATAATAATAGTATCTATCAAATAACGTATTTCTGTGTTCTGATTCTTATCACTTAATCAAAATTTATGAATGTTTGTGAATTTATTAAGATTAGAAATAACCCTTTGCTTACGCGAAACTTAAACAGCTCTCTCCAACGTTATGCTTAGTCATCTTTACTTAGGGTTCCACAGCAACATCAATCATCCCTCACCACTTATATTACTATACTAATAATTGCTAAGTATCCCTTTATATACGGTTGGGTGGGTTATTTGCCAACTCACTCCTTCCTGCTTTTTGCTAATGCATTAGAGCACCATTTAAGATTATAGTACCTCATATATCTGTTTGATGTTTATTTAAACACAAATGTATTTTGATTAAAAAGATAAATATATACTTAATCGAGTATAGTAATTCTTCTGGTATTGATTAAAACCTTTACCTGTCATTGCCATTATATCAGAGTTAAATGTTAGACTAAAGAGAAACTTATATGAAACCCGATATCTGGAAGAGGTGAAATTTATAAAAGTAGGAGAGCTACATAAAAAGATCAGTAATGGGAAAGAAGAATTTATGAAGAAATTGTAGAAATTAAACAAAGAAACATTCCTCACAAAAAAGAGAAAGTCACGAGAAAATACTAGAAGAAGAACAGCCTACAGAGAAACTGAAAGAAAAGGAGACATACACCATGCGCCGAGGAGGAGGAAATTAGAGAAAATTATTAAAAATATGACAGAAAAAAAAACAGTACAAGAGAAACTTATCAAAGGAATAGAAGGAGGGAGTGTTGAAACAATTGAAGAAAAAAATAAATAAGGGTTAGCGAAAAAGATACATGATAAGAAAGACAAAATCACAAAGGATATTGTGATCATCACAAAAAAAGAGACTACAGTTAGTTAGTTAATTTTTTTTTGTCTATGGGCAGGTGTAAACCCGAAGAAGGCAACTCGGCCAGAAAGACCTATTGTGCCCCATGACCATTTTAGTCCTCTTACTCAGGTTGCACCCTGTCATAAAAGTTCGCAATCTGGCTGAGAGTTAACTTACCAACTCTGGCTTCGTCCAATGGATGGACCCCAATCTGCCTCTTCTTGTTCACTGCCAGGCAGTTGATCAGAAAGTGAGCAGGAGTTTCCTCTACATCTCCACACTTCCTGCACAGGGAAGAGTTCATTAGCCCATGCGGTGCATCTGTTTATTTACTGCGCAATGCCCAGTTAAGATTCCTATGAGTAATCGCAAACTGTCCCTGCCCATAAAGACTACTTTACGGAGTTTTTCCTCATTCGGTTGAAGCCCTAGGGATTTACATTGTCTAGCGCCGACGAGTCGATTCCAAAAGAAGCAGTGCCTAGCAGCAGGTTGGGATCTGACAAACGTTTTGATGCTGGCATGTGAGCTACCAGACGTCGGTTCTGGACCCACAAACGGCAGCTCGCTGGCGCTCCTTGCTAACGTCTCAGCTATTTCATTCATATTCTTCTGATTCCAGAGTGACCTGGCGCCCATCTCAATGTAACATTTAGATGTTCCGCCAGTTGTTTAAGTATTCGGTGGCAACCCAGTACCACCTCGGAGTCTAATCTGGCAGCCCACAGAGCTTTGAGGACAGCCTGGCTATTCTACCCTTCCATTCTTGCGTAGGCAGTTTGACATGCCCTCAGCACAAGTCTGGATGGCAAACATTTTGGCCTGGAAAATGGTGGGCGAGGCTCCTAGACCACAAGCTTCGCCATCCTAGTTGGGTAGTTAGTTTGGTAAGAGACAGGGCATGATTCGATTAATCGTCCCGTCCAAAACAAGATTTAAGTATGAACGCTGAGGTCCTTAAGCAGCTCAGTATCTTTCTGAACAAGATTGTTTCCAAGTCATCCAGGGAAGGGTTAGCCTTTCCAAAGGAGCAGCAGGGCAGTAGCAGAAAATATGCTCAATCGTCCCCTCGTCATCTAAACACAGTCGGTATTCAGTCCCATCAGAGTGCCCAGTTCTCTATAAGCGCTTTCTAAGTTTACAGTGGCATGTAAAGACAGAGACAACCTTGATATTTTCCGGGTCAAGTTATAGTTCCTTGGTTCTGGCATAACTAGGTGAAATACACTCTTTTGCATACACCAAACCAGGAAAGTTGTTCCAGTATTGGAGTACTTTCCGATTTGCCCATAATTTGATATGCTGATGAGCTACAGTAGGTGCTGTGCTAATAGCAGTTTCTGGCCCCTGAAATTGTCAGCAGCACCCTTTTTGGCAAGAATGAATGCGTGAGTGCCCAGGTACCCATATTAAAAGAGACAATAAAAGAATAAAATGTGCAAATTGAAAAAAAAAACTATGCTAATTGAGTCCTAAACCATTAAAGAAAGACTAAAAGAGAATTAAAAGGATCATTAAACAATTAGAAAAGGGTAGACAAAATTATACAATAAAATGATTGAAGGAAATTAGAAAAATATCGTCAATCAAAGAAAATTGTAGTTGCAAAAAAAGAAACACCAAAAATTGAGAGTATGAAAGAGGAAGTAGAAATTTTCCAAAAAGGGAAAATGGAGCTGAGGGAGCTATTACAAAGTTAATAAAATCTAAATGATCCAGCATAGAAAGGAGCTAATGGGCGAAGAGGAAATTGGTGTAGTAAAACTCTTTAATTGCTCACCAGAGTCTCAATTCCATGCGCTTGTTTATATGAGAAATCAGAAAGGCCAAATCGACGCAAACTAGTTCTTTATTTACAACTGCAGAAAGTGTCGTTGAATAGATCATAGTGAGGATATCCAGAAACTGAACTGATTTCAATCAAATCATAGCCCTTGCAGCTGAAGTTTAGTAGTGTAAGTGCTTGGGAACCTGCTGTAGTCGATGAAGTGCAAATAAAATAAGTAAATACGTGCTTAACCAGCAACCGTCCCAGAATTCCAACTTTTGGTAGAAACTTCAACGGCTCTTTTAGAAACATGGAAATATCGTATTTGCACGATTATCTGTTATTCGTCGCATATTAAATGTTCATAATTTTGGAGGCTTGTTATATGTCGTTTGCTCTAAAGTAAAGATGATATTTAAAAAGTAATTTCGTAAATTTGACATCTTTTCTCTTCATATATCTAACTATAAGGGTCAAAACCTTCTTTTTTCTACATGAAAACCAATGAATGGAAAACAGCAAACAATAACAAATGCCTATTTACTGGTAGTTTCTTTAACTGCAATACAATATCGCACATACTACAGAAGAAGATTGAAAATTATTTTTACTTAAACTAGGAGTTCAAATATACCATCGATTAACAATGAAACCGCAATATACCGATTACTATGACGACAAGAAGACACTCATCATATAGCATTTGAACGTTCTTAATTGTCAAATTTATCATGCTTTCGTATTTACATTGAGGTAATTAACACCGTCACTTGCAACACAGTTCCACTTATTGTCTTCGAAGTCGGCGAACAACACGCTAAATAGCTTTGCGGGCAAAATCGGCTCACAACTCTATGATCATAGGAAAATTATCGGCTCGAAATGGCGAGCACCGTATTTTATATTGTCTGCCTGCGGTTTAAAAGCACTTAAGTTTGCCTTCCCTTTCAGTCGTATCTTAAATATGCAAATTGCTTAGTTAATAGGCGAAAAAAATAACTAACTATCCCTCGTTTCGTGACTCTTTCACAATATAAGAGCTAAACAAAAGCAAAAGTGAAAATACAATTTAGAGCTCAGATTAAAGTGTGTACGATCTATAGATACAAGCGTAGTGTAGGCGATAGAAGAGTTAAAGGGATAGAAACACAAGATGGTCGAGAATATCACTAAATACGAGTTATATGTATGATTATGGTACAAAGTAATGGATTCTCCTTCGTGGTTTAATCTTTTAACGCAGAATGATAGAAAACAATGAAAACAGAAAATAATGTAAGAAAAACAGATAAGTAAATATGCATAATTTTGACATATTGGTAGATCAGTATTATAATATAGGAACCATTTCTTATTGGTGAAAACGACAACGGTTTAGTATAATATGATTAACTCCATGTAAAAATTCACAAATTAACAAAATCAGACGAAAGCATCACAAAATAATAGGTTTGAATTTTAATGGCTTAATCAAATTGCATTACGTCTGCAACATATGAGAACATGGAGATGACACGAATTTAGTAAAAGCGGATTATCAACAATTACAGACCAATGTTTCAGACTAAAGTATTCCATGCGCGGCGCCTCCACCATTTATGTGACGGTATATCTACAACAGGTTGTTTAGAATGTTATTCTCTCATAGTTGGTAATAAATAAGTACAGCTCGAAACGCACCTTCAGCAAAGATTTTATACCACTTTGATGATTTCAAACAAGTTTAATTTGACAGTAACTTCAAATGCAACAGCTAAACTATTCTAGATGTATCAAAATCATTTATGCTTAAGTTTGCTAACATTGAAGTTATAACATCAAAGTTACGCCACTTTGACAACACTCACATTAGGCTATCAGAAGACATTAATCAATAGGAGGGTATACAGTACGATCTCCAGACGAATTTTGAAAAAAACCTTCTAGATTAGTGGAAGCAGAAGTGGGGCACAGGACCAGCTCGTATAGTTCGGCCAGAAGATTGCCATATTGCATCGCAACTCATGACTTTACGGCATATGAACTTCAATGCTGAGCTAAGGGTATGCTGGTGATATAGTAAATTATCAAGAGAAAAATCCAAAAACGTGCTTTATATAATAGACCAAGTTGAAAAATTTACCAAACGAAAGCGACAAACTTAATACCAACGCTACCAAAACAACCTTTTTATAGACGTGGTTCAATTTCAAAACCACAAAAGTAGATAATTAAGACATAAACTAGAAGATAGTGGTTAAATACCTATGCCTTTATTATAGATAATAGGCACGAGTTTAAAGCAATCGTTAAGGCTAAAATATCCTAATGGTGGAAACTTTGTAGGAAAAACTGGGAATGGAAACCGAAAGTACTGCTTAGAGAAATTAAATTCGTGAATGGAATAATGGCACGTACCAGCACAACTAACCTGATTGTCGTGAGCATCTGCCTTTCTAAAGTCCAAAGGTTAGCCTGTGTATATACAACTGGGGCAATAAGCATTTGCCCATCTTACCCAAATCTTACTTCCCTCTTTATCAGTGGTCATTCGTCAAACTATGGCTCGCTCAAACGGCAGATTGGTGCGGCCGCTTATCCGTGTTTCATAAGATTTTCCAAGCAGCTAAGGTGGCCATAATAATACTAGTATAATTGCATTAATAATATTAATTTATGCTGCTCAATGTATATCGATAAATTTATCAGTGTTAGCTCTTGGCAAGAAAAGTTTAACGAACAATGCTCTCCATTTAGGTAGAGTATGCAGTGAAAAGTATCACATGTACAATCAGGTAATGTATCAGGTTACTATTAGGCATATGTCTCAAGGGAAGTTTTCTCAAGGGAACCAAACCTGGAGCCTACATCAATACATGTCAAAAAAAATAAACTTTGTGAAAGAATTCATCATAAAGCTTAATAGCTTTAGAGGGTAGGAAAGGAAGGAGTAGAATTGGATAACAATATCTTGGAATTTAATAGAAATGTATAAGCCAAATACAAAGTATTTCGAAACTTTAGCAAATACTTGAGCATCTTTCAAGTGGAAATACGATATTAAAAGATGCGCCTAGTTCAATATTAAGAAAAACCACCGAAAACAAGAAATGTTCGTAATGTAACCAACCAACGAAACAGTTGATATGTAAAGCTTTACAGTGGTTTAGGAGTGCCTAGAGAAACTGAACGAGCTCGGCAAAAGGAGCAAGCAAGCAAATTTTATAGGTTCCAACGAACATTACAATGAACGAAAATGAAATAACAGCTAATTTCTGATAAAAAACACAGCACTGGGCCACAATCCTTCGCAATCGTTTCCGCTAGCTCCTATTTCCTACTTGATAACGTGAAAAGTATTGTCCAATAGTCTTGAAATTGGTATCATTCTTCTCAGAAGAATTTTTCAATATTTCGGTATGCATATTATCTTTCATAAAATTTAAGAAGAGCAAACTGCTAACTTATCTGCCCGGCCGACTTTTAGAATACAATGTTGCTTTTTCTCAGAAATGATTGAATATCTTTGAAATGTGTGTTGTGTCTTATTTTAAAGAACTGAATGAAAAATGTCATTGGACAGTTTTTAAAAATTTGCACCCAATCATATTTTATGACAAAAGGAAAATTGCAATCTTTTGTACAGAATTTTTTTCTCTGGCTCCAGATATTCTTTTATTTTAAATCTCCGGAAAGAACGTCTATTCACTACTGCCTCAATTATATATAAAAATTAGCTATATATGTTCAGTTATTTTTGAAAAAAAAGGACATGAATTCTGCTTTTAACCAAATACTCGCAATCTATTCACATTTTTAGAAAAGCCAAAGCAATTATATGGGTATTAGTGAGTGGACGTTTCCTTGGGGTTTGCTGTGTTTTAACTATAAAATATACGTTTTACGAAAAAAAAAATATTTAATAAAATAAGAATCTGAAACATTCGGTTATGGATGAGTCTCAGATTAATAAAAAAACAATCAGAAAAAAGTATGATTCCAAACACGATAGTAGTTGACAGCTGCACTGCGGCATTGGTAGATGGCAGTACTTTGTAACGTTTATCCTATTGTATATTTGTACATCTAAACTACGCTTCGACGCAAGCTCACGTCCTTCTCAAGCTGAAACAATTTGGCTGGATAATAAATATTGCTCATAACATAGTGGTTATTCTTTTTCTTTGCGTATTATTTCTAAATTCACTGTTGACAAAAAATGTTAATAAACTGACTAAATTTATGTATTTTATGTAGTTATTATTATCAAGTATTTGTGAGTACTACAATATATATTTAGCGCAACAAATTATTCAATTATAATCCAAAGTAGTTTTCGCAGTTTAAGCAACTGTTTTACTAAACTGTTTTCCCACTTAAAAGGTTTATTCTGCGGAACGTAAGTGCCATAGATCAACATTTTAATAGCCTGATTTCCATGTATAGCATTACATTATCCACTGAGTACAGTAAAACGGCACAAAAACGTTTAGCACATACAAACTTAGTTGCTTAGGTACCACATTCGAACGTTAACCCATCATTACGGCACATAAATAAATTTACAAAAATCGCATATAAATAAGAAATTTTTCGTATATGTCTAAGTGGAACAACTGCTTCACACCAACCATATACAAGTTGTGCGAGGTGTAATGTTCATTTTACGAGCCGAAGAAGCGAAGTGAAAGACGACACGGATAGAGTGACAACCCATAATTTTATCTCTCTAATCTAGTAGGTCTTGAACGTTCATCTCTGCCATTCAAAAAACAACAATTACCGATATCAATTTCGATTTGAACATTTCGTCCGTGGCTCTTCGCACAATGCGATTGTAATAGCCCCACGCCTATGGCCGCATAATGATACATTTACTAATAATACTTCAAACCGGGTTACATCTACCTCGGAGCCCGTTTAAAATACTTTTCGTAGTCGCTTATTCATGAGAGATCTATTTTCCGTCGTAATTGCTCGAAATCAGTTTTCTAAATTGATAGATTGCACGCGTCGTTTTTCGTTATCTATATAATCTTCCACACAATTAATGTGTTCCCCGGGTGATTTTGTGGTCGTCGAAGAAAATGGGAATTTTCAATTATAGTGCTGTAAATGTAAATGTTTGCTTAAATTAGTTTAGTTAAGTATGTAAAATGAGATATGAGTAGGAATGTTTTCCATTTTTTTTTTCACATTAGAACTACTTGCAGTCATTTCTCCATGCAATCGTGTCTTTCTACTAAAGAGAGACGCAGTAGTTTTTGGAGTTCAAAGTAGTTGTGCCGGTCTGAGTACGCAAATCCGACATAAGTTTGTAAGCTAGAGATATACAGCGATAAAGGATAACGTATCGCAATTGGTAGTGTCTAAGTTCTATTCTCGGTGGCTGAGACCATGCAGACTTAAACTCATTTCCGTTAATTACGAGTGGTAATACAGGGATTACAGTTAATTTAGTTCAATTCCCCATCTTTAACACCACACAAACGCGTATGATATCAAACACATATTCTCGACTTTTTAGATAAACAATTTGAAAGGTGGGGAGAAGCTTAAAGGAATGGAAAATGGACAAATCACAACTATCCACAAAAAAACTGACGAAAAGCAGAATACCAACAGAGGAATCACACTGTTAGATGCCCCATATCAAATACCATCTACAACAAGGTCATAATGCTTGTGTACACCGGAATGGGTGATGTTGCCTAATGATAAGTGGATAAATAACTATAAATAATGGAATGAAAGTTACTGAGAACATTACTGGATCCGGTGAAAATCATAGAAAATGAATATATAGTTAGGAACAATAAGCAAATATTGTAAGAACTGAAAAATAATAATAATAGTAATAATTCATGCCTTCGCATCCCCAGCAGTTTTCGCCAATTACAGGGGCATCGACCCAACCATGAGTTATTATTAGCGATTTAAGATGTTCGTCTCTCAGCATTCGCCAAGGAGTGAGGAAAACCACGAAAACTTCACTCTGAGAGCAGTCCGTCGGGCTCGAACCAAGGATCCTGCGACTGATAGCCAAGCATGCAAACCACTAGACCATTCGCCGGGCTAAAAAGGAGAGGATACAATAAAATTAAAAAAGAAGAGAGTCAAATGCTTAAACCATGTGCTATGTGTGAGAAAAGGAACCAAACCGATAACATGTAATATTTTGCGGTTGTAGCCAATGGAAGAGCGAAGACGTGGTAAGGAAGTAGAACAATGTGGAAGGAGATAAGCGAAAAACTGGAAACGGAAGAAAGCACCAAGCGAGAAGATACTACTTCACACCCACATGGGATGTGATGATTGGTTTTGCATATACAGGATGGCTCTGATAAGGACACTATGGATATCTCGAGAAGTATGTGGGATGCAAAGTCGCTTAAATGGGAAAAAGTTGCTATTTTAGTACTAATAAGATGCATTAAAAAAAGTAAATTCCAAACACTACGAAGATACCCGAAAGAAACGAAAAAGCCGATGTTTTAGCCTTTTGACACAGTACCTTGAGTTTTAAGAATATGAAAAAAATGTCTTGAGATTTTTTATTTTAAAATAATATGGCTATAAGTTTCTGTAATCAGATTTACAATACATCGTTGTGGCTCTGAAGAACCATGGTCAACCATCCTTTCTTAAGTACGGTCCTGTATATTCTTTTACGTTCCCGACTTATATATTTTTGTACACTAAATAAGGTAGCAATAATTTTGTATTTGTTATTTTTTTTTCACAACTAGAAAAGTATAGTCTTTTACAGTTCCTATAGGTGTTGTAAATATTCGGATGATTTCAATAATCGGAAATTCACTCGGAGCACGGTGGTATATAGGATCATATTTGGTGTTTATTTTAAATGTAACTAAATCTCTATTAAACTTATTTACAACAAAAGTTTACTATTGTTTACTTTACTGAGTGAATGTAACTGTGTGATTTAAGTAAGCACAGTGTCTATGCACAACAAACACCGCCCGTCACACAGTGGACCGGGTCAATGTAATCAAGCGGACATCCGAGCAAAATATAAATTCTTGAGTTTTTCACATTTAGTGGCGATTTCATAATCTTGATTATATTTTCTATGTTATAGTAAAATCTTAAATCTCTATCACTGCTGTGTTTCTTTGTAAATCCTTTCCAAGTTGATCATGTTCGGCTGTCAAAATGAACTCTACAGAATTGGAGCCGGTTTGGAACCATTCTTTTTCACTTTTAAAACAAAAATCACGTCATTGTCGTAAAATATAATATATTTACCTGTTTTCTAAACTTGTTGGTATGCTATTTAGCGGTATTTAAAAAAAGTCTTTTATGATATTTCAAAGTCGAGGTTCTTTATTTTCATAAGTTACAAGTTTAATGATTAAAATAGTAAAATGCTCGCATATGCCCGCAGTTTTTATGATACAGTTAGTAACTAAAACAATTTGAGGTTGCTTTCATGTAAAAAAAAATCTGCTACTTTTTGCTTGCTATCATTTTTGTGTGTTTGCGATTTAGGCATGTTCATGGTTATTATTTAGTATTCAAAAGAGTTTCAAAAGGTCCAAATCAGTGCCAATAAGTGTTAAGTTCTTCAGTTTTCAACATTCTTTTCTAATTTTCCAAAAGTTAACTAAGAGGGTTTGAAAGTGGAAAACTTGAATACGAATAATGACGTTTATGCTTTCATTAAGCGTAAAAACCTAAGGTATAGTGACGTGTGTGAAACATTTCAAGAGGAATTGAATTTGTCCCCTCCCTGAAGCAGCGGAACATAAGTTTAGCATCCGATCCACTAATTTCGATGTTGAGTAATTCATATTGGGAGTTAAACACTCCAGAAATATCAACAGATGTAAGGAATATACTTCAAATTGACGATGAAGACTTTGAGATATTTTCTTCTTTACGAAAAAGACAAATTACTGAGTGCAAAAGCATGTTTACGTAAAACTAGTTATAACACTCACACGATGTTGAGTTGTTACCATTCAGTTTCATTATTATTTGGGTAGCTAAATCGTAGCCGTAGTGTTATCATAACAATTAATCAACACATCATGATGCAGCGATTTTTTTATTATTTCAAATTTATAACTTACCTTCATTTACGTTTCGACAACTAAGTGGTCTTTTTCAAAAAATAAAAATCTTGTGGTTTAATTATTTCATTTTGCAATCTTTACACTTAAGTAGAAAAATTTTCTTGTTTTTTCATAGCATAATATATTTTCGATCGTTTCATAAAGTTACTTTCAGCATGGTACACATTGGATCCATACCTGGTACGGATTGATGTAAAACCTGAACCCTCTCTTGGTGTTGTTAATATTAATAGTGTTCGCTATCAGTTCTCGTCCAAGACATTTTAACTTGTGATTACTTTGAAGTATATATGTCTACCAAAAGTTTCGGTGGATTTATTCAGTATAAAATCGTTGCACAAATTTTACGGATTTGGAATCATCCGATTCGGCGCAACTCACACTACTACAGGGCCTTCGTCAGTCCGCGCATGGTTATTACTAAATATATCTCTATATACTGTGACCAAAGTTCAGTAAGATATATATTCGAATTGCTGTATTGCTAAAAAGATTTTATCCCAATAGTATAATTTAGTTATTTCGAAAAGTACTTAACTACCTTTGCTGGTTTTACTGCTGTTCCTTTACGCATTATTTTTTCCAGTTTCTAACCCTTTAAGCGACAGAGCAAAATTTCAAAATTTTGATAATAGATTCTAAAGGATTCTTTCATCATATTTATCTAAAAGAGTATCCATACGACCTAGCTGGTATGTCTGTAGGGTTGTAGGAGTTGTTGCCAAACACACATTCCCATACAAACGAACCTTCGGCGGTTGTAAACCATACATCATCTTTCAAAGAAGAATTTCTTATTGCCGATTAACTGCACACCTGCGTTACGAGTCGAACGACTCTCAGGCGAAACGTCGAATAGAAACTGTATTACACCACCGAATAAATCTTGCCCGACTACCACTAAATCCCGCGATTTATGGCAGCGCACCTTTCGCAAAGCATACGCGCGCATTTAACGGATATATCGCGAGAAGCGCCGCTAGCTATAAACGACAATACCACTCGAGAAACCACCAACGTTACGAAAATTTATGTACCGCATTCCCGTGGTATCGCAATAAAAACAACAATGCACCGTCAACGTATCGGTGCGACTGATAAAAATTGTATTTATTTGAGAAAATTTATCGCCTCGTTTACCTAGACAGGAGCCGTACATCGCACGACGCCCATTAAAGTCTTAATAAGCAACAAATCAAAACCAACTCAACAATAGTATCAGTACACGCATGGGTCTTTCTCTGTCGTTGTGTGGAAGAGATGCCATCCTCACGATCCCTATATTCACACGCGTTCCCTAATGCCAAATATAGAAGACGCATTTAAATTCCGATTTCTCAGCATGCACTAAACTCTCGCATTATTTGCAGGCGACTTAATTATCTCAGCACTTTCTAAAGTTGTAGGATAAAAGTGGCGAATGGCACATATGTGGAGTGATACACACTACAGGTATTGTTTATTGTATTAAATATACATACACGAGAATTAATATGTATTCATAAGAATAATAAAAGTAGTTTTAATTTATTAACATCAGACAAGCTAATATACTATACAACACTGAATCGTATGCTATTATTATAATTGACCTAAATGTGATAACTGAAATTTTACATTTTCATACTTACTGCACCGGCTACTATCCATTAAACTGATTAAAAAAAAAAAATATTGGATAGAAAATTTATCACACAGAAATTCCAGATAATGTTGCTAGAACACTAACCTTAGGACCTAATTCTGCAACCCCTTTTAAAAATCTATAAATTCAATCACTGCTAACACAAAATTTGATCAAGACTTTGCAATGTTTAAAAAATAATTTTTAAATTAATTACAAAAATTCGTTTAAAAAAATAAAGCCAAATTACTTAATACCCCTCAACATAATTTACATGTGAAAGAAACGAAAAAAAAAATAAAATGAAATCAGAGACAGAGCTTATTATGGTTTCGCAATTTGAAATTTTGAGTCCCTTTTCCATACTACAACGCTAATTTAACTTTTATTGCTGCCACATGTTATCGTTTAGAAACTTTACTAATGTATTTTATTCACTGTTTTATTTACTAGGTACATAAACAAATAAATAATAAAATAGCCCCATGTTGCATAAATTTCTATTGTTAAGAACTTCTTGTTTTCAAATTCTACATATATTTGTCACAAATTACATCTTATAATTTGAAACCAGATAAAGGTAATAAATCTGTCGCTATGTATTTAGAAATTATAACTCAAAAATACAAGAACTATTATCAGATAACCAAACTTATAAAAAACTTAAATCAGACCCCAAAAATGGTTATCAAAAATTAAATAATAAACTTATCAATAGTTGCAAAAATAAAAAAATTCACTTCAATTAGCCACCACATTGAAAATAAATAATGCGCACCCTGCCAAAATATATGGGCTTCCAAAACTTCACAAAAAAACAACACCTTTAAGACCAATGATATCACGCCTAGAAAGTTACCTATATAATTTATCAAAATTTCTATTTCTAAGATAATTAACAAAAATCCATTTTATATAAAAAAAATCCTTTGACTTAAAAAACATTTTGACAATACACATATCAACCTAAGTGACACAATGAGTTCCCTTGATGTAGTGTCACTTTATACAAACATTCCTATTGATTGAAGAAAACCATTTGGAAAAAACTGGAATAATATTAAGGAACACACCATTACCCTTAACAGAATTTTTATGTTCTATAGAACTTACGTTGGTCCCCACTTATTTTCAATGTAAAGATTCTTTCCATAAACTAATAGAAGGTGTGGCTATAAGTGAATTAAGATACATAATCTAGCGTATTTAGCAATAAGAACCACTGCTACAGCAACAATGAAATGCCACCTAGACGTTCCTCCTTTACATATGGTGATATTGGGAGAGGTAAGAGTAGGGCATCGTAGATTGCAAGAAATGCCAAGTGGCAGATATGCAGGATCAGGACACAATAATTGCAACAATTATTGTCCTGCATGTGGAAGGCAACACAAAGGTTTGTCAAAGGGGTGCAATACATTTGAGTCAAATATTTGGTGTCCCACTCACTGCAGAAACTGCAGAGAATGGCCTACTTGCGAAATACGCAACCTGCCCCACCGCAGCTTTGGAGGTAATAGTAGATATCACCCTATTCCTCCTAGTTTTGAAGCCAGTGATCTAATAGGGTACACAGTAAATTTAAATGATTTCTGAACTGATGTGGGATAATTGAAAATGCTAACGGATGTAATCTTCGTAACCCTTAAGTTTGAGGAATTATTCGAAGCGCTAAATTCGAAGCGCTAATTCTCACCCTTGAGAATTGTTACTTAAGAAAGTCAAAATTTGAAAAATGGTAACGAGATGGTTGATAGATTGCCAAACCAAAGGGCTTGCAGGCAGTTGAATGGACCGGACCCCTTTCTGGGCATATAGGAGTGTAGGCAATAGTTATTCCTTTGGAAAGAAGCTAGTAGCAAAACGACTGTTCAACTCTATGCTAAACATGGGACGAGCTAAAACTAACATATGTCGTTTGGACGAACATAAAACTGAGACTGTGTCTTATCTTTCTTCTCATTTTTATCAGTATTTTTTGATATTTCAGTCCTTTGTGTCATTTTCTCCGCGCAGATCGACCCAAAAGTCCCGTTTTGGTGGATAACTTTGTGCGTTTCAACCGTGTTACATTTTAGTTTTGCTACTCTTAAGAAAAGGTTTTCGCTAACGCGAAACTGAACTTAAACTTGTAGTTTACGCATTTTTCGATGCTTATGTCTACTCTTCATTTTTTTAGAGTTTTTTTTTTATATAGTACCGTTAGTTTACTGTAGTTATGCATAACCTGATGCATGTAGCTACAAGAAATACCTCAGGGAAGACTACTCCTGGAATTAGAGCCGAATTTTGAGATTTAAACACAACCGGTGTATTCCGAAAAAAATGGGAGAATCGTTTTCTGTTAATTTAGAGGTATAAGACTTTCATCGAGCCAAGAGGTCTATGCATTGGGGAGGTTCCTTCGTCCGTTTTTGCCGTTGCTTTTTACTTGGGCGTTTACCTTGGTACTCAATACGATGTGAATCAAATGACTTAAAAATATGTAAGTTATTGCTGGCTGTATCGTCCATAATTCAAATCTCACTAAGATTCATCGCTGGTATCTGAACAGTGGTCTAAGGACTAAGATACATAGATAAATGTGTAGTTGTATCGAACATGAAGTAATAATAATAATAATAATGTTTATTGTCATTCGTTCGTAAGAACATCGACATTGTCAATAAGCATATAAAATAGATACATATATACATATATTATAATAAAACAGACATACATATGGGAGTCAAACAGAAAATTAAAAACTATGCACTTATTGTTAGATACTCGTATATACTGTAACACGTGTTGTCCAGTAAATAATTAACTACCGCCCTTCTAAACAGGTTAAGTGAAGATATCTCTTTTATTTATTAATTTTCTGTTTGACTCCCATATGTATGTCTGTTTTATTATAATATATGTATATATGTGTCTATTTATATGCTTATTGACAATGTCGATGTTCTTACGAACGAATGACAATATACATTATTATTATTATTATTATTATTATTATTATTATAAGTCATTTAACCCCCCAATGCATCAATATGAAATAAATCATGTCTCTCTCATTAGAGAATCAATTTTCAGCAATTTCCTTTAACAATAACCAACATTTTGGTGCCTTGCAAAAAGATTCTGTGGTTATAATTATGCAAAATGAAAAGGTCACACTAAAACATTAGTGATGCTTCATATGAGACACTCAGGGCGATAGCTTCAACAACCTCTGCGAAAACAAGATTTAAGTTTATAGTTTTTCAACCACCAACCAACATCAGTAATGTCCTTACCGTCATTCAACACCACAAATGATGATTATGGTATTTTGGAGACAATGCTTTAACTTTCAAATTTGGCAAGTTGGCAAAAACAATAAAAATTAATATGATTAGATAACGCCATGGAGATAACATTCCAAACAAAATCAATGGTTGCAGTGGTAATTGTAGCAAAGGAACAAATGGAGGTAGTCCACACATCCTAGTGGAACACCTGATGTAGGTTTAAATAACCTGGCCGTAATATATGCATGTACGAATGATTACAATAAGTCTTAGGATAGCACTCGATGTGAATCTAACTTAACTTGTTGCTGTCCCTGTTATATCGTTTCGTGATAGCAGGAGATAGTAATAGTTTTGTGGAAGGTTCAGCGCTGTGGAGTATCTTAAGATCATATGTGGTCGACTGTAACTGTATTACGCGTAATACTTATTGCAATTATGGCTTCACGCCCTTAGCTCTTAGTATTTAAGAACGTGTGAAATTCTACTGTAAATACTTATTCTCTTGCAACCACCGCGTACCTAACATAAGCTAAAAAACTTACTTTCTACCCAGTGTCGCCGTCGCAAATCAAAAAGAATCCTTTTGTACCTATCGTTGCACACTTCGAAAGAATGCATGTCCTCAAGAACCAAATATAGCAAGTATCTATAAATCCCAAGACCTCAGCGTGTCCCGAGTGAGTGGTACTGGTACATGTATACAAAGAACACTTAATTATCCGCGTGCTTTCTAAAAGTTATATTGAAGAAAAAAAAAATAATGATCTAACCCATTTCAAAGCGCCATATAAGAGCTGCATTTATTGTATATACAGATACACATAAGAACGTGTTACGGATTTTGTGTCTTCGTCGACACAGGATTGAATATATATGTTCTATGTATCTGTTCTGAGGTACAAGGTATGCATGTTGTATATAGTACAACATCTAATACGATTTTATTTCCTTTACATTGAAACGTTCCCAGTCAATAGATCTTCAATCGTGATAAAGATATCCATGTCGGATCTTATTAAATGGGACAGCCGAGATGTGAATTCAATCACAATTTGATACGAATGGGAAATCGAAACAACAAAGACAAGGAAAAATAAGGACAAAGGAAAAGACAGAAAACGCGCGCGTACTTACGCTAGTTTTCTCCTCCATTCGCGCCAGTCAGCATATACTAGACAGGTATTGGCGGCAAACGGACGCATAAACGAATAGGCACGCAGTCGAGAAGGAAATAAATTTAATTGAGCGTTCAGACTTCCGTTAAAAAGATTTATTAACGTACCATACGACAGTGAATGGGGAAAATATCGCGTAGAGTAGATTTATGAAATTTATTCTCACAACATATTTCTGGACACGGCAAAAAGTCGTGGTTACCACAAAATATACATAAAATATTCAGGTCATCACGTTGTAAAATTGTAGAATGCCAATAAGGTTGTGTGGAGTTTGCTAATTGTTGATATAAATGAGTTGTCAATCATTATTATGTAAATAATGGTCAGCTAATCATCGATTATCGATTACAGATGTTCTAATTTTTATACACAACAAAGTTGTATGTGTGATTTGTGTCATATGAAACTACTAGGGCGTTAACACAGGTCCTTGTGTAACCCCCACTCTCAGAAGTGCATGCAAGCAGCCGGCTAAACTTCAGTGAAGAAGGGTTGGGTGTAAGAGTATCTACTCTTAATGAAATTAAAAATAAAATTATATATGTGAAGGGCGCCACGTGACTTGTAACTAAAGTCAACAGGTAAGTAGCACGGACAATGGCAAACCATGAAATCCCGAGGTAAGTAATGAAACAAATAAATAAGGGTTGCACACCGCACACAAGGATAAATGAAAGTCAAGTGCAAAAACACACATATAATTATTACCAAATTAGATACTACAATAGCAGGTAAGTGACGATCACAATAATAACTTTACAATTAATGAGGAAATTTAATTAGAAAAATACATTAACTCGTTCAAAAGAAAATATCCAGAGTAATATTTTAGTGTTATTCAGGTTTGGTAGATATTGTATGCAAAGTAAATATATTTCAGGTATATATTGCTGTGGACGAACACCTTGTTTTCGCGAGAGTTGTTTTTTTTAAGTTGCACAGATGTTCATGTTTACTCCGATTTGCCTTTATCAATGTTTCGTGGGAGTTTCCTCAAATTCGTTATGTTAATTTTTAAATAAGATTTAGTTAATGATTTGATTGTTTAATTTATTTATTTAAATGTTCAGTTTGTTTAAATTAATTTCACTTTTTAATATGTTTTGCATTTGCTCATGTTGTTCATGTACTTCCTAGAAGTTTTCTTCTATGATCTCTGCGCGTTGCGTTGCACGCAGCTGTTGTTTATATGTATACGACTGTTTAACTGTTGTAAGACTTAGTTCCGAGATTGACTCAAGAGTAAGTAGATGTAAATTTGTATTTCATTGCTGCCATTTTGTGTTTTCATTTGATTTAAAGTTTTGTTTCGCTTAATTTGATTTTATTTCGTCCATCACGGAACTCGTTTAATAGTAATTATTATTATATTCTTGTGTACACAATTAAGATATAAAATCATTTATTATTTCGTGCAGGAAGATAGATATTTTAGTTAAAAGAATTAATTTTTCGTTTTTTTAATTTTGCTGTTTTGTAATTATTTATTAATCACCTCGGGTTGGGTGAATAGAAGCTTTGTGCTTGCTTTTAGTTTCCATTTATGTAAATTTACTTGATTTGTCCACGTTTGTTTTAATTTTGAAACCACGTGGATTGATTGATATAGAAAAAGGATTATCTTCCTGAACTAATTTGTTTTTTGCTTTGTTAGAGGATTTAGCATAGTCCTTTTGTAAATTAGAGTCTAATGCAGTTTTTGATTTCGGCCAGAGGCCTAAGTTCATTTTTTTTTCTTTTTTTTATAATAATTCTTGTTTGTTATTTAACGTCACTCTAATTTTTGTTCTTTTATTTTTGTTTAAACCTTTTAAATTTTTGGGGTATTAAAGAAAGTCAGATTTCTTGCACCCACAATTTACTTTTCGTGATTAGTTTTAATTTGCGAGGGTAACCCTGAATTTAATGGTTTTTTTTGCGCCCTTTTAAAAATTTATCCGTTGAGCTAGCTAACTTAATTTTCTTTTTGCTTTTTCTTTGGTACATTCAGTACACAGAATATGTATGTGTGAATGCTTTTTTTGTTTGATAATACCGGTAGGTACATACAAGCCGGTTCAAAAAATAAAAGAACTGAGTAGCTCTTTTATTTTTGAATCTGGTAGAGTTACCAGATTAAAGTCGATGTTTCCGTATGTTGGCAGCCTCGTAGAAAGATATGACGTTCCAAAATAGGAAGATTCCCTCATAAACGAGTCATAAGGTCCAAGAGAAGTGTGATTGCAGCCCTGTGATGATCCCAGGTGCACGTGCTCACCTTCTTCCACTTCCATATATCAGCGTCCTGACACCGACGTGTACTTCTCTTACGAAAAATATCTTTCTTCGGGTGTTGTTACCTCAAAATCTAGGCGGTGATGAAAAACTCACGTGAGCGGAGTCAGCATCCAGGAGGTGACGATGTGATTATAAATCCGGAGTTATCCGTGCGATTGATCGACCAAAAAAGGACGATAAACTAAAGATCAACTGCTCAATCAATTTGTGTACTAGATTACAAATCCCGATAAAATCGGTGAGTCTATTTTACTTTCAAACGCAGTAAATTTTCAACACAATATCTAGGTACACCAATCACTTATCCTACCTCTGCGCTAGTTAGAATACTTCTCTCTTCGTCCTCTCCCAACAAACAACGTCGCTTCTTGCACACCAAAAAACACAACCCGCAAAAAGGCAAACAGGTGAGTTCGCATACAATATGATACGTTTAGCTGAAATAAATTAAATAAATTAGTTTTAATGTTTAAAGATGTAAAATGATAATAAAGAAATAAATTTATAATAGGTAAATAAAGAAATTATTACATATTCCACGGAAGACTGGGATACATGAATATATTTCTGCATTGCATTTCTTTAGAGTACGTTCATCCTTGTGAGTTAATAGGACGTACTGAATACCTCTTTGAAAGGCAGGAAATTCAACTGGTAGCATTACGGCAAGCACTATATTCATACAACATTTTAATGCAAATAGAGTGTTGAACACGGACTGCATACTTTGCAGTTATTCCCTCATAAAGTTGCAAGGAATTTAGGGCAAATTTAGTACTAACAATGAAGGCAATCTCTCTGTGTACCAAATATATATTGACTAAACTAATTAGAATTAACTTATTGTTAAATATTAGAATAGGTATTGCTGTTGTTCTATTTACTTTCAATTCATTACGTTGCTTCATCTTTCTACTATTAGGAGATAACTTCACGTTGTGCGGAAAATTGAGGAGCTACCTGGGGAAGGCACACTTATCGGAATGTCAAGGACGCGGGTGCTGCCTCTGCCAAACTGTGAAAGATAATAATATTAATTTGCTGAGTATCAGTAACAAAGTCTGAAGCGGTTTTTTAGATCCTATTCCCAGAGTAAGATCTTTTCATGGTTTTGCCTTATTCCTTGGCGAATACTTGAAGATAACTAGTCATTCCATGGCACAAATATAATAACAACGGATGGCTGACCAATTTATTATATTTTTATTATTAATAATAATTCTAGGGATATTATTTAGTTAGAGTAAGAATCGTTAAGAAGTCCATATATTACTTAGTAGGTAGCCTACAAAAAAGGTGTTTAAACCGTCAATAAACTGTACAGAACGATATAAAATAAATAATGCCGTGTAAATAGGCAAGGAAAGAAAATGTCGGTCAACATTATTTTTGTCTGATATTGTGCAATAAAATTATATTTGTCGTGAGTTTATAATATTTTGTTAGCGATTTTTTGCCGCTAGTGCGTAATTTCTCATGGAATAGCATCCCATCTTTTCTTCCGTTCGACTTGTTTTGAAGCCCTAGTATGTACACAGGGTAGTCCACGGAGTTCATTAAAAGTTCATGTAAGGGGTCCAGTAAAAGTTTATGATGTTCTAATATTTGGTACCATTATCTGTTTGATTTGAACTGTAAATGTAAAATACTTTAACTAAAATATCACTTACGGTTGACCGGAAATGGACATCAACTTTGTTATTTTATGTAGAATGATATGTTTTTTTATTCGTTTTTAGATTCTACGACCATAAATACGTCAGTCTTCGTTAGCTAGTCCTATAGTTACATGTTGCCGTTTTTGAGTTATTTAAGATTTTCTTTTTTCTTTAGTAATAATTATTGCATCATTCAGAAATTAATGTCTCGGTTAATACTGCAAGTAGAGGCTCCGGATCTGCTATGTTGTGAATGTAGATTTAACTGTAAGAAACGGTACGCACACTTCACATTCTAATATATAGAGTGTTCAAAACTGAGAAATGAAGTGACATATTTTCAAATGCAAAAAACCTTTTTTTTTTTAAAGATAGAACACCCTGTATTTTAATTCAAAATTAGGATTAATGCTGATATAGAATGATAAGAGATGATATTTGCTTCCCCATTTCGAATCAAAATACAGGGTGTTGCATTTAAAAAAATGAGTTTTCTGTATTTGAAAATATGTCACTTTGCTCTTCAGTTTTGAACATCCTGTATGTTAGAATGTGAAGTTTTCGCGCCGATTCTTAGAGTTACATCTACTTTCATAACATAGCAAATTTGAAGTCTCTACTTGCAGTATTAAGCGAGATATTAATTTCTGCATAACGATGCACTCATTATTACTAAAAAAGAGAAAATCTTATATAACTCAAAACGGTAACATGTAGCTGTAGGAATAGCTAATGAAGACGTAATTATGGTCGTAAAATCCAAAAGTCTAAAAAAATTCTACCACTCTATTTAGAACAACAAATTTGACGTTCATTTCTGGTCAACCGGAAGTAATATTTTAGTTAAAGTATTTCACATTTATAGTTCCAATCGAACAGTGTCAAAATCTCAAATATAAGTAAATAAGAGAACATCATAAAGTTTTAATGAATCACTTACGTGGAATACCCTGTACACAAATCATTTAATTAGCGGTTATTTTTTAACATCCTACATAAATCTTCAACATAAAATAACTTTGATTTTAATTATTTTACTAAATTTAAGCAACAAAATTTCCTCTAAATCCGAGGCCAACCCTAACCCCAATAAAATGGAAGACTGCCTGGATCCCACCGCTGATTTTTCTTGGCAACATATGAAAGGGACTACCCGGTTTTTCTTACCTTTGGTGCATCTAGTTATTAAAAAAAAACAGATATGTCGTCCAGTAGAATCCTACCACAGAAAATGATGCATCAGCAATTAGCTTATACACATAAGTAACAAAGTACTTCTTCAGTTACTATTTTAATTGATCTTCTATCTTCATACATATATTTCCATCCAAAATTTCCATAACAATTATTTAATCATATTATTTAAAAATAAGAGGAAGACATAACACTTTTGATGTTTATTTCTAAGGATGAATACATGCATTTGTATTGTTTATGTAATAGAAGGCATATGAAACTAATCAACAGCTGATAACTGCAGTACCTTCCTTATTTTCTTGTGTGCTTAAC
This sequence comes from Protaetia brevitarsis, assembly GCA_004143645.1. Classification (NCBI taxonomy): domain Eukaryota; kingdom Metazoa; phylum Arthropoda; class Insecta; order Coleoptera; family Scarabaeidae; genus Protaetia; species Protaetia brevitarsis. The sequence goes on along the minus strand of RXPK01000016.1, from coordinate 555,790 downwards.
ATTTATTTCCTCGTAGAAATTCTCCATTTTCCACGTATGCCATGTAGTGATGATAATTATTATTTATCACGAAATCATAAACTAACCGAAACTCGATATTTATACACAAACTTCCTTCATTCGACACAATTTCAAAGGTATCACATTTGCGGAACTTTGTTGGATCAATAAGCATTAACAAACTTGAAGAAAGGACACGCGAGGGAAGCATAAAAATGGCAAATATTTTGTACTTTTTTAGCATATCCATTCATCTTTTATTGTAAAACACAGCGTTGGTGTAAAGGAATATAATACTTTCACGGGTTTTCCTTAAATGCAGGCATATCGATAAACAGGAAAATCACTGATACTTTTCGTTTATGCAAGCGAAAGTCGCAAATAAATTATACGTATGCAACGGAAATTCTAGAAACTGCAAGCAGCTGATATAAATATATATCACTACTACAAATCTTAAGCAGCTAATTACATATAGTAGACAATAATCAAATAACTCGATCTTAACAATCTATTTCCCATAATATCTAGGAACGTGTCAACAATACTTTAAAAAAGGATCAGTGGCATTAATCAAATGACTTTCCTATAGTAACTGTTATTGGGAAAGTGTACTGCTAAGTTGATTGTACCTTCGTTTCTTCTATTGGAATCACAGTTCATTGTGCCTCAATAAACCGTTTACGGTGTAAACAAACATTAGACACCCACTAGTACACTCAAAGAAAGAATAACCCATCCAGTTTAACAGAGAGAGAGAAGACGAGCGTTGTACCCTCCCCCATTACCGCACTGTCTTCCTTCTCACTCAAACAGGACGGATTGTTAGGTATTTCTCTGGTTGTACTAAATTATGACGGAAAGTATAACGTTATATTTCATTTATGATATGGATTAAAATGAAACAAGGGGCGTTTTCCAGGGGCACAATCTATGAGTTAGAAATGGTTTAGAAAAATTTAGGGTGACGTCAACTGACGATTGCCGTTTCGCATAACTTTTACAGAATGACATATAAAAAGTTACATGCGATTTTATAAGAAAATATTAAAATATGGACCAATTTTCTATATCGTTTTCATATCTGTTTCATTAGCTATCATGCAAAAATGAAGGACTTTACAGAGATTTTATGACAGAGGCAAGCTACATATATTTGCTTATGATAACATAAATATTACCTTTTAAAGTTTAAGAGTTTAATATGATTAATTTGTCGCCAGAATAACTAAACAAGCGTCTTCTATTATACTGATAGGGCAGTTTCACTGCTTTTCCAACCAGACGATCTACAGGGAAGTTAAGAGCTAATGAGAAGACCTGATCTGTACTCACTGTCAGTGCCGTAAATCAATCAATCAGTCAAATTTTAGTATAATTCTGACCTAGTGAAGCATATTCAAAAAAAAAAAACACGAAACTTAAACTAATTAAAGAGTTTCTAAGAAAAACAGATTGTATTTATTTCCCATCAATAGTGAGAAGCCTGTGTAAGTGTGACGGATGTTGATCATGAGCAAATGTTAATCTGTCCAGATTTGAGAGCACAATAAAATGGCGATACTTTATTACCCAATACCCAATTCTGTTGAATGTAAGGTTATTGAATCATCATTTCTTCCTCATTCTTGAAAATGTGGAAGCAAACATCCTTGCAAAAAGGGTACTACGGATCAATTTCAGGCACCCGAACCTGCCATTGGCATCGCACCTATACTAGCTAACCAGCAAATAAAATAAAACTCTGGGCTCCAATACGGGAATCAGGCCCTGATTTGGTACACGGGAAAGAGTGTATTACACTTAGTCATGCCAGAACGGAACAGCTCTAAAAATGTCAAGGTGATTGTCTCTATCTTTACAGATCACTGTAAACTTAAAAAGCACCTACCTGCACAGTGTCGGGCTCTCTGATGAGACTGAATGCCGACTGTAGAAGACGACAAGACAGTTGATCATATTTTCTGTCACTGCCCTGCTACTATAAGAATCAACTATGTAGCCTTTGGAAAGGCTGATCTTCCCTAGAGACCTGAAAGCCGCTCTACAATAGGCCTTGTAGTCGCAGTGGATAAAACAATTAATCGAACTATGCGGATGCTATCTCTTACTTAATTCAGCCTTATACAAGGCGCATTTCACAAATCATTCTAATTTTGGTTGCGTAAACGTATAACGGTGTTGGGTATATCACTCTCCCAAAGCTTAGCTCCATGTACAGATTATCTTGTGCAATTCATTGACTAGATTAAAATATCTTTCTTTAAACTTCGTAATTACCACGCAAATTTTAAAATTAATTTATACAGCTGATATTGAATCAAGAATAAGGTGTATAATGTGGGGTTCCAGTAGAGATATTCAAAAAGTTCTCCTCGTTCAGAAGAGAGCTCTTCGAGTGATGGTTGGAGCAGCGCCACGGACATCGTGTAGCGAGATCTTTAAGGAGCTTCATCTGTTGACAGTGGTAGCACTTTATGTTCTTGAAGTAGAAATTTTTGTACATAAATATAAAGATCAACTTATACTAAAAAATAATACACCCTATAATTATTATAGCAGAAAAAATGATATTCAGATGCCCATGCACAGGCTTTCGTTAACGAATAAAAGTATTTTATGTACTAGTATTAAAGTCTATAATCACTTGTCATCCACAAGGTCGCAACCGATGTATACTTTTAAAAGAATGTTGAAGAAGTTCCTTTTACCCATACCTTTCTACTCAACAGATGAGTTTTATAAGAATACCTTCTGATTTTCTCTTTCTACTGAAACTATAATATTATATAATTATATATAAAGTTTATGCTTTATAGCTTCTAGCATTTTTATTGTTCATTGCTTTTTCTTCTTTATTTACTGACGTTTTCTTGAATTTGGAAATAAATAGTATTATTATTATTATTATTATTATTGTCATCTTTGCAGAGTATTTTATTTCTGTGTAGGTAGATACTTGGAAAAAAAAAATGTAAAGCACTTGCAGAGTCAAACGTGATGGCTAAACGTTTTAACGATTATATGTAGCTTGTATTTATAAAGTATCCACGGGTAATATACATTAATTCTGTGATTTTGTAGCTACATGGTGCTTCATTAGAATGTATTTTTTTTCCAATTTGATGTTACAATAAAGTTATAAACACACTGGACGGAGTGCGTTTATTACGCAAATTAGAAAAAATAACACAAAGAACTCGTTTCATAAAACCTTTCTAGACTCGTCCTTTGAAAATATCTGGATTCGCTGATAAAACTGCATTTACAAAACTAGTTCTTTAATATACCATATTCTAACACTAACAAAAGAAAAAAAGGTGGGCAAGAATTTTAATGTAGAATAAATAGGACACGCTTAGATCATTATAAAGTTAGGTTGTATATTGATCGATTATAGCTTCTTTCTTTCTCCGGGGTCATGTTGAAGCCGACAAACAAGATTATTCTACTTCATCTGAATACTTAATTGCACCGTATCAGAAGCTATTGTAAGTAGATACACGTTTAAAATGTGTCTACAATGTCGACAACAGCACAGATGCACATGCACGATCACGAGAGTAATTACGGGAACACAATATGTGACAAATTGCGAATGAAGTTGACGCTGGAATCGGGTTACCGCGAACACATACATCCATGATTAATAATGGCAACGTACACAACTTGTTTATGCACTTATTTGCGGTGGCTCATATAAGGTATTTTTCAATTCCACAAAATAGTTGGCGTTGATAGTGAGGTAATCGCCAATATACACAGGATGTACTAATAGTAGGTTAATCTTAGATATGTGATACAGCTGTCTCAATAATAATCTCATATCATTCTACATTCTTACATTAATAAGGATTCCTAACTCCACTACATTAATCCCCAGATTCTGAAAGTAATCTGCTTTAGAGTTTCTAAGTTACATATAACTGTTACATTTCATTGAAAAAAACACGTATTTGAAGGAAGGTATTTTTACATCTATGAGCTTTCAAATCAAACCACCAGTTAACAAACGACCAAGAAATTAAGCGCACTGAGAAAAAAGGTTGTGATAAAATTTTTATTAAGTAATTTTATTAAATCTATTTGCCTTGTTTTCATGTTAAAATTAAAGCTTTTTAAAATTTAAAATTCTGAAAAAGATATTGTTTACAGATTTACAGAGATTATGTATGATAATTGAACAGTTTTGAAAACGCCAATGTTGACATTGGCGAAACGTCAATAAAAGTTTAATTTTCTACATTTAGAATTTTAATATTCCAATTTTCGAAAAACCAAAATTCCTTAAAGAATTGTGAAGGAAACAGAAAAGAAAATAACCAGGTATAATATTACTGTATGTGGTATTTCTAAGTGACGTTAAACATAACGGGGCTAATAGTAACTGTGAGCTCAGTGTAATTTTTAAAGTGCAACTGTTTTTCCGTGAAATGGGACATAAATACTTCGGAAAGTTTCTGTGCCCTGCTAAACCTGACGGCTACACATTACTATAAAATGATTTCGACAAAATTTGTCCTGAGAAAAGCAGCAAATTATTTCAGTTTCTGTACGACGTTATGCTATCCATACCGCCAGCTTCTTCATAATAAATAGCTTAGGTATCATGAAGGAGCTGCCAGATTTACGGACTGTTTATTGAATTGATATAAGGCTTACCCTCAATAAACAAAAGTTATTGTACCTAAATTGGTTTCCTATTATATTGATGTAACTCTTCATATCAAGTGGTTTAGAATTAAATAAAAATATATAATTTAGATTTAAAACTATCTGATAGTTGAAATAAAAGGGAATGTTAATTTGAATAAAAATTTTCAACAAAAAAATGGTATTTGATTTTAATATATTTATATTTAATTTCAGCACAAAAATTCTCACATCAGTGCACTCTATCCAAATATATTTATTTAATGCTTTTAAATTCAACAATAAAATTATATGGATTAGCTATGATGTGGTCATCAGAATAGCCCTGCTAAGGATTTTTCAATTCCATAATAGTTGGCTATGGAAATATATATATCTGTCTGGTATAAATTGCCTATGCGTTTTTTATCATGTATATGCACTGGTGTGTACACTATATAATGCAAGATAGACGTATGAACAATTTATACCTCAGAGATATGTATATATATTTCCACAGCTAACTATGAAATTGGGAAACCAAAGTCCTTATCAGGGCTACTCCGATGACGGCAATAGAAACAAAATGTCATATTTAAATAATCCAATAGACAATACTATCGCTTTCCGAAAGAAGGAAATCTTTAAATAATAAGTGAATGTATAGAAATTGCGTAAATCTTTGAAGTTAAAAATAAACCAACGTGAGCAATAATTTGCATATCGGTAAAAGAACAAAAACGTTTTTCAACTTTTCTTCATTTATTCCAATCGAAGATAAACCGATTTAAGCACATAAATTAATTCTATTAGCATATCGTATTCTAAATACATCAATAACATGTAATAAACGGAGGAAATCAGTTAAGTGCTAACCGATAATTACAAACCGTAATTGAAAACGACTTCAGACACCGCAACGGAGATCTCACCGCGCGACTTCCAGTTCATTATTTATGCAAACCAATAAGGAGAAACGTCGGCATTATACAAACATGACAACTCGATCAGTTAAAATAAAAAATCCCACATAAAATTTTAGTAAATAATCGAGATCGGTAACACGTATGAGTTAATAATTCAAAATCCCAAAACCAAACTGCAAGTCGTGAACTGTGGGTTTGCGTGAGTTAAAGGAACTTATCAGAGTGATATCGCTAGTGACAGTTTAATTAGCATTAGGTGTAATTAAAGATAAACGTCTTGCAGCTAATTCAACAAATTAACTGATTTGGTGTACCTACATTAAAATAAATCTAGGGTTAAACCGATCCAAGAAATTGATTTTCTATCAAGATTTCCTTCTTACTTTACATGGTACAACGAAAGAATGATAACTACAGTTTAAACACCTATACTGACTCATTAATATACAATCAAGGAACTAAGATAAAAAAATAATTTTATTTTCATAATTTTTGGTGCGATGTGCGTGGCACGGTAAAGATCTCTCTTTATATCGCTTAGTTCTAGTGCTCGTATTACTCGTTATTTTTATTATGTTATATGGTTGGAATCTAAATTATATTACCTATGCGATTGTATTTAGTGTGTTTTCGTATCTTCGGAAATAATCTTGGTTTTGGTCATTTTATGTAAGTAGCCTAGTCTTATCTGTTCATTCAGCGAAGGCCTTTTTGTATGCGTTGCGTTTTGTGTGTTTATTTTACGCACCTACACTTACATACATACGCATTTTCTTTCCTTCTTGCACCGTGGTCTGATCCTGTGTGTGTTTATGTGAGTCACCTTGACGGACCCCTAGGTGCAGAAGCATTGTGCCCTTGTACTACTCCTTACTCTGTGCCTACCAGTATATCTCTACCTCTGTATCTAATTTTTTATTAATTATTTGTTAATATGTCTGCTAAAGTAATCAATTGCGAGTGTGGCTGCAGATCTACAGAGGTTGAGCATAAAATGTTAGAGTGCACTGTATGCCGAAGGGCGTTCAGACATGTATGCGTAGATTTAACTGCAACTGAAGTTCGGACAATTAAAACTTGCGGTTCATTGGGAAATAGTATTAATGAATTAAAAGCCGCGATCTTAAGTCTAAAAGCCGAAATACAGTGCCCAAAAGTAGAATCAGTTAGTGATTCTCTATTTGAGGAATTATTACATGAACTAGACGAGAGATATACACGCAAAAATAACTTAGTTGTATTTAACTGCTCTGAGTTTCACTCGCGTAACTCTAATGAGCGTATAATGCATGATTTATCTACTGCCAAAGAACTTATTTCTACTTTATCAGCTGATATTAATCCAGAGAATATTCAAGTTTTTCGTGTTGGCCGCTTTACTGATAATCAGGATAAACCTCGCCCAATGAAAATTAAGTTACTGGATTCAAGACATCTCTTGCCTGCAATAAAAAATGCAAAGCGTCTACGTGCTGACCCTAATTTCGCTCATTTGTCTATTGCACTTGATCGGACTCCGCGTCAAATCTCATACTACAAGAAGATCAAATCTAGTCTTCAAGCTCGTGTTGCTGCAGGCGAAACCGATCTCAAGATCAAATACCAGGGTGGGGTACCAACGATTGTTTCTGCTATGCCTTTAAACTAACTTTGCCCAACAGTGATTCCAACAGTGTTAATCCCAACGAAGTGAGTTTTTATTATCAGAATGTCCGTGGACTTAGAACCAAGACCGATTTATTCTATACTAATATGTGTGTGTCTGATAATGATTTTGTATGTCTTACAGAAACTTGGTTGTCTAGTTCTATAAATATTAACGAGCTTTTCCCTCCAGACTTTACAGTTATTAGACAAGATAGACAATTTGATATCCTAAACAAAAAGCGGGCGGTGGAGTTTTATTTGCATACCGATCGCATTTTCGTGTCCAACAGCTTGATTTATCTCACATTATTAGTAACCTACCGCATATAGATATTATTGGATGTAAACTTTATTTCAATTTTGTTAAGCTATATGTATTTGTAGTTTATATCCCACCTAATACAAATATCACTGATTTTGAAAATTTTCTGAACTACGTTGAGCAGCTTAATATAAATTATGACGATAGAATTATTATGGTTGGCGATTTTAATGTTCCTAATTTTGTCGATGATGATATTAATGACAGTAAGAGTCACATTATTAATAATTTTATTAACTTTCTTAATCTACACCAAGCTAACACTATATGTAATACTAATGGTCGTCTACTGGATTTGCTACTAACTAATACTACAGAAATTACTGTCACGGCCAATGATGCTCCACTTGTTGCCGAGGACGACTTTCATCCTGCTCTCAGCTTCTCATTGCCTGTGAATTCAGAACGTACTCGCCCGCTTCCAGCTGTTCCTAATACAGATTATATAATTTTCGAAAAGCAATTATCTTGGTTTATATCAGGCGCTGCTTGACACAAACTGGTCTTTCCTTTAACAAATTTAACAATTGTAACGACGCCTGTGACGCTTTTTACTCGAAAATATACCAACTTTTTTGCGATTTTGTTCCTCTTAAAGTTAGTCTTGCTTCGTCATATCCCATTTGGTTCGATAAAACTCACATTAAGAATATCAAGCGCAGAGATCGGTATCGTAAGTATGGCCGCACTGGAGATTGGAATAAATACAAGGAATTACGCTCGATTATTAAACGTGACTCTCATCGACTTTATGCAGCTTACCTTTCCAATATTCAGTCTCGAGTCAAAAACAATCCTAAAGAGTTCTGGTCATATGTGTCGGCTAAGAAAAATTCCTTACGCATCCCTAAATCTATGGTGGACTCTAAAGGCGAATCTATTTCTACGCTTCCTTCAATTATAAATGGTTTTCAGACCTTCTTCGCTTCCGTATACTTGCCGAGTTAAGCACCTTGCGATGCTTTTTATTATTCTACACCATGTTGCTCCACTATCGCGGTTGCTTCCATACCTGAAACGGATATCTTACACTGCTTAAAGACTTTAAAAAACAGCAACACCATGGGTCACGATAACATACCCAGTTTTTTTCTTCGTGACTGTGCTCAGATTTTTGTTACTCCTTTACACTATCTGTTTAATTTGGCGTTAAAAACCTCTGTTTTTCCTGATCTCTGGAAAGTCACTAAGTTATGCCCGGTTCACAAGAAAGGAGATACTTCCGTAATTACTAACTATAGACCTATAGCAGTTATTTCTAACTTTGCCAAGGTATTTGAAAAATGCTTATATATCGACATTTATCGTCAGTTTAAACCTCAACTTTCTGAGCTTCAACATGGTTTCGTTGCCAAACGATCCACTATCACTAACTTAGCTATTATCACTCAATTTATTTCTGAATCTTTGGATAACAACGAACAAGTTGATGTTATTTACACAGATTTCTCGAAAGCCTTCGACCGCATTGACCATAATCTTCTCTTATTTAAACTCAATTCTGTTGGCTTCTCACCCAACCTTACTTCGTTATTCTCAACGTATATTCTTAATAGAAAGCAGTATGTGTCATATATGGGTCATCAATCCAGCTTTTTTTCCCCAACATCAGGGGTGCCCAAGGAAGTAACTTAGGTCCGCTCCTATTTCTGATCTATATTAATGATCTGTGCTCTGAACTCAATTGTGATAGTTTATTATATGCTGATGATCTTAAATTGTTTTCCAAAATTACTACTTCTAACGATTGCGAATTTCTCCAACAACAACTTCATATACTTGATTCATGGTGTTCTAAAAATAAAATATCTATTAACATCTCCAAATGCAATGTTCTCTCCTACACTCGAAAATCTAGTACTATCACTTATAATTATCACCTCAATAATGACATTATCCCACGTTGCAATTCTGTTAAAGATTTGGGTGTAACGTTTGATTCTAGACTTAATTTTAACCAGCACATTGCCAATACTCTCTCGTCCACGTTTCAAACTCTGGGTTTTATAATCAGAACTAGTAAACAATTTTCTTCTCTTGAGTCGATTCTTCCACTTTATTTTGCCTATGTGCGTTCAAAACTTGAATACGCTTCCGTTATTTGGACACCTTATTACAAAACTTATTCCATTATGCTTGAAAAAGTTCAGCGTAAATTCATGAAGTATCTTTATTTCAAACTTAATGCGGTGTACCCCCGTCAAGGCTTTGATCACAACACTTTGCTAAATTTATTTCACCTTCAACCTCTTGAACTTCGCCGGAACCATAACGACATTAAATTCTTATTCAACCTTCTTCATAATGTATTTGATGCCTCTACTCTTTTAAATAAAATTTCTTTTTTTATACCTGCTCATCAAATGCGTCTTAACACAACTTTTTACACGTCAACTCCTAGTACAAATATCTTATTCAGATCCCCTCTGCATAGGATATGCTCATACTATAACAACATTGTTGATAATACTGCCGATATAAACTTTTCACATTTGCCGTATTTGCTGGGCAGGTGTACTGAATTGTTTAGTATGTAGTTCTTTCATTTGATTTTATTATTGTTATTGTTTTATCTTACTTGCTTTTTTACTCTTTTGTTTTATATACTTTTATATCACTTTCTGTATCTTTATATATTAGCGTAATTTTTGTTATGTTTAGGTTATACTAGTTTAGGTTTATTCTTGTTAAGATTTTTTTGAGCACCCTTTCTCTTGTTGAAAGCTATCTCTCACTTTTGTCCTGTTATTGGAGTTACTCTGTTGGGCAATAAAGATATATTATATTATTATATTATTATATTATATTATATTATATTATATTATATTATATTATATTATATTATATTATATAACAAAATCTTGTTCCACATTAAGATATATGATATCAACAACACAGATGTCATCTGTTTTCATTATATCTTTTATAGTACTTAGAAACTGATTCTTCTATGGCTATCCTTAAATTGTTCAAAAGGACAGTAATAAAGTGCTAAAAAACGTAATGTATACTAAAAAAAATTATAAAATTTTTTTCTCAGTGCAGATTGTAATGGTGTAAACTAAGCTTTTATAAAGACCTGTTTTTTTTTTTTTTTGAAGGGGTAATAAAACAATAGGAATATCATTTAGATGTAATTATCTAGCATTATAATTTCTTTATATTTACAGAAAATGTTTACATCTAACAGTATATTATCGAGTTTCTCCTATACCGAAGTAAAAGACGATAAGCAAGGTCGTCCTTTTTTATGCCGTTTGTTGATTGTTGTATAACCCGAAGTAAGAGTGTTTGCCTGCGCATCTACATTTTATAACTTTCATATCGTGACTGGCTGGTAGCGGACATTCTAGCCGCATGGATTAGATATTATGGTTGTCCATCCTCACTTCTAGTAATGGAAATTTCATATTAATAACCCTGCGTTGGCGATGAATATTCCATCTAGTACGTTCCAACAAAAGTAAAAGTGCCTCTGCTGTGTTGGAAGGCAGGCACTGAGGCCATAAATTCTACGCCGTTTGATATTTAAACCCACACTAATTGGGAATCATGACTATGGGCTCAATGTTATTATCAGCGATTGAGGATTGTAATTTTCTGATAATTAGAGATTATTAAATGAATTATTTAATGATCGTTAATCATTCCAGCATGAATTAACATAATTTAGTGTTGTAGTTAGAATTGATATACAAATATTTACCGGCAATGCATTACATAGGGAAATTCATGCTAAGCAATACGAAATGCCTTTTACTTCCAAGCAAAATAAAGTTTCTTCTCTTAATATTAACCATACAATGCATGGTTACATTTTAAAGATTCAGGACCCTTAATTTTTTTTTATATTGTCATGAACAAAGTGTAATCAACAGTTGCAACAAGACGTGTTGGAGAATGCAAAAATATAATTGCCAATCATCTGTATCAATTTCACAGACATAATATAGGTTTGTTAAAAATAATACGACGGCGATTGGCATTTTCGGTTGAAAATATAAAGTACCTCAAACACATTTAGGATCTCATACGGCTTGGCAATTTAATAACACTAACTTGTGAACACGCCCACTTACCTTTTCAATTCTTTTATAGGGGAATAATACAATTTAATAGTATAGTTTATCTTTTGACCACAAAATCCTCAACAACAATAAATATATGTATGTTTCCATGTTCTTGTTATCTCAATATCATTAAAGAATCTGATGTGAAACACTTAGCTAAGTTTCCTTTTCCTATTGTTAGCATTACTACAGGACTAATTTTTGTTATGAAAAATCATCTACATCAAACGGTTACGAAGATATATGAGCATATTGACATTAATTATAAGAGTAAAACCCTCCTCAGACAACTTTGACAAAAAGAAGCACAGAAAATTAGAAGCTTCTAGCAAATATAAGAAAAGGTGAATTGCAAAACAAAATCGTTAGAATCGTTTTCGAGAATATATCAAAAAACCAAAAAATCGAAAGAGTAAACTCAACTAACTCCTAAGTCCTTTTTCACGAAAACCTTGCTATCGCGTCCGAATTCCTAACGCAAATATCAAATATGAACGCTCTGAAACACCAAAAATAGAAAAAGGGTGTGTAGGAGACATCCTGGGGTGGCTGTAACCCCTATGTGTGATATTTTGGGAAAAAAATCCAAAAACCAGTAAATTATATTTTTTTTTACGTGGTCGGGTTGGCTAAAATTAGTTTTTATTTTAATTTCCTACAACCCCATCATGCACCACTGATCTCCTTATTAAACCAAAATGTTCAGTTAGATATCTCTTCTAATTCCAAAGATATCGTTAAAAATGTGTTTTAGGGGTGCTACTTTAAGGTCTGTGGCTTCCCCTAAAAGTGAATGTCAGTAGTTAAAAACACGGGTCGATTATTTTTGACTGCTCTACCTGCCTGTAATATTGCTTGTTAGAGATTATAAAACAAACATACTTGAGGCATGGTGTACTGCAGGGTAGCATATGTAATCCGCTCGTTTTTGGTATTCATGCTTACAACCTTGAGAGCCTATCTATCTATATTGCACGCAAATATACTATTCATTTACTCCAACAAATTACTTAGATGCATGTCTTTGCTTAAACTGCGATCTCGACTTACTTGCAACAATATCTGAAATGCATTTTTAAGAAATTAAACCCCCCTAAAACGGCAACTTTACCGGTAGGAGGTAGCTGGTGCTTAAAGAGTCTATTGGTATCAATATTTCTGGCATCAAGATCGATATCAATGATTCGGCAAGAAAATTTAGACTTGAACTTGATATTGACCTCCCTCAGATTCAGAAAACATATCAGTAAAAAAATCAAACTGCATTCGCTATTCTAAAAACTGTTTAAGTCGACAGGATACTTCTAGAGCCTAACTCTCGAAAGTAGCTATGTGAATGTTTAAGTCACCCTCTCTTTCTCACTCTCTCAACTTCTGCGACGCTATTTACAAACCATGTACAGACAGTACCACTGCGAGGCAAGTACAACAAATACAAAATACTGGGAAGAAGAAACACCAGTTCATGTGCTGTGCCAATGTGAAGGCCTGGCGAGGAAAAGGTTTCTAGTAACGGGCGTAGAGAACCCCATAGCTAGCAACTACACAAAGAAGCCGCTCTCAAAGATGATAAGTCTAATTAAGAGGGCAAAAATAGGGAGCGTCGACTAGGAAAAAGGATCAAACAATAGATCTGAAAAGGTCGCGGTGATACAGGTCCATACGCCGCTCCAATCCTAATCTAATTTAATCTAGGTTTTGTTATGGATAACAAATAGTAAATGTGTGTAGGCGATATATTAATATTTCAAAGATTTTTGTAAAAATTTATTAGGATGCCGACAGAAAATTCTACCAAGCATGTATTCGATCTCAGTTAGATTACGAGTGCGTCCTTTTCAGTTAGGTTAACGAGAAGCAGTTGAATTGAATAACAGTAATTCAAAGCGATGGCGACGTTAGCTGGTTGCCGCTTATTAAGACATAAAGTAACTTTCGCAATAACTGTAATAGCTGTCCTTCAATTCAATAATAATGCGGACTATAAAGTAACAATGAATTTCATTAAGAAATGTAGATTTCAAATTTAATTTTTGAAGTTTTAATGTTAATGTCATTTATAACTTTATTAACTAATGTAGCTTATGAGCTATATAAACATGAACTCATAGTTTATTAATCGGTGTTACTACGTCTTTTAAAGCTTGAATAAATTGCCCTTAAGCTGAACAAATTACGATCTACTCTACTTACTCGTAATAGCTGGTGTTATATTTCATGTACTGCACATTTTACGTACCTGAAACAAAAAAAAAGGACGTTTAAATCTCGTAATTCTAGCTTATTATTACCCTATTCGTGTACTATAACACCAATTCTCATTTCTCAAAACCTCTTTTTTTTTTCTTTTGAAGGCTAGAAACGGAACTGGAAATTAGCACAGCCGTTCTCTCAATTTCCATAGTAAATAAAACGATTCCTCAACTAAACCAAAACGTCGGGAACTGTTTTGACAACCCACACTTAATAATAACGCAGAAACTTAATTGGTGATGACAAGCTTATTAATGTTTATCTGATACTTAAACCAATTAGAGCATGTTTGTCAATGCTGGTAATTTTATTTTGTTATAAATGTTTTGTTTTCCTACGTAAGCGGTAACAATAATTTCACTTTACAGAATAATATACCTGCATACATGGAACGTCAATAATATCGAGCAACACAATCAAAAAATAGAGAAATAAACTGCGCTATACATACCTATACTGTTAGAGCGAGTGTACTATGGTCACCTAACGCAATCGACATTGTACGGCAATGCAAAAGCGAAGTCGTGCTTGCTACGCGAATATACAGGATGATTCACGGAATCCATCCATTAAAAGTTTTTGACTTTGCAATGATATCTCGATTTAGTTGACTATGATCTCTTTAAAAAAAAAAAAAAAAAAAACAACTGCATCTGTGTCGCACCTCCGGTTACATCGAAAGTCATGGCCAACTTTGATATTTTAAGTAGAAAACCTATAATTTTTAGTGCATTTTTAGGCTCTAATAAGCATTTTAAAGCCACATCTACTTACCTATAGATTACCGTTTCCGAGTTATTTTGTTTTTTGTGAAGCTCAAAAAAATATGATGCTGTAAATGCGCATAACGGCTATACAGTAAAAGATAGAGAGGTTTTATGTTGACTGTGGAGGGTAGAAGTTCTGTACTATTTAACCAGGATATAAAAAGTAAATAAAATTGTACAGGGTGATCCAAAATCTAGGTTTGATTTGGGGTAACTTCTTAGTACTAAAAGTATTTTTTTTTCAAATAGAACGCCCTGTATATTTTTACACCATATGATGTAAAATTGAATTCTCTATCGAAAAGCTATAGGTATTCTTATACCTATCTCTATTGCTTCTTTTAGAATTAGTGATTTTCAGAAAATATAGTTTCTAATTAGTATTCAATTAATAGTAGGCGGTAAAAAACAATTTTAACTTTAAGAGCATATAAAAAAGACACAATGTAGTATAAAAAAATAAAATTTATTGGATACAAGATAATCAAAAACGAAATGTTGTATGTATTATGTAGGAATAATAAAATTACTATAAGTGCTGTATATAACTTTCATTCGCTTACAAAAACTTCAGAATTCTGATGTAAACTGTTTTATTTGTTCAGGATCTACGCTATCAAACGCTTTAGTCACTTAGGGCTCTAATTCTACTATACTTTAACCGAATACACCATCGATTTTTTTCTGTCCCCCATAAATAAAAATTCAAGCGCGTTAAATCAGAAAACATGAGTGGCTAAGCTCAGGGTTCATTGCGTCCAATCTACCTATCATTAAACATTGCACTCAGTATACGATTTACTTAAGAGAAGGGATAAGAAACATGAACTGAGGTCTCATCCATTTGGTGCCAGCAATATCTCCGAACAAACAAAGGCAACTGAATGTCTGCTATGCATTGTTGCAGAATTTGCTGTTTAAGGGGCTATAAATTTGAAAACGCGTTCTCCTATTCATCATTAAGCAAAATTCCTCAAAACTACATGAATTTTGAAAGCTAGCCTCACGAATTAAGCAAGGATACTAAACAAATATCGACTGCACTTTAATGTGGCTCTCATGCAACTGACGGGTTGGTGATCAAATAACGCGCTCCGACAATAGTCGGCCACTAACATTTACCCGTACGCACAAGGAACAATCTCTATGAACATGTTAGAGCTTCCGTATATATAGTCTTAAAACAAATTATGCTTTTGGGAGCCAAAAAATGACCAAAAACTTCTTTAGGCATAATTTTAGCGCTCAAAGGTAAATTTATATTAACACGTTTCGATCTGAAACAAAATTGTTAGGTGTAAAGTAACCAAATTAGCAAAATATTTGCAAATATATTCTTTTATATATTCTTTTTATGTGTTTTCATTTCTGACGTTTTTCAGTATTATGTTTTAGTAGTGAGAATATTGCTGAATGAGAGTGTTGGCATATTATAACACTCTCATTCAGCAATATTCTCACTACTAAAACATAATACTGAAAAACGTCAGAAATGAAAACACATAAAAAGCGGGCATTAAATGGTAGCTCCAAGAATTCTAATGATTTAAGAAAAATTTCAACATCCAAAATAATGAGGCTTGGAAATACGCGACTTTTCTGAGATTTTTTTTGATTATGACGATTGGAATATGTTATACCTATCTCCAGTTCATAGAAAAACGTTTATTAAACGGAAATTTTATTAACAAAATTACTATCTCGGGTGTCACAGAAACGATTTATGTAGAGGCTATTCTTATTATCAATATCTCAGTTTCAGACTCCTTAGCACGTATACAAGTACCAATAAATTAAAAAAAACACTACAAACGAAAGCAATACGAACAGCATAAGATAATTAATGTCCTTATGTTTCCACAACGCAGCCCGTGATTATGGGAATAAATCAAAACGCATACCATATAGAGGTAGATATAATATACAGTGAATTTACATGATTTTCCTATAACAAAATATGGGTTCCAGAAGAATAACGGTTATTGGCGCAAATACCAAATAAGCTCACTATAAACTCGAAGATCGAATGATAACAGTATCTCTTTTCTTGAGGCACACGGAAAGTCAAACAAGTCCGATGCGAAACGCATGTGGACAAGAACACGTATGGAACATGTGTACAGATGTATGTGTGGTACGTAAATTGTCAATTCCTTTCTCATTAAAAACAGAACATAAAATACGCACGCAATAAACATAACTCTAGTGGTGCAGTTAGCACAACTTTATATACAGTTAATTATCACAACATCACACTGGTTTAAAATTCGTATTTAGCGCGAAAGGAAGGGTGTTGTACGTCCGTAAATCATCGTTATATTAAGCTAATCGTTA
Organism: Protaetia brevitarsis; assembly: GCA_004143645.1. Taxonomy (NCBI): domain Eukaryota; kingdom Metazoa; phylum Arthropoda; class Insecta; order Coleoptera; family Scarabaeidae; genus Protaetia; species Protaetia brevitarsis. The sequence goes on along the minus strand of RXPK01000016.1, from coordinate 538,839 downwards.
GGCGGAGATCGACCTTCTTTCTAATCAGTTATGAATCACGTTTCTCGAAAAGCTACATTGCAGTCTTCTGCACGAATAAATGCTAATAGTGCCATGTTAGGTATTATGTACTATATGTGCATTCTACTTCTACAAAACGTTACCACACCTATGTAGTACCTATAAGCATACACCTCTTGACGAACGTTAAAAAACTAGAAACATGATATCCTGAGAACCTGGGTAATTAGAATTCGACTGCGATGTAAGACATTCATCGTAGCGTTCGGGTAGTAGTAAATCATGACGCCGTTATTGGCAGTTCCCCATGATAATAAGTGACTGTTTACTATTCTCGACGCTTTTAGAAAATAGAAAATGATATTCTTGTGTGTACGGCAGCGTTTAATGGTTTAATTGGTGTGTTATATTTCACGGCTTGCACATTACCGTCACTGGAACCGAACTCGGTCCCTACAACGCGTGATCACCGGTAATACAACACGACGTGTTTACCAAAAGGGGTAATCTCAATTGCTATCTCGGTTAAATGGAGGAAATAGAACAGTAATGCATAATTTTACTTTCTCTATGCGGTTAATATTAGGAATCCTCTAGGGGACAGAATAATGGTAATAATAATGCATTCGCGGTTTATCTATAGCGGGATACAATAAATTAGGAAATACGAAATTCGTGTCGGCGTGTCAGTTTTGTATTTTCACACGGAATCGGGGAAACTGTTTGCAAGCGCTTTTAAGAAGTACATACAAGATTAGGCAAACATATGGGTCCATTTGAATATTCTGTAATATACAATATATCTTTAAGTATTGTACAATGTGACGTCCCATTTACAATTTTAAAATGTTTCGTAAATATTATCAGATATAAGGTTTATAAATAAGCCGAAACGTAACCTGCATTGCCTTTTGAATTTGATTCCCAGCCATATTCCAACAAAAGAAGATCATATATTAATACACTTATTATTGGCTAAAAAAATACCAGAAGATAATCTTTAATATACCTACCATTTTGATAAGACAAACATATTTAATTATAACTAATAATGCAAATTTTATTGTGAACAAGAAAAATTAATACGAAAAAATGTATAAATAAAATCAATTTTAGTTAAGAAAGTTTTCGAAATGATCACTATTCACTTCTTGATAATATGTAAGTTCTTGAATAACATTTGCCAAAGTCTCCTCACGAATTAATTGCACTTCTTCGATTATTATCTGGCGTAACTCGCTGAGATTATGTGGTCGTCTAGTATAAACCACAGATTTTAAATATTTCTAAAGGAATAAATCTAAGAGGTTTAAATCTGGAGACCTTGGGGACTATTCAATGAACCATCTACGACCAATCCACCTATCTGGGAATGTTTTGCTTAAAAACTTCTAATATTAAGAGCATAGTGAAGGGGTGCTCCATCTTGATGGAATCAAACATTTACGTGGGGTACACAGGTAATTTCTCCATCTTCTCCAATATTAGGAACAACCAGATCACGTAAAAGAACTAAATATATCTGTCCAGTTAGTGTACCATAAATGAAAAAAAGGGACCAATTTTACAGTTCCTAAAAATACCAGCCCAAACATTAAATTCTCGCGGATGTTTTGTATGCCTTTCTAGCACTCAATTAGGGTTATCCTTTCATCAATATTGATAATTATGGCGATTAACGGCATACCATTCAAACAAAACATAGCCTCGTCGGAAAATAGCAAATTGTATGTAAAATGTTGGTCATAACAGCAAATCAACGTCACTTTTTCGCAAAATTCTATTCTACGTTCAAAATCCCTGTCAAACTTGCACTAATTTTGGTTAATATGGAGGATATTCATTCATTTCGCGCTTCATCATTTTGACTACTGATCGGCAACTTATATCGCAGTTCATGGTGCGAGGGATGTAATAAAAGTTTGTGGAAATTCCTCTAATGTTATAGCAATATATATTGAGCAATAACTTCATTTGTCGCAACTTTTGGTCGTCCGCTTTTCGGCAAAGGAAAGTTTCACCAACGACAGATCGTGTTACTGGGTGCCAACTATGATGCAAATTATTAAATAAATCGTACACTTCTTGATGCGTTCTGACGTGATCGCGAAAACTAATCGTCAATAAGATTTCAATACGTTTTTTTTTCAATTATTTATAATAATGATGCTATAGTTTACAATTGCATTTAAGAAAATTCTAAAATCGTTGCTACAGGGATATTAGCTATCAGTTGATTGTATGAAGCAGCTGTAGTTACTCCGAGGTTTTACTTTATTAACATTTAATTTACATGTTACATCTCACCTATCTAAGTGATACCAAACAAATAAAAACAATCGGTGATGACATGATAGCGTAATGGCATACTCCAATTGGTTTGCAGAGACTCTGGAAAAGATGATCCACAGTGATTTAAGATCTGATATACGCGATCGAAACCGACAATTTCAACTTTTGTTATTCGTAGTAAAATTGTGATGATATTCTTATCGCTTTAAATCAAGTTTTAAATTGGGAATTGTAACTGATACATCAAGTTAAAGATACACGCTTGCAACCATCGTAACCATAGTTATTCAGATTGTTGCCTCTCTCCTAAGAAACTCTTTGGAGTATGACTGTTCTATGATTTTATGATAAAGATTGATGATCTTAATAATGTCATCTAGTCCTATTAAAGGTATTGGAAATTTATCTTTTGTTTCCGCGGAACCCTATCTGCAATTATATGCATTCTTCGTATCAGTAAGGTAATTACTCCAAGAATGATTTAGGAGAACAACTTAGGGCGCAATGTGGTCAAGATATTATCGCTCGTTAATGAGTTTTTATTATAATTAAAGTTTATTGCTCAGAAAACGAACAATCGTTTCTTGATAAAATTTGGCGCCTGGTTGCCAGAGGAAATAAAGTTTCTTGGAATGGCTCTTCATGGTATTCTTGGTCCTCCTTCTACTAGCGCGGTTGACTATCAAAAGACTTTGAGGATGCTTCAGCGGTAGTTAAATGTCCAAAACCTAACAGTTAACAAAAAATACAGCAATTGCCGAATTAGCTCTTGCGACATCAATTAAGCCAAGAGAAAGTAGTGATCCAGCTGAAGCATAGCTTCTCAACGAATTGACTACAATAACCCCTTCACGATCCAAGCGAATTTCAATCCATTCCTATCAGCAGAAACCATGAGGATTGACTAAGAAGTTATTAAACATTTTGGTGTAATTTCGCGTTCAATCAACAGTAATTATGAAATCATTATCCATAATTTCGAGTTGTATTGTTTAAAGACTGCGGAGAATACGTTCGTTCTTATACAACTGGTACTATATGCCATCTTCCGTCCACAAACTATTGATCCGTGGTGAAATTTTTGTGTAAGAGAAGCAGATCTGCTTATTGCTGAACTATCTAAAGAGGCTCAATAATCGAAAAATAAAGACATTAGGCGATATCATCAACACCGTACCACAAAAATTAGTGCGAAAAGAATAAAGAAAAATCTGTTTTACAGAATCATTCTTAGTTCCGATCCATTCATTTAGTGTTATGCAAAGATTACATAAGAAGTTATAGACGACGATATGTTACAATTAATGGTAATTAACAGAGATGAACAAGAAACTTTGTTCCGCGACGAGGAACAAGTAAACTTGAGGGAAGAAGCATTTTTCAGAGGAAGAATCGTTCTAAAAGTTTCATCAATATGTATAATTATATTATTATTATCGCTATTGATACTATTACCAGGGGTATTATCAAAAACTTAAAATGGAGATAAATTAAAACGTGACGTAAAGGAAGTATTTTTATAACTCTTCTATAGTTGCAGATGTTCTTAAACGGTGCACACATTTCCATCCTTGCTAGCGGTTGAAGATGACAACCTGCACCAAAACTTTTTTTGTCAATTGATTCTACTTGTAGCCCCCCTTGTGGTTAAATTTTCATCTCGTTTAGTCAACCATTTAGAAACCTAGTATATCAGATCCTGAACGACTGTGTGATGCTGGTGAATAAAGATATGTCTAAGATTTTCAGCTATATAGAAAATAAAATGATATCCTTAGGAAATTTATTCTAGCATATAATTCTCACCATGCCTGGTAAACTAGTCCGTTTTTACATTGAAAAATAAGGAGCTTAATGGAGTTGCAAACTCTCACAATCAGTGATGTACACTGCCCGACTTATTTAATGTCGTTGTCTACAGCGCCGTGACTATCAAAACTACTCACCATTTGGACAAGTGCGCGTTCGACTGGCGTCGGCTGTTCCAGGTAAATGATTTATTGGGGTATATAGTTGTAAAACTCTCCGCAATTATGCAAATCAGGTAGAAAAATTGGATCATTTAATATCACAAGTAAACGTTGTATACTGCGGTTTGAACGTGCTTTAAATATCTTTCATAACTTGGACCCAATTGAATTTTAAAACTCAAGCTCACATAGAAATAAATAAACTTTTAAAATTCATAGTAAATCTTGTATTAATTGTTTTAAAAACGTAAGAAATAGCAAAGAACAGAGGAAGACTTCATAAAACTGTAGCTTCAACAAATATTAGCTATTGTAAGCGTTTATTAATTACTAGTTTTTTAAATCGAGATTTCAATAATATTTAATTATTGACATTTACTATTTTAGGACCCATCTGCGTGTAAGTAACACTGTAAAATTGCTATTCGTAAGAAAATAAAAACTATGTTTGGCTTGGTAATATTATTCATTTAAGTAAACATGCTAATTCCAAATATAAGTAATATAAAATCTAATAAACAAAATAATATTCCAACTGGTATTTGCCCACTATTACTAGCTGTTTTTATATTACAGAATATTCCTACCCTTCCATATTTCTTGAATTACACTTGTAATTATTTATACATAAATTATATACAATAATCTTTTTAAAGCCATTTTGTTAAATGAAGGTATACACCTTAATTATAATAAACAACAATTTTTATAAAGTACATCAATGATCACATTACTGAGAAAAAATATTTTTTTTTTTTGAAATTTGAATACCCAAATTATAAATTCATTACTTTATGAGCCTTGCCTAAATTTACATTTTCAATTTACAAACAATTACAAAACTGGGCCGTTTACTATAATTACCATTAATCCTCTATGTAATTCAACGACGCCTAGTATTTTTGAATGAGCTCATATATCTATATGATAGTGTTTAGTTGAGCAATAAATTTTTAAAAACATTTTGTTGATATTTATGTTTTAATTTTTTTTTTGAAAATACATAAATCTGTATAAATATTCATATAGACTTATATTACTGTATTTAGATTAATAATTTCGTGTTGCAAGTATTTCCTTCTAATTCTGAAATTAGGAACAATAGGAATATATAGTTTTGTGGATCATTTAAATTCATTCATCATATAAATATTAAAAAGTTTTTAAAAATTTATTACTCTACCATCTAGGTATATGAGCTCGTTATTCAGCAAAATTTGACTCGCCGGATTACATAAGGGATGCATACTAATTATCGTAAGCGGCCGAGTTTTATAATTGCCGCAGATTGAAATGCATATAATGAATTAATGAATTTGTAATTTGGCTATTGAAATTTCAAAGAAAAGCTTTGTTCTTAGTAATGTGATAATAATTTATGTAGTTTATTGAAATTTCCGTTTAATACAATAGCCCTGTAAATCGCATTATTTAACAAAATGAATAATAAAGGTAATGAAAACTTATGAAATATTACTTTCTTGTTTTCTAATACATTTCCTATTTTAAAAATAAATTATATATAAATAAAATTTAGTAAAAATAAGCCAGTAATTAATACAACTCGATTTGTTATCTATGCATTCACTTGATTATTTTTAAACATAAAATAAGAGCTTTAATTTTAAAAGTCATTTGCTCACTCCAGCTGTAAAACAGATATTTCAATTCGATCTGCGCTCAAACCACAATATTAAAAGTTTGCGTTCGATATTAAATAATTTTAGATCTACCTGATTTGCATAATTGCGAAGCGTTTTACAACTGTATACCCCAAAAAATCATTTACCTGGAACAGCCGACGCCAGTCGAACGCGCATATGTGCAAACGGTGAGCAGTTTTGATGATCACTGCGCTCTAGACGACGACATTAAATAAATCGGGCAGTGTACATATCTAACCGCAAGAAGCGTTATAGCTGGATAGTCAATATTTTTATTTTTTAACGTTTTCGTAGCAAGTTGGCAGTCCCTAACAACAGCTGTACTTCTTATCTATTATGGCCCTGATGACCGTAATGGCTGCGCAATAACGTGTTAGCTCGGTTACCACGCATTTAGTTTCATGGAATTTACTGAAAGTCGGCAACACCAAAAAAAAAACTTTGGTTTTTATTCTAATATGGTGTAACATCAATGTAACTAAATTTTACTTGGACGATTAGATTTGAATATTCGAATTAAATGTGGATAATCTACTGCCAAACAAGAACATGTTGGCGGCTTGGAAGGAGACAGTGACTGCTCAAACCGGCAGATTTTTGATTTTAATGTAAAAACATCTCCAAAATGTGTATACAATTCTGTAGGAAATGGTTGCCGTTAATAATTTATATTTGCGGGAGTTTTGTATACACATTTTCAGTATGTCTTAGCATTAAAAGCAAAAATCTTTGTGGCTATCTTCTTGGAAACTAACAATGTCGTAAGGCGTATTTTTTAATTCATCGATTAATAAAAGAAGGCCTCTTACGTAACATGATGTGTTTGGCAATAAATTAACTCCTATCAATAATAAATAATTTAAGGAGCTATGATTACTGATCACATTTTCAAAACACTGTCGGTGACTGGATACAAAGCTATTTCTAGTTGTATAGTGTTGATGTATTAATAACTTCCTGTAATTCAAGTCAGTTAGTAACAAAAAACAAAATAGATTGTATACAAGAATATATGTCATACCGTTGTTATGAAATTTAAAGAACAAGTCACAATAAATTCATGGTTAGTTCATAGTTTAACTAACTTGGTCTTTCGATTTGAATGGAAATCAATTTGATCCTTCTACTTAAAAGACGATTTAACACATGGAATTTCGACTGAGTTCAATATCTATTCTTAACTGATCTGTCAGTCCCACATTAGTAGTATAATTATACAATTAAGGATAAATCAAGACACGCGCTCTTTGGATATTTTGCAGATGAAAGTAGAAGATAGAAATTGTTATTTTTTTTTTTGCAAAAAATGTAAAATTTTAGTCACAATTTAAGTTGGGTGCTATCACAATTTCTTTAAGAAAAAAAAACTTCCAAGAAACAACGGCTGGTACAAATAGCAACGGTGTTAATTTCACTTTACAGCAAAGATATTCTAATTAACCGCAACGTTTTCAATTAGGCGAATTCCTCTCGGCCATTGCGATCCTCGTGGCGTGTCGCGGAGTTAATCCGATTACATGAGCAAGGTACTGGAATCTGGTCAAAATCGAACTAGTACGTGACCTGAATAGCTTGAGAGCCGTGAGTACGTTTGCATGCATGTTATGCATGTATTCGTTGTTGCGCACGACGGTACGACGTTAGCGTAAGCGAGATTTCCACAACGTCCACCTCCGCAAACAGTCGTGGGAACCTGGATGTCTGAATCACATTAATTCCCGAACGCGAAGGTAAACACTATAAAAAAAAGCAGACAGGTGCAGTCGGGAGATAAGCAGAACGTCAATGAGAATGAATGGAAAGCAGGTACATACGCGTTTACACGTTTCTTAAAACTAATGTCAAGTCGTTGGTAATGTATTTGAAATTTATGAAAATTAAATTGATTTGTTTTTCTTTTTGAAATCACCCAACACAACAGCGGTATGAATGCAGCAAACGGCGGTTTTTACGTGGTACACGCCTAAGAAAAATGCGACTAAAAACATCATCCAGTACCGTATACTTAAGCAACATCAATAATAATATTTTAGAACTTACAGCGTCACAATCGCCGACTTAATACTAACTAATTACTAGCGTGCTTTGCTACTTCATAACATCCACAGTGATTACCTGTACTTTGTCTTTTACAATTGAAACGTTTCATAGAATCAATCTAACCATTTGCATGTTCTCCCGGTAATTTATTCATCATATATTCTTTCCTCGCGGTAGTCCACAACGGTCAATTAGCTTCAATAAATAATTATCACGCTGGCAGAGTTTCACTTTTCTCAACTACAGGTCGTATTTAGCGGAATGCGTTTGATTTTGTTTTATTTATCGGCTCAGAACACCCTCGGGTAGTTATCCAGATGCTTATTTAAATCTCGCATTTCAATTGGTAACAGATGAACGTTTCCTTTCCCTGTAATAATATAGTATATTACTTTGCGCGCTAGTAACCAGTAATAATTGTAATGGGAGTGATAAGGATTTTGGAAAGAGGAAAAATATGCGGTTTATCACATCGTAATGTTGATGCCCGTTGGTACATTTTTTTGAAAAAAATTGTAATGAAATTATATTATATTTTGTTGATGTAATGTAAAAGTTACAAAATAGATTATGTACATTTGGAGGTTAAATAGGTTATATAAGTAACGAATGCATAACAAGTAATTTTTATTTAAAAACATTAAAAGCACAGTTATCCTTGCAAAACTATGGAAGCATTAAAAAAAGTATTTATTTAACAATAGTGTTCTTTAGAAGGTCAACTTAAATTTAAGGATTAGTAATTTCACACTTCCATAAAAATTTCATTGTTAAATTTACCCAATTATTAACAGCTAGAAGTTTAAGGATGTGAGTCTTCTATACCAAGTAACCTAATGCACATAGCTGTAAACAAAATTTACAATCCACACAAATTTTCTACCTTTAGGAGTAACGTAATTCAAGAGATATATCCGCGTGAGTTGCAATAATTAAGTCATAATTTCTGCGGAAAAAAAATGCTATGTTTATGGACTTCTAACTTACTACACTGAGAAAAGATTTCTATGTCGCCAGTACATATGCATCAGTCCAAATATTTTTTTCTTTTCAACGGCAGCAAAGAAATATTTATTAGGCGCTAAAAGAAATATTAGAAATTTAATAAGCATATTTCTTTTCTTATAAAAAAAAAACCGCTTTGACTCGAAAATAATCGATATTAGCCACAAAGAATTTTTTTTATTGGAATATAAAGAATGATTGGCCTAATAACTACCGAAACTAACGGAAAATAATCCCGAAATAGATTATTTTATTAAGTATGTATGTATAGCACTATATACTATATGAATAGCTCTTGTACCGTATGAGCTTTTGTAAATGTGAAATTGCAAACGCTAAAAGATTAAGGAAATTTTAATCAATTCATCGATATTATAAGATTAAATACAGGGAAAGCTGGTAAATAGATACATTCTTTTTTCCAATTTGATGTTAAGTATATTAAAGTTATAAACACACTAGACAAAGTAAGTTTATGGGTTGTAAACGCACTAGTGCGTGAATAAGTGTATAAAAGTCCTTTACTGGAATATAAGTTGAAAAAGCGTGATTAATGTGCAAATTAAAAAAAAATAACATGCAACTCGTTCCATAAGGCCTTTCTAGGGCCGTTCTTTGAAAAACTGCACTTAAGAAATTAGTTCTTTAAAATACTACTATAGTCGTGTCTGTCATTTAACGTACTTGCTACTGTATGGGAAGAAACCTTACTATATCAACGTTTCGATCAAGGGAAGGTTGAGAAAAACTTCTAAAGATACAAGAAACTCGTTTCTAAACACTGTGGGGAGTTAATGTTTGAGTTGAAATATTTAACATGTGCTCCCGAGACTTTTAGAAAATGTTCCTTTGTTATAACGACGTTCAATGGTATGGGAGCAGGTTGGAGCCCAACCCCCCAAATACGCAAATTGTGGCGGATTACTTAAATATCATATATTCCATGAAAGGTGGATTGGTAACAGGGGTCTAATTAGGTGGTCTGCTCCTCTCCTGACTTATTCGCACTGGATTTCTCCGTTTCTCTCACATAACTGTGTTATGTGCAAATGTTGAATCGCACAATAACACCTGCCGTGAGTATTCCAGCCTGTGCAACTCAAATATTAATCCGGTTCAAAGCTAGTGTGCAAGCCGAGGGAGGTCACTTTCAACACTTGCTCACTTGAGTAATTAATTCTACTACCTTTTGATAAGGTGAGTTAACAATGAGAAAACAGAAGTTCCAGAAAATAATTCATGATTTATAAAATACATTACGGTTTTTTCATGGCTTTCTCTTGGTTTTTAGGTCTTTAGAAAAAATATAGAACTATATAAAATGATTCGCTCTATTTTAAAGCTTTTTCAAACTATAAATTATAGGCAAAAATATAAATTGTAAAAGGTGATTTTTTTTGTTTGGCAAAATCATTATTGTTTGGTTCTAATATAAATTTTTAATATATTTTTTTTTTGTTTTATATCTATCCCGATTACGTTTTAGTATATATATTTTATTATTTAGATAAATCTGAAAACGTTTTAAATTTTGTAATTTTATTAAACAGATTTCTAAAAAAAATGTATTTTATCTACATAGCTATAAAATTAGGTTATATAGTTTTGTGAAGTGTTGTATCTGTGTCTGTTTTATCACTAACTGCGTTTTTATCTTTATAAATTTGATTTATTTCGAGGATATGACGTGTTTTTAAATTTTGTTCCTTGTTTTGTTGTTAAAATCAAAGGTATGATTATGAGTTATTTCATGTTTTTTCTAAAGCTGTAAGAATTTGTTGTATTCAAATCATTTTGTTTTGGTTTATAATTATTGCATGGTCTCTCCAATATATGCACATTACAGTTTTGATAGTCTGTTTTATACAGTATGTGTGATGTTTTATATTTTTTCTTTATTTTTTATTTTATTTATTTTAATTTTGCATAGATTTAGTTTTAGTTTGTTATTATTTTGATAGGCAATTTTGAAATTGTATGGTTTGAAAATTGATTTATTTTTTCGGATAAACGTTTTATATAAGGAATTATTATATATGTTGTGATTCTTTGATTAACATTTATATTATTTGTTGATTTATTATAAAAAAAAAGTTTTTATTTAAATATTTGTTATTTATTTATTATTTTTACAAGAAATAGTGTAATTATTATTTATGCTGACAGAACACAAACATTAACAAGGCCGGTTTTTCAATCTGATGCTATTAATAAAGCAAAGGTATTTAAAACAAAATAAGTGTCCAAACTCTCTTATAATAAATACGACAAATAAACAAAAAATTATAAATATTTTAATGTCTCCTTTGATAATGTATATATTTAACCTATAATTTATATTGACGAAGCTTGAAGATAAAGTGGAAACGTTATTATAATACTTCTGTAATTTTTTTTTCTAAAAACCTACAACCAAGAGGAAAAAACATTACCGTTATTTTGGCAACAGCAAGTACGTTTTGAAAACAAAAATATCTTTCTTACCGCCTATAAGAAACATTATTACTATACCGTCTAAACTGAAGCTAGCTTTCAAAAAAAAAAAAGATAGAGGTGGTTAAAGCAGATCTTCGAATTCTTAGATTAGATTTCTAATTCCTAAATAAAAAATTATAAAAACAAAATTAGTAGGGTTACTAAGGGATGATTTGTATGAAGAGTTCAGACCATTATTAAGGAAGCTCCTCTCATAATAAAATTCCTGATTATATTCTATTTATATTTTTTACAGATTAGTGTAATTATATTTAGCTGACAAGAACAAAACATTAACAAGCGGTTTTTATCAGATGCTTATAATAAATAAAAAGGTATTTTAAACAAACCTTAAGGTCCAAACTCATCTTATCAATAAAATACGACTTAAATAAACAAATATATTATAATAATTTTAATGTCCCTATTGAAATTTATATATTTACCTATAATTTATAATTTGAAGAAGCTTGAAATAAAGTGAAACGTTATTATAAACCTTCGTATTTTTTTTTTTTTTCTAAAAACCTAACAACCAAGAGGAGAAATACATACAGTATTTTTGCAACAGCAAGGGTACGTTTCTTTCTAAGCTTATACAGAAACTTATTACTATATCCGGTCTAAACTAAACTAGCTTTCAAAAAAAAAAAAGATAATGTGGTTACAGCAGATCTTCAATTCTTAGATTAATTTCTAATTCCTAATAAAATAGCTTTTGGCGTCGCCGTTTCAAAAACAAAAGTAGTAGGGTTACTAAGGGATGATTTGTATGGAAGGAGTTTCAGACATTATTAAGGAGAGCTCCTCTCATAATAAAATTTTCCTGATTTATTATTCTTATCTTTAAGCAATGTTGTCATATGTTACCTTCAATTTTGGAAGCCGGTATAATGTACAAACACGTATTTGAAAGAGCTTTTATATATCCGAACTACTGCGTTTGCATCCACCTTCCATCTTTCTTTTATTGGAGTTATTTGGAGAAAATTGAAAATCTGCCAAGTTTTGATGGTGTTTCGCCCCTTCAAAGTGATAGTCCTCAGAAAAAATATGTGTATTATATATTCTCTGTACGCCTCGTTTATTCCCAAAATTTGAATTCTGAACGTTCCTTTGTCAGTTAAAGGAATAATAACCGCCATTTCAGGATGTATTAAAATTGTGAATTGCTAGCAGGCTGATAGAATTAACTTCACTAAATCTCTGTGCATAACTACTATGCTAACAGGTGCACACACGATAGCAACCATATAGATATTAATAATACCTCTTATCGTCTCATTGTTACCGCATTGTGAAACATGTATAGATTATAAAATACACCGTATTAAAACCAGTTACACACTGCCAAAAACACATGACGTGTAAATAAACGCAGATAACACGCAACAACAACCAGTAATAAACAGTAGTCTCATATTCCTCACAACATCGAGATAATCGGCTCGACCACATTGTGTGGCTGTAACATACGTAGCTTAAGGCCTACCGGATTCCAAAGCCGCCTTCACCCAGGAAATCGCAACACCTAGAAGCCTTAGGTGTCAGCCGAAGACACCCTCGGGTATCGTTTTCAATGACCATCACCTTTGCGATCGCGTTCACGTGATTTTCGCTTTGTTTCTACCCGTCCCCCTCCCGCCTCGGCCAGTGGATTTTGCTTTTCGTTGGTTCGTTACGTCTTCAAGCACGCAGCGCTCTTTATCAGCTTCATGATGGAGTGCAAGAGGCGTGTGTACGATGTTGAGAAGTTCGCGCGTTATAAGATCTACGGTCTCGATTCGCGTCGAGACTGGTGATTTTCAACACGCGCAATTTATCAAATTGAGAAAACAATTGCGATATCTATCTCTCAGAGAATAAGGTGCGTGGAGATTCTTTGGGTGTATAACACACAGGATATGCACGAAATTATCTTGTAGATCAAAGTTGTGTCAACAATACGTATATGTAGTATACAGTGGAAACCAATATAGCGTTAAGAATTACAATCACTTCATTTTCATTCGAAGGCTGACCATGATCACATTTCCATTAGTTCGAAAAAAAACCGACATTTTAAAAAGAAAATCAGGAATGTTTCTTACAGAATAATAACTTGCAGAGAGTAAAAAATACATTAAACAACACATCAATCAATAAAATTTATGCTTTTCTGAAATACATCGAATCATCGAGCTTTATTCAAATAAGGTGTCATTATATCAATGTTGTGAGGTGTAACTACAATATATACTATAAGATTTTGAACTTCTCACATGTTAAAAGATCATAAACAAATCTGTAAGCATCTATAGCTCTATACGAAGAAGGATTCATATAAAAAGTTGGAAGCTTTGTGGATTTACTAAATCTCATTTGCAAATCTATAATATTTCATTTCACGGAAGCATTTTTCCCCATGAGCGGGTGTAACCCGAAGAAGGCAATTCGCCAAAAAGACCTATTGGGCTCCCATGTCAATTTTAGCCTTCTCAGTCAGGTTCACCCTATCAAAAAGTTCGCAATTTGGCTGAGAATTAACTCACCGACTCTAGATTCATCCAACCAATCGACCCCAAAGTGCGACTGTGTCTGCCTGTCCACTGCCATACAGTTGACAAGAAGGTGAGCAGGAGTCTCCTCCACACTTGCACACGTGTTTATTTAGTGCGCAGTGCCCAACTAATATTCCTGTGAGTAATCTCAATCTATCCCTGCTCGTAAAGACTGCCTTACGGAGTCTCCTCATTCGGATAAAGCCCAGCAAGTTGGCATCTAACAAAAGTTTTGATGCTGTCATATGAGCTACCACACGTCGGTTTTGGACCTAAGAACGGCAGCTCGTTGGCGCCCTTTGTTAACGCGTCAGCACCCATCTCAATGTAACATTTAGATATTCCGCCAGCTGTTCAAGCTTTCTGTGGCATCCCAGTAACAGCTCAGAGTCAAGTCTGATAGCTCGCAAAGCTTTGAGAGCAGCCTGGCTGTACGAGATGATTTCTACCCTTCCATTCTTGCGCAGGTAGTGTCAGCACAAGTCTGGATGGCAATAATTTCGGAAAATGGTGGGAGAGGCCCCTAGGCTAAAAGCTTCGCCGTCCCGCTTTCCATCCCTCTAGATTCCATTGCCCGTGCCATTATGCGTTTTCCAGGTATCGACAAACCAACGGAATACATTCCGTTTTGGATTGTTGATGTACGCTATTGCAGTTTCCCTGCTAAAATATCTACGCTGTATCCTCCAGAGAAGCTGAAAATGGGTGAGGTCTTATCCGTCTTTACGGACAGTAGTACTGTTCTGTTTGGTATAGTTGAAGATGCTGTTGTGGTTTCCGATTTTGCCGGAGAAGTCCTTGCATCCACTAGATTTTGCTCTGTAAGCCTTAGAGTTGCTTCAGATCACAACACCAGCTGCAGCGAGGGAAGCCCAAGAATTGTCTCCATAGCAGTCGTCGGCGTTGAGGACATGGCTCCCGTGATGCCCAGACAGGTAATCCTTTGGTTTTTATTAAGCGCACTTATAGCATAGCCCAGATATGTTTTATACCGCCAAACTAGCTACACGTAAGTTATAGAGAGTACTATAACTTTCGTGTACAGCAGGCTTTAGTTTTCACGTTTTACCGAACATACCTATACAGGCCCAGAAGTTCCTTATGGCTTTGTTTGTCACATGTTTTAGGTGTGATTTGTACAGCTGTTTGGCGTCGAAGACAACACCCGGATATTTAACCTCGATTGATACAAGTATTTTAGAGTCGAATATAGTGGGACACTGGAGTTTGCGAAGCTTCCTCCTGCATGTAAATGGATAGTCGTCTTCACGAAAGCATAGTTAAGCGTGAAGGTTTCCGGAAAAAAGTCGAAAGCAAATTTAAGCAAAAGTAACCAATAGAAGAAAAATATAACTCGAATACCTGAGTGTAAATTATTTCCCAATTTAATTTATTAAAATTAGATCATGTGGGATTTTTCTGTGCCGCCTATGGTTGAAGCGGAATTGTGTTACAAGACGTACCCGCGCAGTTTTTTTCGATTGTGCACACTGGTGTTTGAAAAATCGAACCACTATTACATAGCTGCAATGCGCCTCTGCTTAAATATCCTACCATTCGGTGTCGCTTCCTCGATAAATGTATGAAGCTAAATATAATTTCTATTAAACACTACTTATAAATACTAATAGCAAAAGCTCACATTTAACTTGCATAATCCTCTATATCCATTTCTCACAAATTTCTCGACTTCCTTTAAACTTATTTGTCGTACTTTTTTTAGGATTTAAACCGTTCTGGAACCCTTTCTTCCTTTTGGCCAGTTCCTTTTGTGAATATCCTATTGAAGCCACCAACTTTTTTTTCTCGTCTTTGAAATATAAGAGAAACCAATCCCGTCTTCTTCAATTTTGATAATTTCGATAGCATTGCCGTGGCCTATATCAAAAAAATCTTCCACTTTCTCTTTAAAAACGTTTATTCGTTTTAGAATGCTTTTGAAAGCTTCAGTATTCATTGTATAACGCTTCCAATTTAGTAATGCAGGCTGAAGTTATCAAAAGGTATGAGAGCTTTTTGCTAGAAAATTACTATTTCAAGAACTAATAAACGAGCTCTTTTGCGGGAACTTAATTTTACCTACTTCACATTACAAAGATGGTTTGTTAAAAGTCAATCTGTTACTTAATATATGATTTATTTATTTTTTCTATCAAACAAATACATTATTACAAACATGAGTGATTTCTTAACACACTCTCACACACACACTTAAATTTAACCTGAAACGGAATAGGTACGGTGCAACCCCAACTAAAATTGACATTTGCGCCTCTTATTGTGATTTCAATGTGTTAGCGAGCTATTTAAAACACTATTTGAAGTAAATTATTCGTATGCATAGTTTGTTTATGTGCAAGATCACATTTAATTTGTATATGTACTTTTTATATAATTAGAGCACCATTCATAATTATTCAATTGATCAATTCAAACGTCGATTTTTCCTAAATTGTGGCAAAGAACAAGGATTTCTCCGATATTTAAAAAAGGTACAAAAACCGAAGTAAACAACTACCGGCCAATATCCATTTTATCAAATTTTGCGAAAGTTTATGAAAATTTTTTATTTCGTCACTTACGTGAGCATTTTAAAAGATTTATCTCTCACCTCATCAGCACGTTTGTTCGTGGCGGTCAACAGTTAGTAATTTAGTCAATATCTCGCAGTTTATTTGTAGGGAGCTGGACAGACAGGTCAGGTTGATGTGGTGTATACAGACTTTAGTAGCGTTTTTGTTAGTATAAACCATGCATTTTTGCTTGAGAAATTATGCGGCTTTGGCTTTACATTCTCTGCTTCATTTAATAAAATCCTATTTAATAATAGATCTATATACATTATAATGGTTTCAAGTCTTATGAATTTTTCCATCTCAGGTGTTTCCACAGGGATCTAATCTAGGACCATTGCTTTTTATCTTGTACGTCAACGATTTGTTGCAGGGTTCTCTTGTCCAGTTCTTGCTTATGCCGACGACCTCAAAATTTATACTTCCATTGCGAACTTGGCTGATGTTGTGAGTTTACAACGTGATATCGATATATGGTTGATGTGTACTAAACATAATTTAAAGTTAATATTAATAAATGCTGCTTTGTCTCGTATCTCGAAAGATTAATCCAATTCCTTCCGCCTATTCGTTGAGCAATGTGTATTGCAAAGAGTTACATCCGGCAAGATCTGGTGTACTGTTTGACTGTTCAATGACCTTTGCCCACACATCACTGACCTTGCTTGTCAGCATCCAAAACATGGGATTTCTCATCCGTTCCTGCAAATCTTTCCAGAATACTCAATACTAAGAATATTATACTTTAGTTTTGTTGTGAGCAAGTTGGAGTATGCCTCTCAAGTGTGTCTCCCCACTATGTCTACACTCTGCAACTATCACTTGAAAAAGTTCAACGAGACTTTTTCAAGTACCTGTCATTTAGGAGGATGGAACATATCCGCAGCGTGGAGTTGATTATACGTCTTTATTGGAGAGACATTCAATGACTTCCTTACTTATCGTCGTGAATGGTGGATAGTTGGTTCATGGAGTCATCGATAATCCTTTTCTTCTTTCCTCTTTGATTTCCGCATTCCCAGGACCTTCCTCTCGTCGGCTTCTCCTTTGCTTACCCTTTTCTAGGACCAATTTGTTACAACTCGCCCACTGGTCACAATGTGCCGCTCAGCTGATCTGCACTATGGTGATATTATTCCATAATAAAAGTAGATTTATAATTAATTAATTAATTAAATTTCCCATTTTCTTTTGTATGTATGTACTTCTAAATATGTTGTCCTGTAACTGGCAATCTGTTGGACAATAAACCATATTATTATATTATGATTATTATTATTATTATTATTATTATGATTATTATTATTATTATTATCTATTATTATTATCTGATTCTTTCTGGCGTTAACTAAAATCATTTGTAAAAAATTAAGGGATGCATACGTTCGGGTTTTCTTTAACTTCTCTTTATTGTATTTTAGATGCAATGGGAATGAAAATATGATATTCTGAAATATCTTTACGTTCTTAATTTAACTTTATACCACATTAGGCATACATAATCCTTCGTTATTACACAATCCAGTTTAAATTTAATGATTCGCTGGACAGTAATGCAATTCATAATCTTCTAACTGCCCATGTTCAAACATGGTAAGTTTCAACTAACACAATAAACAAATGTTTTATTCAGAATTAAACTGTAGAGACGTATTCCATTAGCATCCTAAAAACAGATATGGAAATTCTTCACAGTTTCCTTCATAATTCTCATTTGGTAATCGACGAAGCCACTGTTGCCTCGATGTAATCTCCTTGTGAGGTATACTCTTGCGTTATGGAACCCTGACAGCACGCCGACCACTTGCACCACCAGACAAAAGATACCTAAAACAATTTGTTTCCTTGTTATTTGTTCTTTTTCCTTATTCTTCCATTTTTTTTGTAGTTCTTCTTGTCGTTTGTCTCCACCTTTTCCTTGTATAATCGAGAGACCTACCGCGTCGCACGTCGGCCCTTCTTGTCATGAGCTATTGGTTTAAGAAGGTCAGGGTCGTTACATGTACTTATTCTACCTGTTGTGAGTGGAGATAATATCGTGGCGAGTAAGTTGGGTCTTGCAAAAGCATTTTAAATTGCCTTGCATTCCAGCTTTATTACTACTTTTTGATTGGAAAATAAATTATGTTATTTACGTGAAGAAATTGAAAGAATAGTATACACTAAGCAACATATCAATAGTAATTGCGTCTTTAGGATACTTCAGACTGCAAGAACCGTAAGCTAAATGAAGACATTTTCGAAAGCGCAACTGTTTCTAATAGACTATAAGACAGTAAATGTCACCTCAATAGAATTACATGCAAATTCCTCAATATAAACGACACACCTTAAGAAACGGCTGCCTTTATAAACGACTACCACGAATTCAAAATTCGATCGTAAATAATAGCCAATGTATGTGTACTTTGACATAAACATTTACGATATCGTAAAAACACATATGAAACGTCTATATAGCTTTCGGCTAAGTTTTTATCAACGCACACATTAAACGTGTCTTAGACCGTATCAGTGAGCGTTCTTGACCTAACAGTCTTTTAGACCAATTATACGGCACAACTAAAGAAAACGGTGTGATTCCATATGCACGCATGGAACGAGCCGGGTATTGTCTTTACTTATATTGTAAGATACGGTAAATCGTATTAAAAGAAGGATCCATATTTTGAAGGTTAAAGGTAAACAAGGTTAAGGTTAGGTTGAGAAATATTGTTAAGAGGTTAAAATAGTTAACTTAGCCTGTAATTTAACAGATTTGTTTTACATGTGGAGCTACTAACAAAGCGAAAATGTTTAATTGATGCTATTGAAGCGAACTATGAACTCGCTAAGAGTATGATGAGTTTATATTCATGTCAGAATTCGATTGAGAGAAGTACTTATTAACGTTTGATTTTAGGTTGAGATAACGTGCACAATTATTAATAACGTAGTAGCATAATACATCGTAAATTTTTATGTTTGGTCATGAAGTATTNGAAACCCGATATCTGGAAGAGGTGAAATTTATAAAAGTAGGAGAGCTACATAAAAAGATCAGTAATGGGAAGAAGAATTTATGAAGAAATTGTAGAAATTAAACAAAGAAACATTCCTCACAAAAAGAGAAAGTCACGAGAAAATACTAGAAGAAGGAGAAAAGCCTACAGAGAAACCGAAAGAAAAGGAGACATACAACATGCGCCAAGGAGGAAGAAATTGGAGAAAATTATTAAAAATATGACAGAAAAAAAAACAGTACAAGAGAAACTTATCAAAGGAATAGAAGGAGGGAGTGTTGAAACAATTGAAGAAAAAAATAAATAAGGGTTAGCGAAAAAGATACATGATAAGAAAGACAAAATCACAAGGATATTGTGATCATCACAAAAAAGAGACTACAGTTAGTTAGTTAATTTTTTTTTTGTCTATGGGCAGGTGTAAACCCGAAGAAGGCAACTCGGCCAGAAAGACCTATTGTGCCCCATGACCATTTTAGTCCTCTTACTCAGGTTGCACCCTGTCATAAAAGTTCGCAATCTGACTGAGAGTTAACTTACTCTCTAACTTTGGGTTCGTCCAATCGATGGACCCCAATCTGCCTCTTCTTGTTCACTGCCAGGCAGTTGATCAGAAAGTGAGCAGGAGTTTCCTCTACATCTCACACTTCCTGCACAGGAAGAGTTCATTAGCCCCATGCGGTGCATCTGTTTATTTACTGCGCAATGCCCAGTTAAGATTCCTATGAGTAATCGCAAACTGTCCTGCCCATAAAGACTACTTTACGGAGTTTTTCCTCATTCGGTTGAAGCCCTAGGGATTTACATTGTCTAAGCGCCGACGAGTCGATTCCAAAAGAAGCAGTCCTAGCAGCAGGTTGGGATCTGACAAACGTTTTGATGCTGCCATGTGAGCTACCAGACGTCGGTTTTGGACCCACAAACGTTGCTAATTTGCTAACGTCTCAGCTATTTCATTCATATTCTTCTGATTCCAGAGTGACCTGACGCCCATCTCAATGTAACATTTAGATGTTTCGCCAGTTGTTTAAGTATTCGGTGGAACCCAGTACCACCTCGGAGTCTAATCTGGCAGCCCACAGAGCTTTGAGGACAGCCTGGCTATTCTACCCTTCCATTCTTGCGTAGGCAGTTTGACATGCCCTCAGCACAAGTCTGGATGGCAAAAATTTTGGCCTGGAAAATGGTGGGCGAGGCTCCTAGACCACAAGCTTCGCCATCCTAGTTGGTAGTTAGTTTGGTAAGAGACAGGGCATGATTCGATTAATCGTCCCGTCCAAAACAAGATTTAAGTATGAACGCTGAGGTCCTTAAGCAGCTCAGTATCTTTCTGAAAGATTGTTCCAAGTCATCCAGGGAAGGGTTAGCCTTTCCAAAGGTTACATACTTGATTCTTGTAGCAGCAGGGCAGTAGCAGAAAATATGCTCAATCGTCCCCTCGTCATCTAAACACAGTCGGTATTCAGTCCCATCAGAGTGCCCAGTTCTCTATAAGCGCTTTCTAAGTTTACAGTGGCATGTAAAGACAGAGACAACCTTGATATTTTCCGGGTCAAGTTATAGTTCCTTGGTTCTGGCATAACTAGGTGAAATACACTCTTTTGCATACACCAAACCAGGAAAGTTGTTCCAGTATTGGAGTACTTTCCGATTTGCCCATAATTTGATATGCTGATGAGCTACAGTAGGTGCTGTGCTAATAGCAGTTTCTGCGCCCTGAAATTGTCAGCAGCACCCTTTTTGGCAAGAATGAATGCGTGAGTGCCCAGGTACCCATATTAAAAGAGACAATAAAAGAATAAAATGTGCAAATGGAAAAAAAAAACTATGCTAATTGAGTCCTAAACCATTAAAGAAAGACTAAAAGAGAATTAAAGGATCATTAAACAATTAGAAAAGGGTAGACAAAATTATACAATAAAATGATTGAAGGAAATTAGAAAAATATCGTCAATCAAAGAAAATTGTAGTTGCAAAAAAGAAACACCAAAAATTGAGAGTATGAAAGAGAAGTAGAAATTTTCCAAAAAGAGAAAGATGGAGCTGAGGGAGCTATTACAAAGTTAATAAAATCTAAATGATCCAGCATAGAAAGGAGCTAATGGGCGAAGAGGAAATTGGTGTAGTAAACTCTTTAATTGCTCACCAGAGTCTCAATTCATGCGCTTGTTTATATGAGAAATCAGAAAGGCCAAATCGACGCAAACTAGTTCTTTATTTACAACTGCAGAAAGTGTCGTTGAATAGATCATAGTGAGGATATCCAGAAACTGAACTGATTTCAATCAAATCATAGCCCTTGCAGCTGAAGTTTAGTAGTGTAAGTGCTTGGAACCTGCTGTAGTCGATGAAGTGCAAATAAAATAAGTAAATACGTGCTTAACCAGCAACCGTCCCAGAATTCCAACTTTTGGTAGAAACTTCAACGGCTCTTTTAGAAACATGGAAATATCGTATTTGCACGATTATCTGTTATTCGTCGCATATTAAATGTTCATAATTTTGGAGGCTTGTTATATGTCGTTTGCTCTAAAGTAAAGATGATATTTAAAAAGTAATTTCGTAAATTTGACATCTTTTCTCTTCATATATCTAACTATAAGGGTCAAACCTTCTTTTTTCTACATGAAAACCAATGAATGGAAAACAGCAAACAATAACAAATGCCTATTTACTGGTAGTTTCTTTAACTGCAATACAATATCGCACATACTACAGAAGAAGATTGAAAATTATTTTTACTTAAACTAGGAGTTCAAATATACCATCGATTAACAATGAAACCGCAATATACCGATTACTATGACGACAAGAAGACACTCATCATATAGCATTTGAACGTTCTTAATTGTCAAATTTATCATGCTTTCGTATTTACATTGAGGTAATTAACACCGTCACTTGCAACACAGTTCCACTTATTGTCTTCGAAGTCGGCGAACAACACGCTAAATAGCTTTGCGGGCAAAATCGGCTCACAACTCTATGATCATAGGAAAATTATCGGCTCGAAATGGCGAGCACCGTATTTTATATTGTCTGCCTGCGGTTTAAAAGCACTTAAGTTTGCCTTCCCTTTCAGTCGTATCTTAAATATGCAAATTGCTTAGTTAATAGGCGAAAAAAATAACTAACTATCCCTCGTTTCGTGACTCTTTCACAATATAAGAGCTAAACAAAAGCAAAAGTGAAAATACAATTTAGAGCTCAGATTAAAGTGTGTACGATCTATAGATACAAGCGTAGTGTAGGCGATAGAAGAGTTAAAGGGATAGAAACACAAGATGGTCGAGAATATCACTAAATACGAGTTATATGTATGATTATGGTACAAAGTAATGGATTCTCCTTCGTGGTTTAATCTTTTAACGCAGAATGATAGAAAACAATGAAAACAGAAAATAATGTAAGAAAAAGAGGTAGGTAAGTAAATATGCATAATTTTGACATATTGGTAGATCAGTATTATAATATAGGAACCATTTCTTATTGGTGAAAACGACAACGGTTTAGTATAATATGATTAACTCCATGTAAAAATTCACAAATTAACAAAATCAGACGAAAGCATCACAAAATAATAGGTTTGAATTTTAATGGCTTAATCAAATTGCATTACGTCTGCAACATATGAGAACATGGAGATGACACGAATTTAGAAAAGCGGATTATCAAACAATTACAGACCAATGTTTCAGACTAAAGTATTGCATGCGCGGCGCCTCCACCATTTATGTCACGGTATATCTACAACTGGTTGTTTAGGATGTTATTCTCTCATAGTTGGTAATAAGTAAGTACAGCTCGAAAAGCACCTACAGTAAAGATTTTATACCGCAGATGATTTCAAACAAGTTTGGTTTAACAGTAACTTCAAATGCAACAGCTAAACTATTCTAGATGTATAAAAATCATTTATGCTTAAGTTTGTTTAACATTGGTTTTATAACATCAAAGTTACGTTATTTTGACAACACTCACATTAGGCTATTAGAAGACATTAATCAACAGGAAGGCATACGGTATGATCTCCAAACGAATTTTACAAAAACCTGCTAGATTAGTGGAAGCAGAAGTGGGGCACAGGACCAGCTGGTATAGTTGAGTTGCATCGCAACTCATGATTTTACGGCATATGAACTTCAATGCTGAGCTAAGGGTATGCTGGTGATATAGTAATATTATCAAGAGAAAAATCCAAAAACGTGCTTTATATAATAGACCAAGTTGAAAAATTTACCAAACGAAAGCGACAAACTTAATACCAACGCTACCAAAACAACCTTTTTATAGACGTGGTTCAATTTCAAAACCACAAAAGTAGATAATTAAGACATAAACTAGAAGATAGTGGTTAAATACCTATGCCTTTATTATAGATAATAGGCACGAGTTTAAAGCAATCGTTAAGGCTAAAATATCCTAATGGTGGAAACTTTGTAGGAAAAATTGTGAATGGAAACCGAAAGTACTGCTTAGAGAAATTAAATTCGTGAATGGAATAATGGCACGTACCAGCACAACTAACCTGATTGTCGTGAGCATCTGCCTTTCTAAAGTCCAAAGGTTAGCCTGTGTATATACAACTGGGGCAATAAGCATTTGCCCATCTTACCCAAATCTTACTTCCCTCTTTATCAGTGGTCATTCGTCAAACTATGGCTCGCTCAAACGGCAGATTGGTGCGGCCGCTTATCCGTGTTTCATAAGATTTTCCAAGCAGCTAAGGTGGCCATAATAATACTAGTATAATTGCATTAATAATATTAATTTATGCTGCTCAATGTATATCGATAAATTTATCAGTGTTAGCTCTTGGCAAGAAAAGTTTAACGAACAATGCTCTCCATTTAGGTAGAGTATGCAGTGAAAAGTATCACATGTACAATCAGGTAATGTATCAGGTTACTATTAGGCATATGTCTCAAGGGAAGTTTTCTCAAGGGAACCAAACCTGGAGCCTACATCAATACATGTCAAAAAAAATAAACTTTGTGAAAGAATTCATCATAAAGCTTAATAGCTTTAGAGGGTAGGAAAGGAAAGGAGTAGAATTGGATAACAATATCTTGGAATTTAATAGAAATGTATAAGCCAAATACAAAGTATTTCGAAACTTTAGCAAATACTTGAGCATCTTTCAAGTGGAAATACGATATTAAAAGATGCGCCTAGTTCAATATTAAGAAAAACCACCGAAAACAAGAAATGTTCGTAATGTAACCAACCAACGAAACAGTTGATATGTAAAGCTTTACAGTGGTTTAGGAGTGCCTAGAGAAACTGAACGAGCTCGGCAAAAGGAGCAAGCAAGCAAATTTTATAGGTTCCAACGAACATTACAATGAACGAAAATGAAATAACAGGTAATTTCTGATAAAAAACACAGCACTGGCCACAATCCTTCGCAATCGTTCCGCTAGCTCCTATTTCCTACTTGATAACGTGAAAAGTATTGTCCAATAGTCTTGAAATTGGTATCATTCTTCTCAGAAGAATTTTTCAATATTTCGGTATGCATATTATCTTTCATAAAATTTACGAAGAGCAAACTGCTAACTTATCTGCCCAGGCCGACTTTTAGAATACAATGTTGCTTTTTCTCAGAAATGATTGAATATCTTTGAAATGTGTGTTGTGTCTTATTTTAAAGAACTGAATGAAAAATGTCATTGGACAGTTTTTAAAAATTTGCACCCAATCATATTTTATGACAAAAGGAAAATTGCAATCTTTTGTACAGAATTTTTTTCTCTGGCTCCAGATATTCTTTTATTTTAAATCTCCGGAAAGAACGTCTATTCACTACTGCCTCAATTATATATAAAAATTAGCTATATATGTTCAGTTATTTTTGAAAAAAAAGGACATGAATTCTGCTTTTAACCAAATACTCGCAATCTATTCACATTTTTAGAAAAGCCAAAGCAATTATATGGGTATTAGTGAGTGGACGTTTCCTTGGGGTTTGCTGTGTTTTAACTATAAAATATACGTTTTACGAAAAAAAAAATATTTAATAAAATAAGAATCTGAAACATTCGGTTATGGATGAGTCTCAGATTAATAAAAAACAATCAGAAAAAAGTATGATTCCAAACACGATAGTAGTTGACAGCTGCACTGCGGCATTGGTAGATGGCAGTACTTTGTAACGTTTATCCTATTGTATATTTGTACATCTAAACTACGCTTCGACGCAAGCTCACGTCCTTCTCAAGCTGAAACAATTTGGCTGATAATAAATATTGCTCATAACATAGTGGTTATTCTTTTTCTTTGCGTATTATTTCTAAATTCACTGTTGACAAAAAATGTTAATAAACTGACTAAATTTATGTATTTTATGTAGTTATTATTATCAAGTATTTGTGAGTACTACAATATATATTTAGCGCAACAAATTATTCAATTATAATCCAAAGTAGTTTTCGCAGTTTAAGCAACTGTTTTACTAAACTGTTTCCCCACTTAAAAGGTTTATTCTGCGGAACGTAAGTGCCATAGATCAACATTTTAATAGCCTGATTTCCATGTATAGCATTACATTATCCACTGAGTACAGTAAAACGGCACAAAAACGTTTAGCACATACAAACTTAGTTGCTTAGGTACCACATTCGAACGTTAACCCATCATTACGGCACATAAATAAATTTACAAAAATCGCATATAAATAAGAAATTTTTCGTATATGTCTAAGTGGAACAACTGCTTCACACCAACCATATACAAGTTGTGCGAGGTGTAATGTTCATTTTACGAGCCGAAGAAGCGAAGTGAAAGACGACACGGATAGAGTGACAACCCATAATTTTATCTCTCTAATCTAGTAGGTCTTGAACGTTCATCTCTGCCATTCAAAAAACAACAATTACCGATATCAATTTCGATTTGAACATTTCGTCCGTGGCTCTTCGCACAATGCGATTGTAATAGCCCCACGCCTATGGCCGCATAATGATACATTTACTAATAATACTTCAAACCGGGTTACATCTACCTCGGAGCCCGTTTAAAATACTTTTCGTATAGTCGCTTATTCATGAGAGATCTATTTTCCGTCGTAATTGCTCGAAATCAGTTTCTAAATTGATAGATTGCACGCGTCGTTTTTCGTTATCTATATAATCTTCCACACAATTAATGTGTTCCCCGGGTGATTTTGTGGTCGTCGAAGAAAATGGGAATTTTCAATTATAGTGCTGTAAATGTAAATGTTTGCTTAAATTAGTTTAGTTAAGTATGTAAAATGAGATATGAGTAGGAATGTTTTCCATTTTTTTTTTCACATTAGAACTACTTGCAGTCATTTCTCCATGCAATCGTGTCTTTCTACTAAAGAGAGACGCAGTAGTTTTTGGAGTTCAAAGTAGTTGTGCCGGTCTGAGTACGCAAATCCGACATAAGTTTGTAAGCTAGAGATATACAGCGATAAAGGATAACGTATCGCAATTGGTAGTGTCTAAGTTCTATTCTCGGTGGCTGAGACCATGCAGACTTAAACTCATTTCCGTTAATTACGAGTGGTAATACAGGGATTACAGTTAATTTAGTTCAATTCCCCATCTTTAACACCACACAAACGCGTATGATATCAAACACATATTCTCGACTTTTTAGATAAACAATTTGAAAGGTGGGGAGAAGCTTAAAGGAATGGAAAATGGACAAATCACAACTATCCACAAAAAACTGACGAAAAGCAGAATACCAACAGAGGAATCACACTGTTAGATGCCCCATATCAAATACCATCTACAACAAGGTCATAATGCTTGTGTACACCGGAATGGGTGATGTTGCCTAATGATAAGTGGATAAATAACTATAAATAATGGAATGAAAGTTACTGAGAACATTACTGGATCCGGTGAAAATCATAGAAAATGAATATATAGTTAGGAACAATAAGCAAATATTGTAAGAACTGAAAAATAATAATAATAGTAATAATTCATGCCTTCGCATCCCCAGCAGTTTTCGCCAATTACAGGGGCATCGACCCAACCATGAGTTATTATTAGCGATTTAAGATGTTCGTCTCTCAGCATTCGCCAAGGAGTGAGGAAAACCACGAAAACTTCACTCTGAGAGCAGTCCGTCGGGCTCGAACCAAGGATCCTGCGACTGATAGCCAAGCATGCAAACCACTAGACCATTCGCCGGGCTAAAAAGGAGAGGATACAATAAAATTAAAAAAGAAGAGAGTCAAATGCTTAAACCATGTGCTATGTGTGAGAAAAGGAACCAAACCGATAACATGTAATATTTTGCGGTTGTAGCCAATGGAAGAGCGAAGACGTGGTAAGGAAGTAGAACAATGTGGAAGGAGATAAGCGAAAAACTGGAAACGGAAGAAAGGCACCAAGCGAGAAGATACTACTTCACACCCACATGGGATGTGATGATTGGTTTTGCATATACAGGATGGCTCTGATAAGGACACTATGGATATCTCGAGAAGTATGTGGGATGCAAAGTCGCTTAAATGGGAAAAAGTTGCTATTTTAGTACTAATAAGATGCATTAAAAAAAGTAAATTCCAAACACTACGAAGATACCCGAAAGAAACGAAAAAGCCGATGTTTTAGCCTTTTGACACAGTACCTTGAGTTTTAAGAATATGAAAAAAATGTCTTGAGATTTTTTATTTTAAAATAATATGGCTATAAGTTTCTGTAATCAGATTTACAATACATCGTTGTGGCTCTGAAGAACCATGGTCAACCATCCTTTCTTAAGTACGGTCCTGTATATTCTTTTACGTTCCCGACTTATATATTTTTGTACACTAAATAAGGTAGCAATAATTTTGTATTTGTTATTTTTTTTCACAACTAGAAAAGTATAGTCTTTTACAGTTCCTATAGGTGTTGTAAATATTCGGATGATTTCAATAATCGGAAATTCACTCGGAGCACGGTGGTATATAGGATCATATTTGGTGTTTATTTTAAATGTAACTAAATCTCTATTAAACTTATTTACAACAAAAGTTTACTATTGTTTACTTTACTGAGTGAATGTAACTGTGTGATTTAAGTAAGCACAGTGTCTATGCACAACAAACACCGCCCGTCACACAGTGGACCGGGTCAATGTAATCAAGCGGACATCCGAGCAAAATATAAATTCTTGAGTTTTTCACATTTAGTGGCGATTTCATAATCTTGATTATATTTTCTATGTTATAGTAAAATCTTAAATCTCTATCACTGCTGTGTTTCTTTGTAAATCCTTTCCAAGTTGATCATGTTCGGCTGTCAAAATGAACTCTACAGAATTGGAGCCGGTTTGGAACCATTCTTTTTCACTTTTAAAACAAAAATCACGTCATTGTCGTAAAATATAATATATTTACCTGTTTTCTAAACTTGTTGGTATGCTATTTAGCGGTATTTAAAAAAAGTCTTTTATGATATTTCAAAGTCGAGGTTCTTTATTTTCATAAGTTACAAGTTTAATGATTAAAATAGTAAAATGCTCGCATATGCCCGCAGTTTTTATGATACAGTTAGTAACTAAAACAATTTGAGGTTGCTTTCATGTAAAAAAAAATCTGCTACTTTTTGCTTGCTATCATTTTTGTGTGTTTGCGATTTAGGCATGTTCATGGTTATTATTTAGTATTCAAAAGAGTTTCAAAAGGTCCAAATCAGTGCCAATAAGTGTTAAGTTCTTCAGTTTTCAACATTCTTTTCTAATTTTCCAAAAGTTAACTAAGAGGGTTTGAAAGTGGAAAACTTGAATACGAATAATGACGTTTATGCTTTCATTAAGCGTAAAAACCTAAGGTATAGTGACGTGTGTGAAACATTTCAAGAGGAATTGAATTTGTCCCCTCCCTGAAGCAGCGGAACATAAGTTTAGCATCCGATCCACTAATTTCGATGTTGAGTAATTCATATTGGGAGTTAAACACTCCAGAAATATCAACAGATGTAAGGAATATACTTCAAATTGACGATGAAGACTTTGAGATATTTTCTTCTTTACGAAAAAGACAAATTACTGAGTGCAAAAGCATGTTTACGTAAAACTAGTTATAACACTCACACGATGTTGAGTTGTTACCATTCAGTTTCATTATTATTTGGGTAGCTAAATCGTAGCCGTAGTGTTATCATAACAATTAATCAACACATCATGATGCAGCGATTTTTTTATTATTTCAAATTTATAACTTACCTTCATTTACGTTTCGACAACTAAGTGGTCTTTTTCAAAAAATAAAAATCTTGTGGTTTAATTATTTCATTTTGCAATCTTTACACTTAAGTAGAAAAATTTTCTTGTTTTTCATAGCATAATATATTTTCGATCGTTTCATAAAGTTACTTTCAGCATGGTACACATTGGATCCATACCTGGTACGGATTGATGTAAAACCTGAACCCTCTCTTGGTGTTGTTAATATTAATAGTGTTCGCTATCAGTTCTCGTCCAAGACATTTTAACTTGTGATTACTTTGAAGTATATATGTCTACCAAAAGTTTCGGTGGATTTATTCAGTATAAAATCGTTGCACAAATTTTACGGATTTGGAATCATCCGATTCGGCGCAACTCACACTACTACAGGGCCTTCGTCAGTCCGCGCATGGTTATTACTAAATATATCTCTATATACTGTGACCAAAGTTCAGTAAGATATATATTCGAATTGCTGTATTGCTAAAAAGATTTTATCCCAATAGTATAATTTAGTTATTTCGAAAAGTACTTAACTACCTTTGCTGGTTTTACTGCTGTTCCTTTACGCATTATTTTTTCCAGTTTCTAACCCTTTAAGCGACAGAGCAAAATTTCAAAATTTTGATAATAGATTCTAAAGGATTCTTTCATCATATTTATCTAAAGAGTATCCATACGACCTAGCTGGTATGTCTGTAGGGTTGTAGGAGTTGTTGCCAAACACACATTCCCATACAAACGAACCTTCGGCGGTTGTAAACCATACATCATCTTTCAAAGAAGAATTTCTTATTGCCGATTAACTGCACACCTGCGTTACGAGTCGAACGACTCTCAGGCGAAACGTCGAATAGAAACTGTATTACACCACCGAATAAATCTTGCCCGACTACCACTAAATCCCGCGATTTATGGCAGCGCACCTTTCGCAAAGCATACGCGCGCATTTAACGGATATATCGCGAGAAGCGCCGCTAGCTATAAACGACAATACCACTCGAGAAACCACCAACGTTACGAAAATTTATGTACCGCATTCCCGTGGTATCGCAATAAAAACAACAATGCACCGTCAACGTATCGGTGCGACTGATAAAAATTGTATTTATTTGAGAAAATTTATCGCCTCGTTTACCTAGACAGGAGCCGTACATCGCACGACGCCCATTAAAGTCTTAATAAGCAACAAATCAAAACCAACTCAACAATAGTATCAGTACACGCATGGGTCTTTCTCTGTCGTTGTGTGGAAGAGATGCCATCCTCACGATCCCTATATTCACACGCGTTCCCTAATGCCAAATATAGAAGACGCATTTAAATTCCGATTTCTCAGCATGCACTAAACTCTCGCATTATTTGCAGGCGACTTAATTATCTCAGCACTTTCTAAAGTTGTAGGATAAAAGTGGCGAATGGCACATATGTGGAGTGATACACACTACAGGTATTGTTTATTGTATTAAATATACATACACGAGAATTAATATGTATTCATAAGAATAATAAAAGTAGTTTTAATTTATTAACATCAGACAAGCTAATATACTATACAACACTGAATCGTATGCTATTATTATAATTGACCTAAATGTGATAACTGAAATTTTACATTTTCATACTTACTGCACCGGCTACTATCCATTAAACTGATTAAAAAAAAAAAAATATTGGATAGAAAATTTATCACACAGAAATTCCAGATAATGTTGCTAGAACACTAACCTTAGGACCTAATTCTGCAACCCCTTTTAAAAATCCTATAAATTCAATCACTGCTAACACAAAATTTGATCAAGACTTTGCAATGTTTAAAAAATAATTTTTAAATTAATTACAAAAATTCGTTAAAAAAATAAAGCCAAATTACTTAATACCCCTCAACATAATTTACATGTGAAAGAAACGAAAAAAAAAATAAAATGAAATCAGAGACAGAGCTTATTATGGTTTCGCAATTTGAAATTTTGAGTCCCTTTTCCATACTACAACGCTAATTTAACTTTTATTGCTGCCACATGTTATCGTTTAGAAACTTTACTAATGTATTTTATTCACTGTTTTATTTACTAGGTACATAAACAAATAAATAATAAAATAGCCCCATGTTGCATAAATTTCTATTGTTAAGAACTTCTTGTTTTTCAAATTCTACATATATTTGTCACAAATTACATCTTATAATTTGAAACCAGATAAAGGTAATAAATCTGTCGCTATGTATTTAGAAATTATAACTCAAAAATACAAGAACTATTATCAGATAACCAAACTTATAAAAAACTTAAATCAGACCCCAAAAATGGTTATCAAAAATTAAATAATAAACTTATCAATAGTTGCAAAAATAAAAAAATTCACTTCAATTAGCCACCACATTGAAAAATAAATAATGCGCACCCTGCCAAAATATATGGGCTTCCAAAACTTCACAAAAAAACAACACCTTTAAGACCAATGATATCACGCCTAGAAAGTTACCTATATAATTTATCAAAATTTCTATTTCTAAGATAATTAACAAAAATCCATTTTATATAAAAAAAATCCTTTGACTTAAAAAACATTTTGACAATACACATATCAACCTAAGTGACACAATGAGTTCCCTTGATGTAGTGTCACTTTATACAAACATTCCTATTGATTGAAGAAAACCATTTGGAAAAAACTGGAATAATATTAAGGAACACACCATTACCCTTAACAGAATTTTTATGTTCTATAGAACTTACGTTGGTCCCCACTTATTTTCAATGTAAAGATTCTTTCCATAAACTAATAGAAGGTGTGGCTATAAGTGAATTAAGATACATAATCTAGCGTATTTAGCAATAAGAACCACTGCTACAGCAACAATGAAATGCCACCTAGACGTTCCTCCTTTACATATGGTGATATTGGGAGAGGTAAGAGTAGGGCATCGTAGATTGCAAGAAATGCCAAGTGGCAGATATGCAGGATCAGGACACAATAATTGCAACAATTATTGTCCTGCATGTGGGAAGGCAACACAAAGGTTTGTCAAAGGGGTGCAATACATTTGAGTCAAATATTTGGTGTCCCACTCACTGCAGAAACTGCAGAGAATGGCCTACTTGCGAAATACGCAACCTGCCCCACCGCAGCTTTGGAGGTAATAGTAGATATCACCCTATTCCTCCTAGTTTTGAAGCCAGTGATCTAATAGGGTACACAGTAATTTAAATGATTTCTGAACTGATGTGGGATAATTGAAAATGCTAACGGATGTAATCTTCGTAACCCTTAAGTTTGAGGAATTATTCGAAGCGCTAAATTCGAAGCGCTAATTCTCACCCTTGAGAATTGTTACTTAAGAAAGTCAAAATTTGAAAAATGGTAACGAGATGGTTGATAGATTGCCAAACCAAAGGGCTTGCAGGCAGTTGAATGGACCGGACCCCTTTCTGGGGCATATAGGAGTGTAGGCAATAGTTATTCCTTTGGAAAGAAGCTAGTAGCAAAACGACTGTTCAACTCTATGCTAAACATGGGACGAGCTAAAACTAACATATGTCGTTTGGACGAACATAAAACTGAGACTGTGTCTTATCTTTCTTCTCATTTTTATCAGTATTTTTTGATATTTCAGTCCTTTGTGTCATTTTCTCCGCGCAGATCGACCCAAAAGTCCCGTTTTGGTGGATAACTTTGTGCGTTTCAACCGTGTTACATTTTAGTTTTGCTACTCTTAAGAAAAGGTTTTCGCTAACGCGAAACTGAACTTAAACTTGTAGTTTACGCATTTTTCGATGCTTATGTCTACTCTTCATTTTTTTAGAGTTTTTTTTTTATATAGTACCGTTAGTTTACTGTAGTTATGCATAACCTGATGCATGTAGCTACAAGAAATACCTCAGGGAAGACTACTCCTGGAATTAGAGCCGAATTTTGAGATTTAAACACAACCGGTGTATTCCGAAAAAAATGGGAGAATCGTTTTCTGTTAATTTAGAGGTATAAGACTTTCATCGAGCCAAGAGGTCTATGCATTGGGGAGGTTCCTTCGTCCGTTTTTGCCGTTGCTTTTTACTTGGGCGTTTACCTTGGTACTCAATACGATGTGAATCAAATGACTTTAAAAATATGTAAGTTATTGCTGGCTGTATCGTCCATAATTCAAATCTCACTAAGATTCATCGCTGGTATCTGAACAGTGGTCTAAGGACTAAGATACATAGATAAATGTGTAGTTGTATCGAACATGAAGTAATAATAATAATAATAATGTTTATTGTCATTCGTTCGTAAGAACATCGACATTGTCAATAAGCATATAAAATAGATACATATATACATATATTATAATAAAACAGACATACATATGGGAGTCAAACAGAAAATTAATAAATAAAAGAGATATCTTCACTTAACCTGTTTAGAAGGGCGGTAGTTAATTATTTACTGGACAACACGTGTTACAGTATATACGAGTATCTAACAATAAGTGCATAGTTTTTAATTTTCTGTTTGACTCCCATATGTATGTCTGTTTTATTATAATATATGTATATATGTGTCTATTTATATGCTTATTGACAATGTCGATGTTCTTACGAACGAATGACAATATACATTATTATTATTATTATTATTATTATTATTATTATAAGTCATTTAACCCCCCAATGCATCAATATGAAATAAATCATGTCTCTCTCATTAGAGAATCAATTTTCAGCAATTTCCTTTAACAATAACCAACATTTTGGTGCCTTGCAAAAAGATTCTGTGGTTATAATTATGCAAAATGAAAAGGTCACACTAAAACATTAGTGATGCTTCATATGAGACACTCAGGGCGATAGCTTCAACAACCTCTGCGAAAACAAGATTTAAGTTTATAGTTTTTCAACCACCAACCAACATCAGTAATGTCCTTACCGTCATTCAACACCACAAATGATGATTATGGTATTTTGGAGACAATGCTTTAACTTTCAAATTTGGCAAGTTGGCAAAAACAATAAAAATTAATATGATTAGATAACGCCATGGAGATAACATTCCAAACAAAATCAATGGTTGCAGTGGTAATTGTAGCAAAGGAACAAATGGAGGTAGTCCACACATCCTAGTGGAACACCTGATGTAGGTTTAAATAACCTGCCGTAATATATGCATGTACGAATGATTACAATAAGTCTTAGGATAGCACTCGATGTGAATCTAACTTAACTTGTTGCTGTCCCTGTTATATCGTTTCGTGATAGCAGGAGATAGTAATAGTTTTGTGGAAGGTTCAGCGCTGTGGAGTATCTTAAGATCATATGTGGTCGACTGTAACTGTATTACGCGTAATACTTATTGCAATTATGGCTTCACGCCCTTAGCTCTTAGTATTTAAGAACGTGTGAAATTCTACTGTAAATACTTATTCTCTTGCAACCACCGCGTACCTAACATAAGCTAAAAAACTTACTTTCTACCCAGTGTCGCCGTCGCAAATCAAAAAGAATCCTTTTGTACCTATCGTTGCACACTTCGAAAGAATGCATGTCCTCAAGAACCAAATATAGCAAGTATCTATAAATCCCAAGACCTCAGCGTGTCCCGAGTGAGTGGTACTGGTACATGTATACAAAGAACACTTAATTATCCGCGTGCTTTCTAAAAGTTATATTGAAGAAAAAAAAATAATGATCTAACCCATTTCAAAGCGCCATATAAGAGCTGCATTTATTGTATATACAGATACACATAAGAACGTGTTACGGATTTTGTTGTCTTCGTCGACACAGGATTGAATATATATGTTCTATGTATCTGTTCTGAGGTACAAGGTATGCATGTTGTATATAGTACAACATCTAATACGATTTTATTTCCTTTACATTGAAACGTTCCCAGTCAATAGATCTTCAATCGTGATAAAGATATCCATGTCGGATCTTATTAAATGGGACAGCCGAGATGTGAATTCAATCACAATTTGATACGAATGGGAAATCGAAACAACAAAGACAAGGAAAAATAAGGACAAAGGAAAAGACAGAAAACGCGCGCGTACTTACGCTAGTTTTCTCCTCCATTCGCGCCAGTCAGCATATACTAGACAGGTATTGGCGGCAAACGGACGCATAAACGAATAGGCACGCAGTCGAGAAGGAAATAAATTTAATTGAGCGTTCAGACTTCCGTTAAAAAGATTTATTAACGTACCATACGACAGTGAATGGGGAAAATATCGCGTAGAGTAGATTTATGAAATTTATTCTCACAACATATTTCTGGACACGGCAAAAAGTCGTGGTTACCACAAAATATACATAAAATATTCAGGTCATCACGTTGTAAAATTGTAGAATGCCAATAAGGTTGTGTGGAGTTTGCTAATTGTTGATATAAATGAGTTGTCAATCATTATTATGTAAATAATGGTCAGCTAATCATCGATTATCGATTACAGATGTTCTAATTTTTATACACAACAAAGTTGTATGTGTGATTTGTGTCATATGAAACTACTAGGCGTTAACACAGGTCCTTGTGTAACCCCCACTCTCAGAAGTGCATGCAAGCAGCCGGCTAAACTTCAGTGAAGAAGGGTTGGGTGTAAGAGTATCTACTCTTAATGAAATTAAAAATAAAATTATATATGTGAAGGGCGCCACGTGACTTGTAACTAAAGTCAACAGGTAAGTAGCACGGACTAATGGCAAACCATGAAATCCCGAGGTAAGTAATGAAACAAATAAATAAGGGTTGCACACCGCACACAAGGATAAATGAAAGTCAAGTGCAAAAACACACATATAATTATTACCAAATTAGATACTACAATAGCAGGTAAGTGACGATCACAATAATAACTTTACAATTAATGAGGAAATTTAATTAGAAAAATACATTAACTCGTTCAAAAGAAAATATCCAGAGTAATATTTCAGTGTTATTCAGGTTTGGTAGATATTGTATGCAAAGTAAATATATTTCAGGTATATATTGCTGTGGACGAACACCTTGTTTTCGCGAGAGTTGTTTTTTTTAAGTTGCACAGATGTTCATGTTTACTCCGATTTGCCTTTATCAATGTTTCGTGGGAGTTTCCTCAAATTCGTTATGTTAATTTTTAAATAAGATTTAGTTAATGATTTGATTGTTTAATTTATTTATTTAAATGTTCAGTTTGTTTAAATTAATTTCACTTTTTAATATGTTTTGCATTTGCTCATGTTGTTCATGTACTTCCTAGAAGTTTTCTTCTATGATCTCTGCGCGTTGCGTTGCACGCAGCTGTTGTTTATATGTATACGACTGTTTAACTGTTGTAAGACTTAGTTCCGAGATTGACTCAAGAGTAAGTAGATGTAAATTTGTATTTCATTGCTGCCATTTTGTGTTTTCATTTGATTTAAAGTTTTGTTTCGCTTAATTTGATTTTATTTCGTCCATCACGGAACTCGTTTAATAGTAATTATTATTATATTCTTGTGTACACAATTAAGATATAAAATCATTTATTATTTCGTGCAGGAAGATAGATATTTTAGTTAAAAGAATTAATTTTTCGTTTTTTTAATTTTGCTGTTTTGTAATTATTTATTAATCACCTCGGGTTGGGTGAATAGAAGCTTTGTGCTTGCTTTTAGTTTCCATTTATGTAAATTTACTTGATTTGTCCACGTTTAATTTAGTTTGTTTTAATTTTGAAACCACGTGGATTGATTGATATAGAAAAAGGATTATCTTCCTGAACTAATTTGTTTTTTGCTTTGTTAGAGGATTTAGCATAGTCCTTTTGTAAATTAGAGTCTAATGCAGTTTTTGATTTCGGCCAGAGGCCTAAGTTCATTTTTTTTTCTTTTTTTTATAATAATTCTTGTTTGTTATTTAACGTCACTCTAATTTTTGTTCTTTTATTTTTGTTTAAACCTTTTAAATTTTTGGGGTATTAAAGAAAGTCAGATTTCTTGCACCCACAATTTACTTTTCGTGATTAGTTTTAATTTGCGAGGGTAACCCTGAATTTAATGGTTTTTTTTGCGCCCTTTTAAAAATTTATCCGTTGAGCTAGCTAACTTAATTTTCTTTTTGCTTTTTCTTTGGTACATTCAGTACACAGAATATGTATGTGTGAATGCTTTTTTTGTTTGATAATACCGGTAGGTACATACAAGCCGGTTCAAAAATAAAAGAACTGAGTAGCTCTTTTATTTTTGAATCTGGTAGAGTTACCAGATTAAAGTCGATGTTTCCGTATGTTGGCAGCCTCGTAGAAATATATGACGTTTCAAAATAGGAGGATTCCCTTATAAACGAATCATAAGGTCCAAGGAAGTGTGGTTGCATACCTGTGATGATCCCAGGTACACGTGCTCACGTTCTTCCACTTCCACATATCAGCGTCCTGACACCGACGTGTACTCCTCTTACGAAAAATACCTTTCTTCGGGTGTTGTTACCTCAAAATCTAGGCGGTGATGAAAAACTCACGTGAGCGGAGTCAGCATCCAGGAGGTGACGATGTGATTATAAATCCGGAGTTATCCGTGCGATTGATCGACCAAAAAAGGACGATAAACTAAAGATCAACTGCTCAATCAATTTGTGTACTAGATTACAAATCCCGATAAAATCGGTGAGTCTATTTTACTTTCAAACGCAGTAAATTTTCAACACAATATCTAGGTACACCAATCACTTATCCTACCTCTGCGCTAGTTAGAATACTTCTCTCTTCGTCCTCTCCCAACAACAACGTCGCTTCTTGCACACCAAAAAACACAACCCGCAAAAAGGCAAACAGGTGAGTTCGCATACAATATGATACGTTTAGCTGAAATAAATTAAATAAATTAGTTTTAATGTTTAAAGATGTAAAATGATAATAAAGAAATAAATTTATAATAGGTAAATAAAGAAATTATTACATATTCCACGGAAGACTGGGATACATGAATATATTTCTGCATTGCATTTCTTTAGAGTACGTTCATCCTTGTGAGTTAATAGGACGTACTGAATACCTCTTTGAAAGGCAGGAAATTCAACTGGTAGCATTACGGCAAGCACTATATTCATACAACATTTTAATGCAAATAGAGTGTTGAACACGGACTGCATACTTTGCAGTTATTCCCTCATAAAGTTGCAAGGAATTTAGGGCAAATTTTAGTACTAACAATGAAGGCAATCTCTCTGTGTACAAATATATATTGACTAAACTAATTAGAATTAACTTATTGTTAAATATTAGAATAGGTATTGCTGTTGTTCTATTTACTTTCAATTCATTACGTTGCTTCATCTTTCTACTATTAGGAGATAACTTCACGTTGTGCGGAAAATTGAGGAGCTACCTGGGGAAGGCACACTTATCGGAATGTCAAGGACGCGGGTGCTGCCTCTGCCAAACTGTGAAAGATAATAATATTAATTTGCTGAGTATCAGTAACAAAGTCTGAAGCGGTTTTTTAGATCCTATTCCCAGAGTAAGATCTTTTCATGGTTTTGCCTTATTCCTTGGCGAATACTTGAAGATAACTAGTCATTCCATGGGCACAAATATAATAACAACGGATGGCTGACCAATTTATTATATTTTTATTATTAATAATAATTCTAGGGATATTATTTAGTTAGAGTAAGAATCGTTAAGAAGTCCATATATTACTTAGTAGGTAGCCTACAAAAAAGGTGTTTAAACCGTCAATAAACTGTACAGAACGATATAAAATAAATAATGCCGTGTAAATAGGCAGGAAAAGAAAATGTCGGTCAACATTATTTTTGTCTGATATTGTGCAATAAAATTATATTTGTCGTGAGTTTATAATATTTTGTTAGCGATTTTTTGCCGCTAGTGCGTAATTTCTCATGGAATAGCATCCCATCTTTTCTTCCGTTCGACTTGTTTTGAAGCCCTAGTATGTACACAGGGTAGTCCACGGAGTTCATTAAAAGTTCATGTAAGGGGTCCAGTAAAAGTTTATGATGTTCAATTATTTGGTACCATTATCTGTTTGATTTGAACTGTAAATGTAAAATACTTTAACTAAAATATCACTTACGGTTGACCGGAAATGGACATCAACTTTGTTATTTTATGTAGAATGATATGTTTTTTTATTCGTTTTTAGATTCTACGACCATAAATACGTCAGTCTTCGTTAGCTAGTCCTATAGTTACATGTTGCCGTTTTTGAGTTATTTAAGATTTTCTTTTTTCTTTAGTAATAATTATTGCATCATTCAGAAATTAATGTCTCGGTTAATACTGCAAGTAGAGGCTCCGGATCTGCTATGTTGTGAATGTAGATTTAACTGTAAGAAACGGTACGCACACTTCACATTCTAATATATAGAGTGTTCAAAACTGAGAAATGAAGTGACATATTTTCAAATGCAAAAAACCTTTTTTTTTTTAAAGATAGAACACCCTGTATTTTAATTCAAAATTAGGATTAATGCTGATATAGAATGATAAGAGATGATATTTGCTTCCCCATTTCGAATCAAAATACAGGGTGTTGCATTTAAAAAAATGAGTTTTCTGTATTTGAAAATATGTCACTTTGCTCTTCAGTTTTGAACATCCTGTATGTTAGAATGTGAAGTTTTCGCGCCGATTCTTAGAGTTACATCTACTTTCATAACATAGCAAATTTGAAGTCTCTACTTGCAGTATTAAGCGAGATATTAATTTCTGCATAACGATGCACTCATTATTACTAAAAAAGAGAAAATCTTATATAACTCAAAACGGTAACATGTAGCTGTAGGAATAGCTAATGAAGACGTAATTATGGTCGTAAAATCCAAAAGTGTAAAAAAATTATACCACTCTATTTAGAACAACAAATTTGACGTTCATTTCTGGTCAACCGGAAGTAATATTTTGGTTAAAGTATTTCACATTTATAGTTCCAATCGAACAGATAACACTGTCAAAATCTCAAATATAAGTAAATAAGAGAACATCATAAAGTCTTAATGAATCAGTTACGAGGAATACCCTGTACACAAATCATTTAATTAGCGTTCATTTTTTAACGTCCTACATAAATCTTCAACATAAAATAACTTTGATTTTAATTATTTCACTAAATTTAAGCCACAAAATTTCCTCTAAATCCAAGGCCAACCCTAACCCAATAAAATGGAAGACTGCCTGGATCCCACCGCTGATTTTTCTTGGCAACACATGAAAGGGACTACCCGGTTTTTCTTACCTTTGGTACATCTAGTTATTTAAAAAAAAACAGATATGTGGTCCAGTAGAATCCTACCACAGAAAATGATGCATCAGCAATTAGCTTATACACATAAGTAACAAAGTACTTCTTCAGTTACTATTTTAATTGATCTTCTATCTTCATACATATATTTCCATGCAAAATTTCCATAACAATTTTTTAATCATATTATTTAAAAACAAGAGGAAGACATAACACTTTTGATGTGTATTTCTAATGATGAATACACGCATTTGTATTGTTTATGTACTAGAAGGCATATGAAACTAATCAACATCTGACAACTGCAGTGCCTTGCTTATTTTCTTGTTTAAGCACACATTTATTTCCTCGTAGAAATTCTCCATTCTCCACGTATCGCCATAGAGTATGAAATTGATTATTATCACGAAATCATAAACTAACCGAAACTCGATATTTATACACAAACTTCCTTCATTCGACACAATTTCAAAGGTATCACATTTGCGGAACTTTGTTGGATCAATAAGCATTAGCAAACTTGAAGAAAGGACACGCGAGGGAAGCATAAATAACAAATATTTTCTACTTTTTTAGCATATCCATTCACCTTTTATTGTAAAACACAGCGTTGGTGTAAAGGAATATAATACTTTCACGGGTTTTCCTTAAATGCAGGCATATCGATAAACAGGAAAATCACTGATACTTTTCGTTTATGCAAGCGAAAGTCGCAAATAAATTATACGTATGCAACGGAAATTCTAGAAACTACAAGCAGCTGATATAAATATATATCACTACTACAAATCTTAAGCAGCTAATTACATATAGTAGACAATAATCAAATAACTCGATCTTAACAATCTATTTCCCATAATATCTAGGAACGTGTCAACAATACTTTAAAAAGGATCAGTGGCATTAATCAAATGACTTTCCTATAGTAACTGTTATTGGGAAAGTGTACTGCTAGGTTGATTGTACCTTCTTTTCTTCTATTGGAATCACAGTTCATTGTGCCTCAATAAACCGTTTACGGTGTAAACAAACATTAGACACCCACTAGTACACTCAAAGAAAGAATAACCCATCCAGTTTAACAGAGAGAGAGAAGACGAGCGTTGTACCTTCCCCCATTACCGCACTGTCTTCCTTCTCACTCAAACAGGACGGATTGTTAGGTATTTCTCTGGTTGTACTAAATTATGACGGAAAGTATAACGTTATATTTCATTTATGATATGGATTAAAATGAAACAAGGGGCGTTTTCCAGGGGCACAATTTATGAGTTAGAAATTGTTTAGAAAAATTTAGGGTTACGTCAACTGACGATTGCCGTTTCGCATAACTTTTACAGAATGACATATAAAAAGTTACATGCGATTTTATAAGAAAATATTAAAATGTGGACCAATTTTCTATATCGTTTTCATATCTGTTTCATTAGCGATCATGCAAAAATGAAGGACTTTACAGAGATTTTATGACAGAGGGAAGCTACATATTTGCTTATGATAACATAAATATTACCTTTTAAAGTTTAAGAGTTTAATATGATTAATTTGTCGCCAGAATAACTAAACAAGCGTCTTCTATTATACTGGTAGTGCAGTTTCACTGCTTTTCCAACCAGACGATCTAGCGAGGAGAAGAACGTCTGTACGCACTGTCAGTGCCGGTAATCAATCAATCAGCAAATTTTAGTATAATTCTGACCTAGTGAAGCATATTCAAAAAAAAACACGAAACTTAAACTAATTAAAGAGTTTCTAAGAAAAACAGATTGTATTTATTTCCCATCAATAGTGAGAAGCCTGTGTAAGTGTGACGGATGTTGATCATGAGCAAATGTTAATCTGTCCAGATTTGAGAGCACAATAAAATGGCGATACTTTATTACCCAATACCCAATTCTGATGAATGTAAGGTTATTGAATCATCATTTCTTCCTCATTCTTGAAAATGTGGAAGCAAACATCCTTGCTAAAAGGGTACTACGGATCAATTTCAGGCACCCGAACCTGCCATTGGCATCGCACCTATACTAGCTAACCAGCAAATAAAATAAAACTCTGGGCTCCAATACGGGAATCAGGCCCTGATTTGGTACACGGGAAAGAGTGTATTACACTTAGTCATGCCAGAACGGAACAGCTCTAAAAATGTCAAGGTGATTGTCTCTATCTTTACAGATCACTGTAAACTCAAAAAGCACCTACCTGCACAGTGTCGGGCTCTCTGATGAGACTGAATGCCGACCGTAGAAGACGACAAGACAGTTGATCATATTTTCTGTCACTGCCCTGCTACTATAAGAATCAACTATGTAGCCTTTGGAAAGGCTGATTCTTCCCTAGAAGACCTGAAAGCCCGCTCTACAATAGGCCCTTGTAGTCGCAGTGGATAAAACAATTAATCGAACTATGCGGATGCTATCTCTTACTTAATTCAGCCTTATACAAGGCGCATTTCACAAATCATTCTAATTTTGGTTGCGTAAACGTATTAACGGTGTTGGGTATATCACTCTCCCCAAAGCTTAGCTCCATGTACAGATTATCTTGTGCAATTCATTGACTAGATTAAAATATCTTTCTTTAAACCTCGTAATTACCACGCAAATTTTAAAATTAATTTATACAGCTGATATTGAATCAAGAATAAGGTGTATAATGAGGGATTCCAGTAGAGATATTCAAAAAGTTCTCCTCGTTCAGAAGAGAGCTCTTCGAGTGATGGTTGAAGCAGCGCCACGGACATCGTGTAGCGAGATCTTTAAGGAGCTTCATCTGTTGACAGTGGTAGCACTTTATGTTCTTGAAGTAGAAATTTTTGTACATAAATATAAAGATCAACTTATACTAAAAAATAATACACCCTATAATTATTATAGCAGAAAAAATGATATTCAGATGCCCATGCACAGGCTTTCGTTAACGAATAAAAGTATTTTATGTACTAGTATTAAAGTCTATAATCACTTGTCATCCACAAGGTCGCAACCGATGTATACTTTTAAAAGAATGTTGAAGAAGTTCCTTTTACCCATACCTTTCTACTCAACAGATGAATTTTATAAGAATACCTTCTAATTTTCTCTTTCTACTGAAACTATA
This sequence comes from Protaetia brevitarsis, assembly GCA_004143645.1. NCBI lineage: Eukaryota > Metazoa > Arthropoda > Insecta > Coleoptera > Scarabaeidae > Protaetia > Protaetia brevitarsis. The sequence continues at coordinate 494,781 of RXPK01000016.1, read as the reverse complement.
ATATTATATAATTATACATAAAGTTTATGCTTTATAGCTTCTAGCATTTTATATATGTTCATTGTTTTTTCTTTCTTTATTTACTGAAGTTTTCTTTGATTTGGAAATAAATAGTATTATTATTATTATTATTATTATTATTATTATTTTATTTCTGTGTAGGTAGATACTTGGAAAAAAAAATTGTAAAGCACTTGCAGAGTCAGACGTGATGGCTAAACGTTTTAACGATTATATGTAGCTTGTATTTATAAAGTATCCACGGGTAATATAAGGTAAAGTCAGGTAAGTGTGTAACCGGGGCAAGTGTGTAGTTTGGCTACATTTATTTTTAAAAGTAAAATATGGATGTCCTCTGTTATATTACTAATGTACTAAATTTCATACTAGTTTTACAAATAAAAATTCACATCTCCTAACGTGTAATAACTTAGATATATTGTAAATTTATCATACCTTCTTAAAAAGGCATCAGTATAGTATTACACTTCTTGCCGAACTAAAGGATATGCTATTAATATAATAAAATGCGCAATGGTGTACACACTTGCCCCATTTTGCTGGGTAAGTGTGTAGTATTGACAGTGTTTAAAATTTCTTTTTTTTCTAGTAAACCGTTGATAATTATAAAAGGCGTATCTATTGAAGGCTTACAATTGGGCTTATACTACGTACTTCTATGTGTAAAATTTATCAAAATGTCTTATTATGTGAACAGTGTTACATTTTCTTCACACTATGCAATTTTTACTACACACTTACCTGACTTTACCTTACATTAATTCTGTGATTTTGTAGCTACATGGTGCTTCATTAGAATGTATTTTTTTTCCAATTTGATGTTACAATAAAGTTATAAACACACTGGACGGAGTGCGTGCGTATTACGCAAAATTCAGAAAAAATAACACAAGAACTCGTTTCATAAAACTTTCTAGACTCGTCTGTTGAAAATATCTGGATTCGCTGATAAAACTGCATTTACAAAACTAGTTCTTTAATATACCATATTCTAACACTAACAAAAGAAAAAAAGGTGGGCAAGAATTTTAATGTAGAATAAATAGGACACGCTTAGATCATTATAAAGTTAGGTTGTATATTGATCGATTATAGCTTCTTTCTTTCTCCGGGGTCATGTTGAAGCCGACAAACAAGATTATTCTACTTCATCTGAATACTTAATTGCACCGTATCAGAAGCTATTGTAAGTACACGTTTAAAATGTGTCTACAATGTCGACAACAGCAACAGATGCACATGCACGATCACGAGAGAGTAATTACGGGAACAAATATGTGACAATTGCGAATGAAGTTGACGCTGGAATCGGCTTACGCGAACACAAACATCATGATTAAATAATGGCAACGCTACACAACTTGTTTATGCACTTATTTGCGGTGGCTCATATAAGGTATTTTTCAATTCCACAAAATAGTTGGCATTGATAGTGAGGTAATCGCCAATATACACAGGATGTACTAATAGTAGGTTAATCTTAGATATGTGATACAGCTGTCTCAATAATAATCTCATATCAATTCTACATTCTTACATTAATAAGGATTCCTAACTCCACTACATTCACCTCCAGATTCTGAAAGTAATCTGCTTTAGAGTTTCTGAGTTGCATATAACTGTTACATTTCATTGAAAAAAACACATATTTGAAGGGAAGGTATTTTTATATCTATGAGCTTTCAAATTTAATAATATCAAACTTTTTAAAATTTCAAGTTCTGAAAAAGCTTTTGTTTACAGATTTTTTATAATAATTGAACAGTTTTGAAAACGCCAATGTTGACATTGGCGAAACATCAATAAAAGTTTAATTTTCTACATTCAGAATTTTATTATTACAGTTTTCGAAAAACCAAGATTTCTTAAAGAATTATGAAGGAAACAGAAAAGGAGATAACCAAGTATAGTATTACTGTATGTGGTATTTTTAAATGAAGTTAAAAATAACGAGGCTAGTAGTATTTGTGAGCTCAGTGATATTTTTAAAGTGCAACTGTTTTTCCATGAAAGTGGACATAAATACTTCGGAAAGTCTCTGCGCCCTGCTAAACCCGACGGCTACACATTACTATAAAGTGATTTCGACAAAATTTGTCCTGAGAAAAGCAGCAAATTATTTCAGTTTCTGTGCGACGTTATGCTATCCACGCCGCCAGCTTCTTCATAATAAATAGCTTAGGTATCATGAAAAAGCTGCCAGATTTACGGACTGTTTTTTAAATTGATATAAGGCTTACCCTCAATAAACAAAAGTTATTACACCTAAATTGGTTTCCTATTATATTGATGTAACTCTTCATATGAAGTAGTTTAGAATTAAATAGAAATCACAATCATAATCATATCAATTTATTGGCATCACTTCAGTACATTCATATTGTGAACATATGCCAAAAAAACTAAATCACCGTAAAGGTGTTCTTCCTTTAGTCTCAATTCCAATTTTTATAGTTTTGGCCAGAAGTATAACACATGAATTGATACATGTCAAATTTATCTGTCCTTTTCTATCACTCAAGTCGTCTTCGTTGATGTTAACACCATACAACTTGAGGTTTACTTTGAGATTATAATTCCATTTTATTTTTCCAAAAAACCACGAAATGTAAAACTAAAGATGCACGTTATTGTCACTTTACAGATTATTTAATATATAATTTAGATTTAAAACTATCTGATAGTTGAAATAAAAGGGAATGTTAATTTGAATAAAAATTTTCAACAAAAAAATGGTATTTGATTTTAATATATTTATATTTAATTTCAGCACAAAAATTCTCACATCAGTGCACTCTATCCAAATATATTTATTTAATGCTTTTAAATTCAACAATAAAATTATATGGATTAGCTATGATGTGGTCATCAGAGTAGCCCTGCTAAGGATTTTTCAATTCCATAATAGTTGGCTATGGAAATATATATATCTGTCTGGTATAAATTGCCTATGCGTTTTTTATCATGTATATGCACTGGTGTGTACACTATATAATGCAAGATAGACGTATGAACAATTTATACCTCAGAGATATGTATATATATATTTCCACAGCTAACTATGAAATTGGGAAACCAAAGTCCTTATCAGGGCTACTCCGATGACGGCAATAGAAACGAAATGTCATATTTAAATAATCCAATAGACAATACTATCGCTTTCCAAAAGAAGGAAATCTTTAAATAATAAGTGAATGTATAGAAATTGCGTAAATCTTTGAAGTTAAAAATAAACCAACGTGAGCAATAATTTGCATATCGGTAAAAGAACAAAAACGTTTTTCAGCTTTTCTTCATTTATTAAACATTTATTCCAATCGAAGATAAACCCGATTTAAGCACATAAATTAATTCTATTAGCATATCGTATTCTAAATACATCAATAACATGTAATAAACGGAGGAAATCAGTTAAGTGCTAACCGATAATTACAAACCGTAATTGAAAACGACTTCAGACACCGCAACGGAGATCTCACTGCGCGACTTCCAGTTCATTATTTATGCAAACCAATAAGGAGAAACGTCGGCATTATACAAACATGACAACTCGATCAGTTAAAATAAAAAATCCCACATAAAATTTTAGTAAATAATCGAGATCGGTAACACGTATGAGTTAATAATTCAAAATCCCAAAACCAAACTGCAAGTCGTGAACTGTGGGTTTGCGTGAGTTAAAGGAACTTATCAGAGTGATATCGCTAGTGACAGTTTAATTAGAATTAGGTGTAATTAAAGATAAACGTCTTGCAGCTAATTCAACGAATTAACTGATTTGGTATACCTACATTAAAATAAATCTAGGGTTAAACCGATCCAAGAAATTGATTTTCTATCAAGAATTCCTTCTTACTTTACATGGTACAACGAAACAATGATAACTACAGTTTAAACACCTATACTGACTCATTAATATACAATCAAGGAACTAAGATAAAAAAATAATTAAATCTTGTTCCACATTAAGATATATGATATCAACAACATCTGTTTTCATTATATCTTTTATAGTACTTAGAAACTGATTCTTCTATGGCTATCCTTAAATTGTTCAAAAGGATAGTAATAAAGTGCTAAAACACAAGTAATGTATACTAAAAGAAATTATTAAATTTTTTTCTCAGTGCAGATTGTAATGGTGTAAACTAAGCTTTTATAAAGATCTGGGGTTTTTTTTTTGGAAGGGGTAATAAAACAACAGGAATATCATTTACATGTAATTATCTAGCATTATAATTTCTTTGTATTTACAGAAAATGTTTACATCTAACAGTATATTATCGAGTTTCTCCTATGCCGGAGTAAAAGACGATAAGCAAGGTCGTCCTTTTTTATGCCGTTTGTTGATTGTTGTATAACCCGAAGTAAGAGTGTTTGCCTGCGCATCTACATTTTATAACTTTCATATCGTGACTGGCTGGTAGCGGACATTCTAGCCGCATGGATTAGATATTATGGTTGTCCATCCTCACTTCTAGTAATGGAAATTTCATATTAATAACCCTGCGTTGGCGATGAATGTTCCATCTAGTACGTTCCAACAAAAGTAAAAGTGCCTCTGCTGTGTTGGAAGGCAGGCACTGAGGCCATAAATTCCACGCCGTTTGATATTTAAACCCACACTAATTGGGAATCATGACTATGGGCTCAATGTTATTATCAGCGATTGAGGATTGTAATTTTCTGATAATTAGAGATTATTAAATAAATTATTTAATGATCGTTAATCATTCCAGCATGAATTAACATAATTTAGTGTTGTAGTTAGAATTGATATACAAATATTTACCGGCAATGCATTACATAGGTTTCAAGGGAAATTCATGCTAAGCAATACGAAATGCCTTTTACTTCCAAGCAAAATAAAGTTTCTCTCTTAATATTAACCATACAATGCATGGTTACATTTTAAAGATTCAAAACCCTTAATTTTTTTTTATATTGTCATGAACAAAGTGTAATCAACAGTTGCAACAAGACGTGTTGGAGAATGCAAAAATATAATTGCCAATCATCTGTATCAATTTCACAGACATAATATAGGTTTGTTAAAAATAATACGACGGCGATTGGCATTTTCAGTTGAAAATATAAAGTACCTCAAACACATTCAGGATCTCATACCGCTTGGCGATTTAATAACACTAACTTGTGAACACGCCCACTTACCTTTTTAATACTTTTATAGGGGAATAATACAATTTAATGGTATAGTTTATCATTTGACCACAAAATCCTCAACAACAATAAATACATGTATGTTTCCATGTTCTTGTTATCTCAGTATCATTAAAGAATCTGATGTGAAACACTTAGATGAGTTTCCTTTTCCTATTGTTAGCATTACTAGAGGACTAATTTTTGTTACGAAAAATCATCTACATCGAACGGTTACGAAGATATATGAGCATATTGACATTAAGTATAAGAGTAAAACCCTCCTCAGATAACTTTGACAAAAAAGTAGCACAGAAAATTAGAAGCTTCAAGCAAATGTAACAAAATGTGAATTTCAAAAAAAGATCGTTAGATTAAACACATCTAACCCCTAAGTCCTTTTTCACGAAAACTTTGCTATCGCGTCGGAATACCTAACGCAAATATCAAATATGAATGCTCTGAAACACCAAAAATAGAAAAAGGGTGTGTAGGAGACATCCTGGGGTGGCTGTAACCCCTATGTGTGATATTTTGGGAAAAAAAACCAAAAACCAGTAAATTATATTTTTTGACGTGGTTGGTTGGCTAAAATTATGTTTTTCATTTAATTCCTACAACCAATTAGTCTTTATTTTAATTCCCTACTGATCTTCTTATTAAACCAAAATGTTCAGTTAGATATCTCTTCTACTTCCAAAGATATCGTCAAAAATGTGTTTTAGGGGTGTTACTTTAAGGTCTGTGGATCCCCCTAAAAGTGAATATCAGTAGTTAAAAAAAGCAGGGGCCGATTATTTTTCACTGCTCTACCTGCCTATAATATTGCTTGTCAGAGATTATAAAAATTAATAATAATTTATCAGAACAAATATACTTGAGGAATGGTGTACTGCAGGGTAGCATATGTAATCCGCTTCTTTTTGGTATTCATGCTTACAGCCTTGAGAGCCTATCTATCTATATTGCATGCAAATATACTATTCATTTACTCCAACAAATTACTTAGATGCATGTCTTTGCTTAAACTGCGATCTCGAGTTACTTGCAACAATATCTAAAATGCATTTTTAAGGAATTAAACCCCGCTAAAACGGTAACTTTACCGGTAGGAAGTAGCTGGTGCTTAAAGAGTCTATTGGTATCAATATTTCTGGCATCAAGGTCGATATCACTGATTCGGCAAGAAAATTTAGACTTGAACTTGATATTGACCTCCCTCAGATTCAGAAAACATATCAGTAAAAAAATCAAACTGCATTCGCTATTCTAAAAACTGTTTAAGTCGACAGGATACTTCTAGAGCCTAATTCTCGAAAGTAGCTATGTGAAAGTTTAAGTCACCCTCTCTTTCTCACTCTCTCAACTTCTGCGACGCTATTTACAAACCATGTACAGACAGTACCACTGCGAGGCAAGTACAACAAATACAAAATACTGGGAAAAAGAAACACCAGTTCATGTGCTGTGCCAATGTGAAGGCCTGGCGAGGACAAGGTTTCTAGTAACGGGCGTAGAGAACCCCATAGCTAGCAACTACACAAAGAAGCCGCTCTCAAAGATGATAAGTCTAATTAAGAGGGCAAAAATAGGGAGCGTCGACTAGGAAAAAGGATCAAACAATAGATCTGAAAAGGTCGCGGTGAAACAGGTCCATACGCCGCTCCAATCCTAATCTAATTTAATCTAGGTTTTGTTATGGATAACAAATAGTACATGTGTGTAGGCGATATATTAATACTTCAAGGATTTTTGTGAAAATTTGTTAGGATGCCAACAGAAAATTCTACCAAGCATGTATTCGATCTCACTTAGATTACGGATGCATCCTCTTCAGTTCGGTTAACGAGAAGCGGTTGAATCGAATAACAGTAATTGAAAGCGATGGCGAAGTTAGCTGGTTGCCGCTTATTAAGATATAAAGTAACTTTCGCAATAACTGCAATAGCTATCCTTCAATCCAATAATAATGCGAACTATAAAGTAACAATGAATTTCATTAAGAAATGTAGACTTCAAATTTAATTTTTGAAGTTTTAATGTTAATGTCATTTATAACTTTATTAACTAATGTAGCTTATGAGCTATATAAACATGAACTCATAGTTTATTAATCGGTGTTACTACGTCTTTTAAAGCTTGAATAAATTGCCCTTAAGCTGAACAAATTACGATCTACTCTACTTACTCGTAATAGCTGGTGTTATATTTCATGTACTGCACATTTTACGTACCTGAAACAAAAAAAAGGACGTTTAAATCTCGTAATTCTAGCTTATTATTACCCTATTCGTGTACTATAACACGAATTCTCATTTCTCAAAACCTCTTTTTTTTTTCTTTTGAAGTCTAGAAACGGAACTGGAAATTAGCACAGCCGTTCTCTCAATTTCCATAGTAAATAAAACGATTCCTCAACTAAACCAAAACGTCGGGAACTGTTTTGACAACCCACACTTAATAATAACGCAGAAACTTAATTGGTGATGACAAGCTTATTAATGTTTATCTGATACTTAAACCAATTAGAGCATGTTTGTCAACGCTGGTAATTTTATTTTGTTATAAATGTTTTGTTTTCCTACGTAAGCGGTAACAATAATTTCACTTTACAGAATATAATATACCTGCATACATGGAACGTCAATAATATCGAGCAACACAATCAAAAAATAGAGAAAGAAAGTGCGCTATACATACCTATACTGTTAGAGCGAGTACACTATGGTCACCTAACGCAATCGGCATTGTACGGCAATGCAAAAGCGAAGTCGTGCTTGCTACGCAAATATACAGGGTGATTCACGGAACCCATCCATTAAAAGTTTTTGACTTTGCAATGATATCTCGATTTTGAAACTTTCGGGTTAAGCATAGTTGACTATGATCTCTTTAAAAAAAAAAACAACTGCATCTATGTCGCACTTCCGGTTACATCGAAAGTCATGGCCAACTTTGATATTTTAAATAGAAACCTATATTTTTTAGTGCATTTTTAGGCTCTAATAAGCATTTTAAAGCCAATTTTGTAACACATCTACTTACCTATAGATTACCTTTTTCGAGTTATTTTGTTTTTTGTGAAAAAAAGCTCAAAAAATATGATGCTGTAAATGCGCATAACGGCTATACAGTAAAAGATAGACAGGTTTTATGTTGACTGCGGAGGGTAGAAGTTCTCTACTATTTAACCAGGATATAAAAAGTAAATAAAATTATACAGGGTGATCCAAAATCTAGGTTTGATTTGGGGTAACTTCTTAGTACTAAAAGTATTTTTTTTTTCAAATAGAACGTCCTGTATATTTTTACATCATATGATGTAAAATTGAATTCTCTATCGAAAAGCTATATGTATTCTTATACCTATCTCTATTGCTTCTTTTAGAATTAGTGATTTTCAGAAAATATAGTTTCTAATTAATATTTAATTAATAGTAGGCGGTGAAAAACAATTTTAACTTTAACCGCATATAAAAAAGACACAATGTAGTATAAAAAAATAAAATTTATTGGATACAAGATAATCAAAAACAAAATGTTGTATGTATTATGTAGGTATAATAAAATTACTATAAGTGCTGTATATAACTTTCATTCGCTTACTAAAACTTCAGAATTCAGATGTAAACTCATATTGTTGTAGCCTGTTTTATTTGTTCAGGATCTACGCTATCAAACGCTTTAGTCACTTAGCGCTCTAATTCTACTATACTTTAACCGTATACACCATCGATTTTTTCTGTCCCCATAAATAAAAATTCAAGCGCGTTAAATCAGAAAACATGAGTGGCTAAGCTCAGGGTTCATTGCGTCCAATCTACCTATCACTAAACATTGCACTCGGTATACGATTTACTTAAGAGAAGGGATAAGAAACATGAACTGATGTCTCATCCATTTGGTGCCAGCAATACCTCCGAACAAACAAAGGCAACTGAATGTCTGCTATGCATTGTTGCAGATTTTGCTGTTTAAGGGGCTATAAATTTGAAAACGCGTTCTCCTATTCATCATTAAGCAAAATTCCTCAAAACTAAATGAATTTTGAAAGCTAGCCTTCTCTATGAACATGTTAGAGCTTCCGTGTATATAGTCTTAAAACAAATTATGCTTTTGGGAGCCAAAAAGTAACCAAAAACTTCTTTAGGCATAATTTTAGCGCTTAAAGGTAAATTTATATTAACACGTTTCGATCTGAATTTGTTAGGTGTAAAGTAACCAAATTAGCAAAAATTTGCAAATATAATCTTCTTAATATGTTAACACTCTCATTCATTAATATTCCCACTACCCAAACATAATATTGGAAAACGACAGAAATAAAAGCACATAAAAAGCATGCATTAAATGGTAGCTCTGAGAATTCTAATGATTTAAGAAAAAATTTCAACATCCAAAATAATGAGGCTTGGAAATACGCGACTTTTTTTCAGATTTTTTTTTGATTATGATGATTGGAATATTTTATAGCTATCTCCAGTTCATAGAAAAACGTTTATTAACCGGAAATTTTATTAACAAAATTACTATCTCGGGTGTCACAGAAACGATTTATGTAGAGGCTATTCTTATTATCAATATCTCAGTTTCAGACTTCTTAGTTCGTATACAAGTACAATAAATTAAAAAAAAAAAACACTACAAACGAAAGCAATACGAACACCATACGATAATTAATGTCCTTATGTTTCCACAACGCAGCCCGTGATTATGGGAATAAATCAAAACGCATACCATATAGAGGCAGATATAATATACAGTGAATTTACATGATTTTCCTATAACAAAATATGGGTTCCAGAAGAATAACGGTTATTGGCGCAAATACCAAATAAGCTCACTATAAACTCGAAGATCGAATGATAACAGTATCTCTTCTCTTGAGGCACACGGAAAGTCAAACAAGTCCGATGCGAAACGCATGTGGACAGGAACACGTATGGAACATGTGTACAGATGTATGTGTGGTACGTAAATTGTCAATTCCTTTCTCATTAAAAACAGAACATAAAATACGCACGCAATAAACATAACTCTAGTGGTGCAGTTAGCACAACTTTATATACAGTTAATTATCACAACATCACACTGGTTTAAAATTCGTATTTAGCGCGAAAGGAAGGGTGTTGTACGTCCGTAAATCATCGTTATATTAAGCTAATCGTTAGGCGGAGATCGACCTTCTTTCTAATCAGTTGTGAATCACGTTTCTCGAAAAGCTATACTGCAGTCTTCTGCACGAATAAATGCTAATAGTGCCATGTTAGGTATTATGTACTATATGTGCATTCTACTTCTACAAAACGTTACCACACCTATGTAAGTACCTATAGCATACACCTCTTGACGAACGTTAAAAAAACTAGAAACATGATATCCTGAGAACCTGGGTAATTAGAATTCGACTGCGATGTAAGACATTCATCGTAGCGTTCGGGTAGTAGTAAATCATGACGCCGTTATTGGCAGTTCCCCATGATAATAAGTGACTGTTTACTATTCTCGACGCTTTTAGAAAATAGAAAATGATATTCTTGTGTGTACGGCAGCGTTTAATGGTTTAATTGGTGTGTTATATTTCACGGCTTGCACATTACCGTCACTGGAACCGAACTCGGTCCCTACAACGCGTGATCACCGGTAATACAACACGACGTGTTTACCAAAAGGGGTAATCTCAATTGCTATCTCGGTTAAATGGAGGAAATAGAACAGTAATGCATAATTTTACTTTCTCTATGCGGTTAATATTAGGAATCCTCTAGGGGACAGAATAATGGTAATAATAATGCATTCGCGGTTTATCTATAGCGGGATACAATAAATTAGGAAATACGAAATTCGTGTCGGGGTGTCAGTTTTGTATTTTCACACGGAATCGGCGGAACTGTTTACGAGCGCCTTTAAGAAGTACATACAAGATTAGGCAAACATGTGGGTCCATTTGAATATTCTATAATATACAATATATCTTTAAGTATTGTACAATGTGACGTCCCATTTACAATTTTAAAATGTTTCGTAAATATTATCACGTTCAACTATCTTGATTAATCAAAGTCTGTACAAAATGATAATGTGGATCCCAAATAGAAATATATAATATAAAATACATTTAATTAAGATATAAGGTTTATAAATAAGCCGAAACGTAACCTGCATTGTCTTTTGAATTTGATTCCCAGGCATATTCCAACAAAAGATCATATTAATACACTTATTATTGGCTAAAAAAAATACCAGAAGATCATCTTTAATATACCTACCATTTTGATAAGACAAAAATATTTAATTAAAACTAATAATGCAAATTTTATTTTGAACAAGAAAAATTAATACGAAAAAATGTATAAATAAAATCAATTCTAGTTAAAAGAGTTTTCGAAATGACCACTATTCACTTCTTGATAATATGTAAGTTCTTGAATAACATTTGCCAAAGTCTCCTCACGAATCAACCTGCACCAAAACTTTTTTCGTCAGTCGATTCTACTTGTAGCCCCACTTGTGGTTAAATTTTCATCTCGTTTAGTCAACCATTTAGAAACCTAGTATATCAGATCCTAAACGACTGTGTGATGCTGGTGAATAAAGATACGTCTAAGATTTTTAGCTATATAGAAAATAAAATGATATCCTTAGGAAATTTATTCTGGCATATAATTCTCACCATGCCTGGTAAACTAGTCTGCTTTTGCATTGAAAAATAAGGAGCTTAGTGGAGTTGCGCTCTCTCCACAACTCTCTGCGCTCAAACCACAATATTAAAGGTTTGCGTTCGATATTAAATAATTTTAGATCTACCTGATTTGCATAATTGCGAAGCGTTTTACAACTGTATACCCCAAAAAATCATTTACCTGGAACAGCCGACGCCAGTCGAACGCGCATATGTGCAAACGGTGAGTAGTTTTGATGATCACTGCGCTCTAGACGAAGACATTAAATAAGTCGGGCAGTGTACATATCTAACCGCAAGAAGTGTTATAGCTGGATAATCAATATTTTTATTTTTTAACGTTTTCGTAGCGTTAAGTTGGCAGTCCCTAACAACAGCTGTACATCTTATCTATTATGGCCCTGATGACCGTAAAAGCTGTGCAATAACGTGTTAACTCGGTTACACCGCATTTAGTTTCATGGAATTTACTGAAACAAGTCGGCAACACCAAAAAAAAACTTTGGTTTTTATTCTAATATGGTGTAACATCAATGTAACTAAATTTTACTTGGAGGATTAGATTTGGATATTCGAATTAAATGTAGATAATCTACTGCCAAACAAGAACATGTTGTCGGCGTGGAAGGAGACAGTGACTGCTCAAAATTGCAGATTTTTGCTTGCTAATGTAAAAACATCTCCAAAATGTGTATACAATTCTGTAGGAAATTGTTGCCCTTAATAATGAATATTTGCGGTAGTTTTGTATACACATTTTCAGTATGTCTTAGCATTAAAAGCAAAAATCTTTGTGGCTATCTTCTTGGAAACTAACAATGTCGTAAGGCGTATTTTTTAATTCATCGATGAATAAAAGAAGGCCTCTTACGTAACATGGTTTTGGCAATAAATTAACTCCTATCAATAATAAATAATTTAAGGAGCTATGATTACTGATCACATTTTCAAAACACTGTCGGTGACTGGATACGAAGCTATTTCTAGTTGCATAGTGTTGATGTATTAATAACTTCCTGTAATTCAAGTCAGTTAGTAACAAAAAACAAAATAGGTTGCATACAAGAATATATGTCATACCGTTGTTATGAAATTTAAAGAACAAGTCACAATAAATTCATGGTTAGTTCATAGTTTAACTAACTTGATCCTTCGATTTGAATGGAAATCAATTTGATCCTTCTAGTTAAAAGACGAGTCAACACATGGAATTTCGGAGTTCAATATCTATTCTTAACTGATCTGTGAGGCCCACATTAGGAGTATAATTATACAATTAAGGATAAATCAAGACACACGCTCCTTGGATATTTTGCAGATGAAAGTAGAAGATAGAAATTGTTTTTTTTTTTTTTTGCAAAAAATGTAAAATTCTAGTCAGAATTTAAGTTGGGTGCTATCACAATTTCTTTAAGAAAAAAAACTTCCAAGAAACAACGGCTGCTACAAATAGCAACGGTGTTAATTTCACTTTACAGCAAAGATATTCTAATTAACCGCAACGTTTTCAATTAGGCGAATTCCTCTCGGCCATTGCGATCCTCGTGGCGTGTTGTGGAGTTAATCCGATTACATGAGCAAGGTACTGGAATCTGGTCAAAATCGAACTAGTACGTGACCTGAATAGCTTGAGAGCCGTGAGTACGTTTGCATGCATGTTATGCATGTATTCGTTGTTGCGCACGACGGTACGACGTTAGCGTAAGCGAGATTTCCACAACGTCCACCTCCGCAGACAGTCGTGGGAACCTGGATGTCTGAATCACATTAATTCCCGAACGCGAAGGTAAACACTATAAAAAAAAGCAGACAGGTGCAGTCGGGAGATAAGCAGAACGTCAATGAGAATGAATGGAAAGCAGGTACATACGCGTTTACACGTTTCTTAAAACTAATGTCAAGTGGTTGGTAATGTATTTGAAATTTATGAAAATTAAATTGATTTGTTTTTGTTTTGAAATCACCCAACACAACAGCGGTATGAATGCAGCAAACGGCGGTTTTTACGTGGTACACGCCTAAGAAAAATGCGACTAAAAACATCATCCAGTACCGTATACTTAAGCAACATCAATAATAACATTTTAGAACTTACAGCGTCACAATCGCCGACTTAATACTAACTAATTACTGCGTGCTTGTACTTCATAAATCCACAGTGATTCCTGTACTTTGTCTTTTACAATTGAAACGTTTCATAGAATCAATTAACCATTTGCATGTTCTCCCGGTAATTTATTCATCATATATTCTTTTCTCGCGGTAGTCCACAACGGTCAATTAGCTTCAATAAATAATTATCACGCTGGCAGAGTTTCACTTTTCTCAACTACAGGTCGTATTTAGCGGAATGCGTTACGATTTTGTTTTATTTATCGGCTCAGAACACCCTCAGGTAGTATCCAGATTGCTTATTTAAATCTCGCATTTCATTTGGTTAACAGATGAACGTTCCTTTCCCTGTAATAATATAGTTTATTACTTTGCGCTGCTAGTAACCAGTAATAATTGTAATGGGAGTGATAAGGATTTTGGAAAGAGGAAAAATATACGGTTTATCACATCGTAATGTTGATGCCCGTTGGTACATTTTTTTGAAAAAAATTGTAATGAAATTATATTATATTTTGTTGAAGTAATATAAAAGTTACAAAATAGATTATGTACAACCTTTGGAGGTTAAATAGGTTATATAAACAACGAATGCATAACAAGTAATTTTTATTTAAAAACATTAAAAGCACAGTTATCCTTGCAAAACTATGGAAGCATTAAAAAGTATTTATTTAACAATAGGTGTTTCTTTAGAAGGTCAACTTAAATTTAAGGATTAGGCAATTTCACACTTTCCATAAAGATTTCATTGTTAAATTTTACCCAATTATTAACAGCTAGAAGTTTAAGGATGTGAGTCTTCTATACCAAGTAACCTAATGCACATAGCTGTAAATAAAATTTACAATCCACACAAATTTTCTACCTTTAGGAGTAACGTAATTCAAGAGATATATCCGCGTGAGTTGCAATAATTAAGTCATAATTTCTGCGAAAAAAAATGCTATATTTATGGACTTCTAACTTACTACACTGAGAAAAGATTTCTATGTCGCCAGTACATATGCATCAGTCCAAATATTTTTTCTTCTCAACGGCAGCAAAGAAATATTTATTAGGTGCTAAAAGAATATTAGATAGAAATTTAATAACCATATTTCTTTTCTTATGAAAAAAAAACAGCTTTGACTCGAAAATAATCGATATTAGCCACAAAGAATTTTCGGCCTAATAACTACGGAAACTACCGGAAAATAATCCCGAAATAGATTATTTTATTAAGTATATATGTATAGCACTATATACTATATGAATAGCTCTTGTACCGTATGAGCCTTTGTAAATGTGAAATTGCAAACGCTAAAAGATTAAGGAAATTTTAATCAATTCATCGATATTATAAGGTTAAATACAGGGAAAGCTGTTGCACGCGCTAATTGTCCACTGCATTGGGGTTGATTCGAAGGGATTAACCCGCCCTAGTGCGATAGAGGTCGCCGTTTTGATGATCGTAGTTCTCACGTAATATTTACCTGGTAAATAGATATACACTTTTTTTCTCAAATTTGATGTTATATTAAAGTTATAAACACTTTAGACATGATAAGTTTATGGGTTGCAAACGTGAAGAGGTTTATAAAGGTCTTTTACTTGAATATCATAAGTTGAAAATGGGCGGATTAATGGGCAAATTAGAAAAAATAACATAAAGAACTCGTTTCATAAAGTCGTTCTAGGCTCGTCCTTTGAAAAACTGCACTTATAAAACCAGTTTTTTTAATGTACAATGATAGTCGTGTCTGTCATTTAACGTACTTGCTACTATGTGGGTACAAAACTATACCATATCAATGTTTAGATCAGGGCAAGATTGGGAAAAAACTTTTATGGGTACAAGAAACTTGTTTCCAAACAATGCGGGGAGTTAATGTTTGGGCTGGAATATTTAACATGTGCTCCCGGCACTTTTAGAAAATGTTCCTTTGTTATAACGTCGATCAATGGTATGGGAGCAGGGTGGCGCCCTACCCCCCAAACACGCAAATGGTGACGGATTGCTTAAATACCATATATTCCATGAAAGGCGGATTGGTAAGAAGGATCCAATTAGATGGCCTGCCCGCTCTCTCGACTTATACCCAATGGCTTTCTGCCTGTGCGGTTACTTAAAAGACATGGTTTCTCGAAGACGGTCTGAAAATGTTAAAGACTGAACAACTGTATATTTGGGAAGCTGATCGCACAATAATACCTGCCATGAGTATTGCAGCCTGTGCAAGTCAAATATTAACCTGGTTCAAAGCTTGTGTGCAGGCCGAGGGAGGTCACTTCCGACACTTACTTACTTGAGTAATTAATTCTACTACCTTTTGAAAAGCTGTTTCTAGAAAACACAAGTTCCAGAAAATAATTCATGATTTATAAAATACATTACGGTTTTTTCATGATTTTCTCTTGGTTTTTAGGTCTTTAGAAAAAATATAGAACTATATAAAATGTTTCGCTCTATTTCAAAGCTTTTTCAAGCTATAAATTATAGGCAAAAATATAAATTGTAAAAGGTGATTTTTTTTGTTTGGCAAAATCATTATTGTTTGGGTCTAATATAAATTTTTAATATATTTTTTTTTGTTGTATATCTATCCCGATTACGTTTTATATATATATATTTTATTATTTAGATAAATCTGAAAACGTTTTAAATTTTGTAATTTTATTAAACAGATTTCTAAAAAAAATGTATTTTATCTACATAGCTATAAAATTAGGTTATATAGTTTTGTGAAGTGTTGTATCTGTGTCTGTTTTATCACTAACTGCGTTTTTATCTTTATAAATTTGATTTATTTCCAGGATATGACGTGTTTTTAAATTTTGTTCCTTGTTTTGTTGTTAAAATCAAACGTATGATTATGAGTTATTTCATGTTTTTTTCTAAAGCTGTAAGAATTTGTTGTATTCATATCATTTTTATAATTATTGCATGGTCTCTCCAATATATGCACATTACAGTTTTGATAGTCTATTTTATACAGTATGTGTGATGTTTTATATTTTTTCTTTATTTTTTATTTTATTTATTTTTTATATTTTGCATAGATTTAGTTTTAGTTTGTTATTATTTTGATAGGCAATTTTGAAATTGTATGGGTTGAAAATTGATTTATTTTTTCGGATAAACGTTTTATATAAGGAATTATTATATATGTTGTGATTCTTTGATTAACATTTATATTATTTGTTGATTTATTATAAAAAGAAAAGTTCTTTATTTAAATATTTTGTTATTTATTTATATTTTTTACAAGAAGTTAGTGTAATTATTATTTTAGCTGACAGAACACAAACATTAACAAGGTCGGTTTTTCAATCTGATGCTATTAATAAAGCAAAAGGTATTTTAAAACAAAATAAGTGTCCAAACTCTCTTATCAATAAAATACGACTTAAATAAACAAAAATATTTATAAATAATTTTAATGTCTCCTTTTTAAATTTATATATTTACCTATAATTTATAATTTGAAGAAGCTTTGAAATAAAGTGAAACGTTATTATACACTTCTGTATTTTTTTTTTTTTTCTAAAAACCTAACAACCAAGAGGAAACCATTAAAGAAGAATATATACTAGCCAAGAATAGAAGATTTTAAAATACATTACCGTTATTTTTTGCAACAGCAAGGGTACGTTTTTGAAACAAAATATTCTTTCTTACGCCTTATTAAGAAAACATTATTACTATACCGGTCTAAACTGAAGCTAGCTTTTCAAAAAAAAAAGATAGATGTGGTTACAAGCAGATCTTCGAATTCTTAGATTAGATTTTTAAACAGGGATTTCTAATTCCTAAAATAGCTTTTGGGGTCGCCGTTTCAAAAACAAAAGTTAGTAGGGGTTACTAAGGGATGATTTTGTATGGAAGGAGTTTTCAGACATTATTAAGGAGAGCTCCTCTCATAATAAAATTTTCCTGATTTATATTCTTATCTTTAAGCAATGTTGTCATATGTTACCTTCAATTTTGGACAGCCGGTATATGTACAACACGTATTTTGAAAGAGCTTTATATATCCTGAACTACTGCGTTTGCATCCACCTTCCATCTTTCTTTTTATTGGAGTTATTTGGAGAAAATTGAAAATCTGCCAAGTTTTGATGGGGTGTTTCGCCCCTTCAAAGTGATAGTCCTCAGAAAAAATATGTGTATTATATATCTCTGTACGCCTCGCTTATTCCCAAAATTTGAATTCTGAACGTTCCTTTGTCAGTTAAAGGAATAATAACCGACATTTTCAGGATGTATTAAAATTGTGAATTGCTAGCAGGCTGATTGAATTTAACTTCACTAAATCTCTTGCATAACTACTATGCTAACAGGTGCACACCGATAGCAACCATATAGATATTAATAATACCTCTTATCTCTCATTGTTACCGGCATTGTGAAACATGTATAGATATAAATACACCTATTAAAACAGTTACACACTGCAAAACACATGACGTGTAAATAAAACGCAGATACACGCAACAACAACAGTAATAGACAGTAGGTCTCGCCACAACATCGAGATAATCGGCTCGACCACATGGTGTGGCTGTACATACGTAGCTTAAGGCCTACCGGATTCCAGCCGCCTTCACCCAGGAAATCGCGCAACCACCTAGAAGCCTTAGGTGTCAGCCGAAGACACCCTCGGGTATCGTTTTCAATGATCCATCACCTTTGGCGATCCGCGTTCACGTGATTTTCGCTTGTTTCTATCCGTCCCCCTCCCGCCTCGGCCAGTGGATTTTGCTTTCGTTGGGTTCGTTACGTCTTCAAGCACGCAGCGATCCGTTATCAGCTCATGATGGAGTGCAAGAGGCGTGTGTACGATGTTGAGAAGTTCCGCGCGTTATAAGATCTACGGTCTCGATTCGCGTCGAGACTGGCTGATTTTCCAACACGCGCAATTTATCAAATTGAGGAGACAATTGCGATATCTATCTCTCAGAGAAGTAAGGTGCCGTGGAGATTTCTTGTGGGTGTATAACACACAGGATATGCACTGAAATTATCTTGTAGATCAAAGTTGTGTCAACAATACGTATATGTAGGTATACAGTGGAAACCAATATAGCGTTAAGAATTACAATCACTTCATTTTCATTCGAAGGCTGACCATGATCACATTTCCATTAGTTCGAAAAAAACCGACATTTTAAAAAGAAAATCAGGAATGTTTCTTACAGAATAACAACTTGCAGAGAGTAAAAAATAATTAAACAACACATCAATCAAATAAAATTTATCTTTTCTGAAATACATCGAATCATCGAGCTTTATTCAAATAAGGTGTCATTATTATCAATGTTGTGAGGTCGTAACTACAAATAATATACTATAAAGATTTTGAACTTCTCACATGTTCAAAAGATCATAAACAAATCTGTAAGCATCTATACTCTATACGAAGAAGGATTCATATAAAAAGTTGGAAGCTTTGTGCATTTACTAAATCTCATTTGCAAATCTATAATATTTCATTTCCCGGAAGCATTTTTCCCCATGAGCGGGTGTAACCCGAAGAAGGCAATTCGCCAAAAAGACCTATTGGGCTCCCATGTCAATTTTAGCCTTCTCAGTCAGGTTGCACCCTATCAAAAAAGTTCGCAATTTGGCTGAGAATTAACTCACCGACTCTAGATTCATCCAACCAATCGACCCCAAAGTGCGACTGTGTCTGCCTGTCCACTGCCATACAGTCGACAAGAAGGTGAGCAGGAGTCTCCTCCACACTTGCACACGTGTTTATTTAGTGCGCAGTGCCCAATTAATATTCCTGTGAGTAATCTCAATCTATCCCTGCTCGTAAAGACTGCCTTACGGAGTCTCCTCATTCGGATAAAGCCCAGTAAGTTGGCATCTAACAAAAGTTTTGATGCTGTCATATGAGCTACCACACGTCGGTTTTGGACCTAAGAACGGCAGCTCGTTGGCGCCCTTTGTTAACGCGTCAGCACCCATCTCAATGTAACATTTAGATATTCCGCCAGCTGTTCAAGCTTTCTATGGCATCCCAGTAACACCTCAGTGACAAGTCTGATACCTCACAAAGCTTTGAGAGCAGCCTGGCTGTACGAGATGATTTCTACCCTTCCATTCTTGCGCAGGTAGTGTCAGTACAAGTCTGGATGACAGTAATTTCGGAAAATGGTGGGAAAGGCCCCTAGGCTAAAAGCTTCGCCGTCCCGCTTTCCATCCCTCTAGATTCCATTGCCCGTGCCATTATGCGTTTTCCAGGCATCGACAAACTAACGGAATACATTCCATTTTGGCCTGTTGATGTACGCTATTGCAGTTTCCCTGCTAAAATATCTACGCTGTATCCTCCAGAGAAGCTGAAAATGGGCGAGGTCTTATCCGTCTTTACGGACAGTAGTACTGTCTGTTTGCTATAGTTGAAGATGCTGGTGTGGTCTCCGATTTTGCCGGAGAAGCCCTTGCATCCACTAGATTTTGCTCTGTAAGCCTTAGAGTTGCTTCAGATCACAACACCAGCTGCAGCGGGGAAGCCCAAGAATTGTCTCCATAGCAGTCGTCGGCGTCGAGGACATGGCTCCCGTGATGCCCAAACAGGTAATCCTTTGGTTTTTATTAAGCGCACTTATAGCATAGCCCAGATATGTTTTATGCCGCCAGACTAGCTACACGTAAGTTATAGAGGGTACTATAACTTTCGTGTACAGCAGGCTTTAGTTTTCACGTTTTACCGAACATACCTCTACAGGCCCAGAAGTTCCTTATGGCTTTGTTCGTCACATGTTTTAGGTATGATTTGTACAGCAGTTTGGCGTCGAAGACAACACCCGGATATTTAACCTCGATTGATACAAGTATTTTAGAGTCAAATATAGTGGGACACTGGAGTTTGCGAAGCTTCCTCCTGCATGTAATGGATAGTCGTTTTCACGAAAGCATAGTTAAGCGTGAAGGTTTCCGGAAAAAGTCGAAAGCAAATTTAAGCAAAAGTAACCAATAGAAGAAAAATATAACTCGAATACCTGAGTGTAAATTATTTCCCAATTTAATTTATTAAAATTAGATCATGTGGGATTTTTCTGTGCCGCCTATGGTTGAAGCGGAATTGTGTTTACAAGACGCACCCGCGCAGTTGTTTTCGATTGTGCCACAGGTGTTTTGAAAAATCGAACCACTACATAGCTGCAATGCGGCCTCCGCTTAAAATATCCTACAATTCGGTGTCGCTTCCTCGATAAATGTATGGAGCTAAAATATATTTCTATTAACACTACTTATAAATTACTAATAGCAAAAGCTCACATTTACTTGCATAACTCCTCTATATCCATTTTCTCACAGATTTCTCGACTTCCTTTAGACTTATTTGTCGTATTTTTTTTTTAGGATTTAAACGTTCTGGAACCCTTTCTTCCTTTTTGGCAGTTCCTTTTTGTGAATATCCTATGAAGCACCAACTTTTTTTTTCTGTCTTTGGAATATAAGAAACAATCCCGTCTTCTTCAATTTTGATAATTTCGATAGCATTGCCGTGGCCTATATCAAAAAGTCTTCCACTTTCTCTTTAAAAACGTTTGTTCGTTTTAGAATGCTTTTGAAAGCTTCAGTGTTCATTGTATAACGCTTCCAATTTAGTAATGCAGGGTTGAAGTTATCCAAAAGGTATAGAGCTTTTTGCTAGAAAATTACTATTTCAAGAACTAATAAACGAGCTCTTTTGCGGGAACTTAATTTTACCTACTTCACATTATAAAGTTTGTTTGTTAAAAGTCAATCTGTTACTTAATATATGATTTATTTATTTTTCTATCAAACATATACATTATTACGAACATGAGTGATTTCTTAACACACACTCACACACACACTTAAATTTAACCTGAAACGGAATAGGTACGGTGCAACCCCAACTAAAATTGACATTTGCGCCTCTTATTGTGATTTCAATGTATTAGCGAGCTATTTAAAACGCTATTTGAAGTAAATTATTCGTATGCATAGTTTGTTTATGTGCAAGATCACATTTAATTTGTATATATACTTTTTATATAATTAGAGCACCATTCATAATTATTCAATTGATCAATTTAAACGTCGATTTTTCCTAAATTGTGGCAAAGAACAAGGATTTCTCCGATATTTAAAAAAGGTACAAAAACCGAAGTAAACAACTACCGGCCATTATCCATTTTATCAAATTTTGCGAAAGTTTATGAAAATTTTTTATTTCGTCACTTACATGAGCATCTTAAAAGTTTTATCTCACCTCATCAGCACGGTTTTGTTCGTGGGCGGTCAACAGTTAGTACACAGAGAAAAATAATGTGGGAAAACTAAACAAAGATTAGACGTAATAGCTAATTTATTTAGTCAAAAATTAGCTAAACAATTAAAATTGTTAAAATATCTATTTACAATTCATTATTTTTACTAATATTGTTGCTGTTTGATTTGTCTGCAAGAATAGTCAAATAAGCAGCATTTTTTAGACATTTTATATAAAAAGTAGTCATTTCATTTATTATAATTCGACTCTTTAGCTATTTCAGATAGGTGTTTTACAAATTTATGTAGATATATTTACTGTTCTCTCTGACTGATTCGGCTACACAAACAAAACTTTTAAAACTATAAGATTAGGTATATCATCTAGTCGATTACTTTGCTATATCTATTTATTTATTTTATATATTATATTAGTTAAAATTACTCCATTGGGATAACACTAATGGTGAGATTCTATGTATATCTACAGCGCCTAAGAATATCTGTAAGCACAGATATAAATGTATGATGTGATACCTAAACACTAAAAATAAATAAAAGACATAAAGCCATTAAATAGAAATTTATTCAAGCATTTCGCATAAAAAAAGGTTTCCATTAAACTAACGGCTGGATACTTATATCATCTTTTATAGCATCACAAGGTATAATATTCGTAATTTTAGTGTTACTTGTACTATTATGAAAGAAGTTTACCATATATATCTTACTTCACTTTTAATAAGAGATAACTTCTTAATTTCATCTTCTGTCTCTTCGTACAAGTTGAACGTCAATGAAACATTGCTGTTAAGCCAGAATTCAGCAATTATAATTCTGATTACATTTCTGTCATTTTTCAATGAAACCTTTTGGGTACTGGTGGCAATATAAATTTCGCTATTATAATATATTTTAATAACAAGAGCAAGTCCTAAAATGTATATCTTCAATCAAACTCTCTAAAACAGTAAAATTAGTATGCTATACATATAAAAAATACAACCATCATAAAAAATATGGATTATATTTAATATAAAAAAGATAATTTCAACGTTTATTTATAATAGGTTTTTCTCCTAACTTAATTAAAAAAATATATTACCAACTTTCCTTAACTTCTCATCTACTTCATCCATAACGCGTATGGTTAAAAGTCTTATATGGTCATCGATAGTTAAATATTTCTTCTTGCATCCAACTTTTTCTTTAAGAATCAGTTCATTTAGATTATTTTAATTTTCAGCTCTCTACTTTGTCACTTACTTTCAAGATCTTCTATTGAATGATATAGTCCAATCTTGTAATAGGCTGTTGATAGCATTATGTAGGTACTTTTACCATGGATACACAATTAACACTTCACAATTAATAAGAGCCACTAACTTTAACAACGCAGTAAGCACTGAATTTGGGAAGGATAGTGCAGAGTAAGTTCCTGCGCGCGCATGTAAAAAGTAAATGCACCTAACAATGTAGAAACCTCGAAGATAGACTTTTTATGTTTTATCTCTTTACTTTAGTTGATTTATCCAAACAAAATATCTTTCCGAACATTTTTCGGCTTATATGGATAATCCTTCTATTTTGTAGGCGGATTGCCTAACTACAGTATGGATAAAATATCTATAGTTGTAGAAGTTCTGAATACAAGTTATTAGTCCATCGTATAATAACTAAAGTTTAGTCACTTTAAATATTCTTTTATTTAAATTAACTATTTATACATCACCTAATTTAAAAATGTTAATACATCGAAAATGTATATATAAATAAGCTAAATATCCAGGTGATCCAGCAACTGTACGGTTATCTAATTGCAATTAGCTATTATGACTACTTTATTTTTCTCTGTGTAATTTGGTCAATATCTCGCAGTTTATTTGTAGGGAGCTGGACAGACAGGGTCAGGTTGATGTGGTGTATACAGACTTTAGTACCGCTTTTGATAGTATAAACCATGGCATTTTGCTTGAGAAATTATGCGGCTTTGGCTTTACCACTTCTCTGCTTCATTTAATAAAATCCTATTTAAGTAATAGATCTAACTATGTACATTATAATGGTTTCAAGTCTTATGACTTTTTTCCATCTTCAGGTGTTCCACAGGTATCTAATCTAGGACCATTGCTTTTTATCTTGTACGTCAACGATTTTGTTGCAGGGTTTCTCTTGTCCAGTTCTTGCTTATGCCGACGACCTCAAAATTTATACTTCCATTGCGAACTTGGCTGATGTTGTGAGTTTACAACGTGATATCGATTATATGGTTGACTGGTGTACTAAACATAATTTAAAGTTAAATATTAATAAATGCTGCTTTGTCTCGTATACTCTTCCTTCCGCCTATTCGTTGAGCAATGTTGTATTGCAAAGAGTTACATCCGTGCAAGATCTTGGTGTACTGTTTGACTGTTCAATGAGCTTTGCCCCACACATCACTGACCTTTGCTTGTCAGCATCCAAAACACTGGGATTTCTCATCCGTTACTGCAAATCTTTCCAGAATACTCAATTACTAAGAATATTATACTTTAGTTTTGTTGTGAGCAAGTTGGAGTATGCCTCTCAAGTGTGGTCTCCCCACTATGTCTACCTGCAACTATCACTTGAAAAAGTTCAACGACGTTTTCTCAAGTACCTGTCATTTAAGGAGGATGGAACATATCCGCAGCGTGGAGTTGACTATACGTCTTTATTGGAGAGACATTCAATGACTTCCTTAACTTATCGTCGTGAATGCCGCGGCGCACGTTTTATATGGAAGTTGGTTCATGGAGTCATCGATAATCCTTTTCTTCTTTCCTCTTTAGATTTCCGCATTCCCAGACCTTCCTCTCGCTCGGCTTCCTCCTTTGCTTTACTCTTTTCTAGGACCAATTTGTTACAAGCCTCGCCACTGGTCACAATGTGCCGCTCAGCTGATCTGCACTATGGTGATATTTTCCATAATAAAAGTAAGGATTTATAATTAATTTAATTAATTACATTTCCCATTTTCTTTTGTATGTATGTACTTTCTAAATATTGTTGTCCTGAAAACTAGCAATGTGTTGGACAATAAACCATTATTATTATTATTATTATTATTATTATTATTATTATCTGATTCTTTCTGGCGTTAACTAAATCATTTGTAAAAAATTAAGGGATGATACGTTCGGGTTTCCTTTTAACTTGTCTTTATTGTATTTTTAGATGCAATGGGGAATGAAAATATGATATTCTGAAATATCTTTACGTTCTTAATTTAACTCTATACCACATTAGGAATACATAACTCCTTTCGTTATTACACAATCCAGTTTTAAATTTAATGATTCGCTGGACAGTAATGCAATTCATAATCTTCTAGCTGCTACCATATTCAAACATGGTAAGTTTCAACTAACACAATAAACAAATGTTTTATTCAGAATTATACTGCAGAGACGTATTCCATTAGCATCCTAACAACAGATATGGAAATTCTTCACAGTTTCCTTCATAAATTCTCATTTGGTAATCGACGAAGCACTGTTGCCTCGATGTAATCTCCTTGTGAGGTATACTCTTGCGTTATGGAACCCTGACAGCACGGCGACCACGTTGCACCACCAGACAAAAGATACCTAAAACATTTGTTTCCTTGTTATTTGTTCTTTTTTCCTTATTCTTCCATTTTTTTTTGTAGTTCTTCTTGTCGTTTGTCTCCCACCTTTTCCTTGTATAATCGAAGGACCTACCGCGTCGCACGTCGGCCCTTCTTGTCATGAGCTATTGGTTTAAGGAAGGTCAGGGCCGTTACATGTACTTATGTCTACCTGATTGTGAGTGGAGATATATTCCGTGCGAGTAAGTTGGGTCTTGCAAAAGCATTAAATTGCCTTGCATTCCAGCTTTATTACTACTTTTTGATTGGAAAATAAATTATGTTTATTTACGTGAAAGAAATTGAAAGAATAGTATACACTAAGCAACATAATCAATAAAGTAATTGCGTCTTTAGGATACTTCAAGACTGCAAGGAACCGTAAGCTAAATGAAGACTTTTCGAAACGCAACTGTTTCTAATAGACTATAAGACAGTAAATGTCACCTCAATAGAATTACATGCAATTTCCTCAATATAAACGACACACCTTAAGAAACGGCTGCCTTTATAAACGACTACCACGAATTCAAAATTCGATCGTAATAATAGACCAATGTATGTGTACTTTGACATAACACTTACGATATCGTAAATAACACATATGAGACGTCTATATAGCTTTCGGCTAAGTTTTTATAACGCACGCATTAAACGGTGTCTTAACCGTACTAGCGAGCGTTCTTGACCTTAACAGTCTTTAGACAATTATCGGCACAACTGATTCCATTGCACGCATGGAACGAGCGGTATTGTCTTTATTATATTGTAAGATACGGTAAATCGTATTAAAAGAAGGATCCATATTTTGAAGGTTAAGGTTAAACAAGGTTAAGGTTAGGTTTGAGAAATATTGTTAAGAGGTTAAATAGTTAACTTAGCCTGTAATTTTAACAGATTTGTTTTACATGTGGCAGCTACTAACAAAGCGAAAATGTTTAATTAATGCTATTGAAGCTAACTATTAACTCGCTAATGAGTATGATGAGTTTATATCATGTCAGATTCTACTTGAGAGAAGCACTTATTAACGTTTTGATTTAGGTTGAGTTAACGTGTCAGAAATTATTAATAAAACGTAGGTAGACATATTACTCGTAAATATTCTTATGTTTTGGTCATGAAGTATTTTGCAACAATCGATAATTACGAGTGTATTTATGAGAGTTGTATACTCACCACACCTGAAATTTCGTTGATTATTGATTTTTTTCTATGAACACTGTTTCATTCATTTCATTCATTCATTAAAAGTTAAGATGGGTAATTAATGTCCGGGCACTTGAGCTAGATGCTCATTGTACCATCCCTATTAATTCTCTTATATCCACTCTAGCAGCATGGTGTTCTCTATAAAGCCCAGTATCTTGCCCAGTGGGAACTTGAGAACCTTCGAGGGCTCCAATAGATCTCCCCCGAAATATGTCTGCCTGAGTACCTTCAATTCTTCACATGTGCAGATTACATGTAAACTCGTTTCCTCCTGTAGTTCGCATCTTCTACACCACGGTTCGCTTACCCGGCCTGTGTTGTATAGATGCTTTTTCAGGGGACAGTGTCCAGTTACCAACCCAATAATGGTTTTTACTTCTTTCTTCCTGCGCCTGAGTAGGTTATCAGAGAAACTAACATCCCCATCCCCTATCAACGTTTTGGTATGGAGTTGACCTTCAGTCGACCTCCATTTCTTTGTCGAGACTGCCTTAATGACAGTGTGTCAGTCATTATATTAATTTTCCTCCTCATGTAGCCCTCTTTTGCAATCATTTGTGCACAGGCTGCAAGGGCGGATACCTCTGCCTGGAAGATAGTTGTATGTTTCCCCAGACTTATGGACATCCTTTGATAAGGACTGGACCCACAAATACCGGCTCCTGTGCCCTGGCTGGATTTGGATCCGTCCGTGAACCAGTTATCATTAGCAGTGATCTGACTACGTGTCTGGTCTCTGTTCGGTATGGAGATTTTCACCTTTTCAGTGAAGATAATTTCGGGTGCCATGCTGTCCGTGGGCATTTGCAGCAATAGCCCGTCCAGCATCGTACCCGTGGTATAAGTGTGCCCTCCCACCCTGAAGTTGGGATGCCACAGGTTGTTGGCTTTCAGTCTAAGGATCGCATTCATTGCCTCCGCTCTCACATAAAGCTCCAGCGGGGGGAGGCTGGCAATGGTCTCCAAAGATGCGGTCCCTGTGCTGTTAATTGCACCAGTGATACCCAGCAAAGCCTGTCCTGATGAACACCGTTGTCATGAATTATAAAAAATAATAGTGCATATCCCTAATGTTCCTTTTGTGGATCCATCAAACTACGGCTACTATCTTTTCTGACTACTTTACAGACCCTCTCTAGCTAAAAAGGAGCAGGAAGGAAGAGGGGCAAAATATGTTCAAAAAAGATACCCTAAAAACACTATTTACGCTATACATTGCTATGTTTCCCCAGTAAAATTGCCCATACTTTAATTCTATCTAATATATTATTCAATAACTAACTAAATAACTAAGATTCTAACACGTACTTTTATTTTATAATGACAAACTTTAATATAAATTTAATTTGCTTTAATATATTTCAGTCATCTCCCTTATTTTTACAAAATTATAGACAAGGATCCCGGCTATATAAATCGCTGAACACTCTAGAAATAATGGACTTGGATCAGTTTTAGCTGGCTATAAGCGATATATCATATTTGTTCATGTGGACGTTGGACGGAGCATTGTCGAGATGATGCGAAATCTAAGCACGTAGCATAATCTAAAGGGAAAACCTTGCTAGATGGGCGATTTGTTTTCATTGTCTGTTGCTAGGGAGATCCCTCTGTGGATAATTCCAAAGACGTTCTTGTTCATCATTTGAAGAAAACTTGTATCTTCTTATTAAAAATTGTAACATTCGAATGTATCCTGACGATAGGCGGTTGTACTTATTATTCATGAGGAATTGTTAGAGGGACACTGTCGTTAGAGTCAATATAGATTTGCAAAATATAAGCTAATTTTCTTTGAAGCATTCGCTTATTTTGAATCCTTTGAAAAGTGAAATCGGTTTTGGTGAAGCCAGGGATAGATATTGAGGCAAGAGAATTGAGAGAGAATATAAATAATGTGCAGAAAAGTAGATGAAAGTTGTCAGACAAATTAAAAACTTGGCGCGTGTGTGGTTCTATAACCTTTTCTTTGTTTGATTATTGTGCTCTGATCTATGTACCTTGTTTTGATGTTGTAAGTATGCTGAGAGTTGAAATGTTACGGAACCTGTGCGTAAGTTTTATTTTTTTTTGTCTTCATAAATAAGACAGCATTTTCTATAAGCTAAAAGAAGACCTCTTTTCTACATTTTCTCATATACTATACCTCTATACTACCGAATTATACAAAACTATATGTAGAAATGGCGTGTACAATTATTAGTATAAAGATAACAATTCAAGAACTTCCCCTTTTCACAGGACTACTTTGTTCGAGAGATACAATTTATGCACAATGAAGAGCACCTAAATTGACACCGTTACAGAATTTCATAGCCCTTACTAGCAGTACGGAAGGAAGACGTAGTAAACTTATATAGTGAAATACGACTATAAATTTATACTTTAGTAAACATACGATAAACTCTCTTATACCTGAGATGCGTAAAAGAGAGTCAGATTGCTGGTATTTTTATAAGTATAAACTTTAAAAAATGAAATATGTGGTATAGATCATAATCATTTAAATTCAATTACGTCTTTGGATTGATGTAAGGATGTATATAGTAAGTGGGTAGCACAAAACTACTGCTCTTCGATCAATCCTTTAATTTATAAAAATTTACATAGAACTAGTTTCGGCCTAGGCCATCTTCAGGTATCTGGAGAAGCAATTTTAATAATTAAGTTAATTTTAATTAAGCCAAAAATTTCGTCATCAATTCTGATCGTCAGCGCATACAACGAGCAGAGCAGAGCATGTCCAGCGCTGCAAAACTTGCTGTGCTGTCTTAAGGGAAGCAACAAATTTTGCAAATGCAGAAGTATGAAGAAGAAGAAGGATTAATGTATAGTGCTGGAATAGCTGACTAAGTGTATGTTGAACTATTGTAAAAATTTTTGCTGAGAAACTTTGAACGCGTTTTTCTCGAAACATGATTTTTCAAATCTGCGTAAGTTCTAGTTCTTCAAGTGTTCAATATATTCAACTTAATTCTTTTGTTTCTTCATGTAAACCGTTTTTTATTGGAGTTATACTTATAATATACTAAAAATTGCAAATATTCCAAATTTTTATATCCACATACAACACAAAAAAGAAATAGAAAATAATCAAATCAAAGTCCAGGTATCTGCCACATTGTTTGCTTTCGACTTATTTTGGTTAAATTTAGGTATAACTTCAACAAATTAATATATTTCAACTTTTTTTTTATTTTCAATTTCGGATCACCTTTTGCGTATGCTAGAGTTTACGCAGTTTGACGCGTGTTTTTGCACATTGCTACCTAGTACAAATAGCGACGTTATAGTGGTCTTGTCATTTAAAAAATATATTTTTTTAATGTTTCAAGTTTTAATATATTTATTAAGAAAAAGCCGTATTTTGTATATCTTTTCCTTTCTCTGAAAAAAAAAGCTCAAAGTTTTTGGACTTTTCCGATATATATATGTAAACCTCCCCTTAAGGGGTTTATTGAATCAGTAGGAAGCAGTATATCTGCACTGTTGATATATAGCAATTAGAGCAGTAATGTACAATTTTTTTTATATAAATTTTTACTCTACATAGAATTGCGTTCTTCCTAGCGAATAGTTAAACCTTCAGCAGATAATTTTACTCTATGGATTTCGATTTTTGTGCTTCATTTCATGTTTACCCACCTCGTTTAAGGCAACAATCTAAGCTGCCATCCAGGAATTCCAGATTCCCAGGTCAGATTATTCATACACACGATCAGTGGCGCGCACATTCACAATCTAATACGCCTAAACATAAACCGTCCTTCGTGCACGTCCCGGAATTTGCATTATTCAATACACACACTGAGACAAGATACCGATGACAGATAGACGAGCCGGTTGCTTGCGAGGCGCGCGTGGACAATTCCCGCGAGCGCGGACAAAGAACTTGTCGTCGCTGTGAATCGCCGCTACATGGCCACCGTTCATCGCAGTCGTCGCGTGAAGTATCCGCCCGTAGCCGGCTTCCGACCGAATGATGACGTTGACGCCGCGCGGAGTTCGCTCCGTGCAAATATATGCATGATGTATGGGCGTAGTCTCCGTAAAGCGCCGAGCGTGGTTCATTTCTCGGTATATGGGAGGAAATATTTAGTACAGCGGGCGTGATCGCTCGTATAAATTGCGTATTGGGGACTGCATGAGCTGTCAAAATACACGTGCGTGGAATTCCGTTTTGAAGGAGACGTGTGGAAATTTATTCCTACCGCAGCTTTCGATTTTCAAGTTTTGCTTGTACGTTACTGCTTGTGCAGATATCTATTCATGAAGTCGAAAATGCGTTGTTATACATATATTGCGACTGTTTAGCATAAATACATATTTCCATGCAAGAGCTAAAGCTGTTATAAATGTCTGAGAACTCGGAACGGGTCCTTTGTATGAACGAATTGGTAGCCTAGACAAAATTCAATGTTTATTTTGTGTTATACTACAAAATTTTATTTTCTCTTTAGAAACTTTTGCAAGAAATAATATCTTTATGCATCCCTGCATGAATATCCCCAAGGTAAATTTTCATGTTGTAAACACGAACGTCATCTTTTATTCTCTCTTCTACTTTCTCAGTGTATTATGTAACAACAGAGTTATGATTAAAGTAGTCACATATTAAATTGTTATTTTGTTTTAATTCTTCCCATGTACATATATAATTGTTGAGAAAACCGTTTTAATCCATTACTAAGTGAGTCCATATCTTCTCCTGGTTAGTTCAAATTTTATTCTTTTATGATGGTAACCAAGAGGGAGATTGGTATCACCGGAAGTACCTTAGGAGCATGAGATTGCATGTGGTAATATCTAAAATAGTTTTTCATTTGTATTTCAGTAGGTATACATTAAATCAGGGTACGGACTAAAACAAAAAACTTCAAAGACGCATTAGCTAATCGGCCATTCAAGCGTTTATTAATGATGTTTTATTTTTTTTAAAACCATAATTTTTACACCTAAGGACTACCATAGTAGAAAACAGATGTTACACTAGAAGGGTAGCTACCACCATAGCAGCCGATAACATTGAAGAAGGGTCCACCCAAGTAACATTGGATTAAAGGACAATAGTACGAATAGTTGCAAAATTTTTTATTTCCCAAAAAAAAAATATTAAAAATTCAAGAAGAAAATTTACCTTTATTTTCTTCAAAGCTTTCAAAAAATTGTCAAAAAGAAATATGAAAACTTGAATACATATGTCGAAAGTATACCGCTAGATGTCGGTTATTGTATTTCTAAAGTTCTAATAGTTATAGTTAGCAGCGTACTTTAAATGCATTGTAAAAACGTTGTGTGTAAATCTAAAAATACTTTTATCATTGGTTAGAAAGAACGTTCCAGCTTTAGTGACCATCCCCAATATACATAATAATATTAAAAACTTAAAAACTAAATTACGCAAAAAAAGGGGAAAGAAACGCAGACCAAAAAGAAAATTAGTAAGTTTACAAAAGTTTACAAATTACCCGGCTGATGGTCTAGTGGCTTGTACGCTTGGCTATCAGTCCTCAGTTCGAACCCGATGGACTGCTCTCAAAGTGAGGTTTTCGTGATTTCCCTCAAAACTTGGCAAATGCTGAGAGATGAACATCTTAAGTCGCTCCACGGGCGCAGGCGTAATAATAACTGATGGTCAAGCCGATGCAAAGGCTGTTGGGGGATGCTAAGGCATGAATTATTATCATTATTAAAGTGCTCGAAATCGTATTTCTGCCTCTGAAACTGCATCAGAACAATCTCCATAATTACAACAAAAACAGCCAGCCAGCAAGAACAAGAGAGAATATACTCATGCTGCAAACGGTGGTTGTACAAAGATTCCACCAAATATGGTGAATTGTGCGTTTTTGATAAGTTCCAAACGCAAGAAGTTGTAAAGATCATTCCATATAACGAAGTTATATTTTAGAATTATTAAATGTATAACCAACTCCCCTATAGTAGTATGGATGAGATGGCAAATTACTGATATTTATTTTTTCCTAGTAAGCATAATTGTACTGGATAAATAATATTTATCTAGTTTAGTAAATAGAATATTAATTCTGTTGTTTGTTTTTAATATCTATACATATAAATGTGTTCGACAAACTCTAACATTTAAAAAATAAATTAGCCCATAAAATTTCATGCACCATCTCACTCTTAAAATATGATCTCTGACAAGTATAACTTATAACTCCTACCTTGCAAGTGATACTCTTGTTATATTGTGTGATGTGAACAGACAGACATAGTAACAATACAGCGCGGTCCTATAAAATAAAGATTTAAAACATAAATCTTTAATTTAATTGCTATTGGATAGAGTGCCTAATTAGAATTAAGTAATTGTTAAGGATGAGAACAAATACAGCTTTTTTCTGCTTTCAGTGTACTTTATACAATTGAAGAATGCTGGAAGATAACTTAAGTCTTTTACACGGGCGCACACGTAATAACAACTGAGAGCTGACAAATGTATTTCTGTTATTATTATTAAAAATCATAGGGAAATAATTTAATTAGAGTAGGAGCATCTCAATTTTTATGGAATCCATATAGCACTTAGAACAGGTAGTCTTTCGTAGTACCTACGAGATTTCGGATGAAGTGTAATTATTTAGCTTTTCATAGTTTAGGTAAAGTGCACCTCTACTAATCACATGGTACTATCATACCTTTGTAGTGCTAACAAACTATTGAAATGTAAATATAATATATTTAATAAAATTTCGTAAATCAGCATATGTCTTTATACGACTTCCAAGTAAATACTCATTCCATTGTTTTTGTTTTTCAGTTGCATATACATCACCAAGATATTAGTGTTTACACTGAGAAAAAAATCTTCTTTTCCGCAAAGAAATGCATATCTTTGAAAAAAGATAATTTCGACACAAGGAAACTTTATTTGAATTAGGTATAGTAATTTACGATTAATGTTATCTTTTCCTGAAGGATCTAACTATTTCTTTAAAAGAATATATTTTATACAATAAATTAGCTTAACAGCAAAAATATCTTGTTGCGGATATATGATATCAAGCACATTTTTCCTAAATAAACTATTTATTTCATACATAGTCGGTACAGTTAGAGACAAACTAGTAGTAGATTTACGCTAAAATTATATTATTTTAATCATCACGTTATGATGTTCCAAACATATATTAGCAAAGTTTTCTGGATTATAGTAGCAAATACGTTAAACATATTCTACATATTCTAGGTACAGAACTTGCCTGAGGATGGCGGTTTTCCTACTTCACTACATCAACTCTCCAACCTCGATTAAGTTTTCTATGGGCAGACATAGCTACACAATATTTATCTATTACTTGCCAGATAAATATTCTCAAAAACTGCCATCAAACAGTTTCCCCATTGCATACGGTGGCTTTTTTTTGCGATTCACCGCATGTGAAGGGGCAACGGGCAAGTGGTGTGTGTGGTTTTACTATTTCCTGGGTTTACTGTTTCTTGGTCATTCTGTTAAATCTATTTCATATTTAGGGACAATGAGGGCGAACCATACGTGGAGAACATTAGAATCTTTTTAGTAACATCTTGTAAAACATCTTATTTTGGTCAAATAAACAAATTATAACTAAGGTATGCTTTAATATAAATATTTCGTTTTTTTACAGTCAGTAAAAAATATTTGAGTAAAATTGTCATAGAGTCATTCGACTAAATATGGTTTACTATTCCAAAGAAATTTTACTTTCCGACTGATATCAATTATTTTTAAGTCAAAGCTATAGTTTCTCGCAAGAAAGAATTTTTTACCTAAGTCACTATGTGTTTCAAATACTTTTTTCTTAGAACCTAATAAATATTTGTTTGCAACTATTTAAAAATAATTATTTGAATTTACGACGCATACTAATACCGACAAAGAAGTATAAAACACTTATCTCTTATTGTTGTGATATAAACAACAAGAGTGCACACATTCGGATTGATCTACAAAATGCTTTTGCCATTCTTATATATTAGTGAAGTGTTGTAATGCAAATCACAATATTGATCGACCTTTGTTATGTGACCCGAACACCTCACAAAATCAATTTCAAACTACTTAAGTCATAGCACTAGAAAAACCGAAGAGTTTCCAAACAGGTGCCGATTGGGGGCAGTGAGCAAAGTTAGTGAGTTATGCGTTCTTGAGCATTCTGAGTGTTTTTACCCGAATGAGTGGAGCGATGTAGTGGACTAACAGCAAATACTGTAAGTTTCAAAATTTCAAACATCTCCAGAAACTGTCGGTTTGAATCTACGTATGCAATGAAGGTAAAATTGGGAGTTTCAAAAAACATTCCTGTGATACAATATAGTAGATACTTAATAGTTCTGTAATTATTAGCCGAAAGATACTATATATAGTATCCTTGATACGCTGCTTTCTCATGATCAAAAAGAGATACGTACCAGGGCAGTCAAAGAAAAATTATTTTCTATTACTGATTGCAGGATAATTTCTTTGTGAGAAGACGTTCCAAACAAAACACATAAATTAAAATCTCTTAAGCTCTGGTAAAAGCTAGATGGTCCAATTAACCAAAAAAAGCGCAATAAAACTTAAAACTTATATGAACATCAACTTGAAACCTTCTCTTTAAAACACCAATTTCTTAAAGCATTATATTAAATGAACCTAAACGTTACACGTTCTCATAAACGCTTATAATGTAATCCCTCAAAGAAGAGAAACTTATTTAACACCCATAAATAAAAGCATAAATTCTGATTCTATTAGAAATAATTTAATGCGAAACAAGGCAGTGAGAATATCAAAATAACATTAAGAGCGGTATATTTACCGTTCACATGAAAACCAAGTCGCCTGTTTTTTAATCGCTGCAATTATCAACCATACTTCCTCTCTCCTTTTCCGCAAAAAATTGCACATAATACTCCTGGTAGCGCTCGCGTGGCGAAGCAAAACTAATGTACTCCGGTCGGTCCGTAACGATCAGAAGAATACAATGGTGCCGGATAAGAGAAAAAGGGAAAGGTTCCGAGAAACAGATCTTCGCAGTGATGGGATTCCCTAAATAGAGCTGACTTTATTGACTGGAATATATATAATTACTTTAGTTTTACTCTGGAACGTTAACTGCGTCACATATCAGTAGCTGTATCTAGCTTGAAAATAAAATTCAGGAAAAAAGATAATTAACGGACATTAGGCCACTGTAGATATTTGAGAGCCATTTCCGGCATGTTCTCAGGAAGCAGGAGACA